>CM044431.1:33057477-33145022 GCA_024363595.1 Xenopus borealis
TCATTGCACCCCCGCCTAATGGTTTTAAAAATCAATGGTGAGCACAACTTTTCTTTGTTTTATATATATATAGATATATAGATATAAATATAGATATGAAGATATATATATATATATATATATATACAGTATACAACTTTCCCTTGTTTGTTATAGTTTATATTAGTGATGAGTGGAACTGTTGGTACAGTGTTTAGTTGCAAAATACACTGTGGTTAAATGGCGACTGTTGAAATGCTTTTTTACGGCAAAAAAATAATCTCTGATGGCAAAACGCATCACACAACTATACCTTTATGTCCTTGTATAAGAGAAGTTTTCTTTCGCGCAAGACAAAATATCTCTCTTGAAATTTATTCCCAGAAAGTAATTTTGATGGATCCTCTTTAAATTTCATATGACCAGACAGCATGTGGTGTGAAGACTTTAGCCCTAAAAGAAAATACAATCAAACAAAATTTGGTCCAAACATCAATGACAACATTACCAGTGAAATTGAAGTATGGGTGCTCTATATCATTTACACAATTTAATTAGGTACATAAATGTACAACACTGTTGTATCTAGATATTCAGTGCTGCTAATTATATTTAAATTAACGGAGGTCAGTACCCAAATGATTCCTAAGAAAGTCTCATGGCTCTTCCCACAAAGATTCAATTTACGTACACACAACATGAGGCTTCTAACCACAAAGTTCAAAATTAAACATAATGATAAGGAAGTAATTTTGATACAATTAAGAGTCTTTGTTTTGTAGATAAAATCTGTTCCTATTTTTAACATATTTACCAGTTTTTATTTTGAAAGTTGAATTTGCAGATAAACCTTTACTCTTAATTATTGGTTCACCTTTGGCAATAAAATCATGTTTCCTGTTCATACAGTGTCAACACACTGTACTTCAGAGATCAGCAAGAGATTCAGTGCTCCTCATTTACAGTGCAGTGTTAGTTTATGGTTGTTGAGTCAGATAATTAATTGGCATTCAGGGCTGCAATATTATGTAATAAATCACAGGGTTGGTACGCTATTTTACAGCATATAGTGAGTCACTGTAGGAGCTATTGTTATTGCTCAGAAAAACACAACACAATCCTGGTTATGGAAAAATGAAGTCTCTCTTTTTTGGGGGTGAATGCTTTGGCTTTGAGTCATGTCAAACTTTTTTGTCCCCATGCACACTTTCAGAGCATGTAGGAGATGTCCTGTGTCATGCCATACCATTTGTCATGGAGAATATAAATTTTTCCTAATTCCAATGCAAATTCTGAAAAAAATGCACTTTATGGTTTGTCCAGTTGGTAAATGAGACCCACGTCTTAAAGGAAGCATAATTATCAAGCTAGAAAAAGAATGGCGGCACAAAGTTCCTACATGCTTTTCTAGTAATATGAAGGTCAGGAAAATGCACCAGTCCCTCACCTACAAAAAGTTTCCATTGTAGAACCCAGTCCCAACCCAGACAGCATCTTCTCACTCTGTACACTACTTCTGTGCATGCCTCTGGTTCCAAGACAGAGGGGGTCATTTATAAACTTCGCGCAGGGAAGATTGGTTCGCAGAGTGAATAAATTTGCCCTGCCCTTGGTTATATTTATAAAGCTGAATAAGAGTGTGCAAACAGATTTGCGAATTTGTTTTTCACATTGCAAATGTCTATAGGAGCTTTTTAAATATGGCAGAAATCACAAATTGTGAACACTCTGTGCCACAACTTTGGTGGCAGAGAAAAACTGTTTTGCAAATTGCGAATTTAAGTTACTTTTAATGCTATTTTCTCGCAAAACAACCTCGCAAAGTGCCTGTACTCACGCAAAGACCCGTCTTGTTTGCGAGTTGTTTGCTAAAATTAATTCACAATGCGAATTCGCAAAAACCGGAAATACGGGCACAGTAGTGCAATATTTTAGCATTCAGGAAAAAGCATGGGCAAAACTACCATTTGCTAACAATTATGCGCTGCGCAAACTTTATAAATGACGCCCAGAAAATCTTCGGGATCAGTGAAGGAGCATACTTCCCAGTCTGACCTGCACCCGAGCTGAACCCTGAATGTTTGGGTATCAACCCAACTGGTGGTCAAGCTCACAGGTAACTAGTGCCTTCCCCCACCAACCCTTTATTATACAGCATTGCCAAATGTAGGCAGGGCTGTAATCATGAAGCTGGTACAGAGAAAATTAGTGGGTGAAGGGTGGCATGAAAAGTAGTAAAAAATTTTCTAAATAGCCAAACTATGTAATATTGGTGATAGAAGCTATATACTACTTGGCCCACCACCTGCACACAACCAACCTCCCCCTGTACTTTCATCATCACCACTGCTGCTTCCACTGTCTGCTGTCACTCACTTTCTCTATGCCTACCCTGACAGTCATTGCCTTCTTCCCATTCCAGATTTTAAACTCTTTCTGAATTACACCCATCCCAACATCACCCTAGGTAATTACCTAGTCTTTCTACCCCTGATACCCCATATTGTACAATATTTCAGAAAGTAACATAAGGTGGCTTTTATCACCAGTCCAAAATATGTATGGATCAACTACTCCCACAGATCCTACTTCTATTCAGTGTGCATAACAGGAAGACACTTGGCAATTATAGGCAATAATGTGACATTAGTATGAACACTCTTTTGTATCATTACTCTTTTATTGGAGGTGCTAAATTAAGTGAGACGAGCAGCATGCTAGTCCTTATTTTAGAAGTGATAATATGCTAGTTGGAGATTTAATTAAAACAATTTGTAAACAAAGACTATTAAATGTCACTATACATATCAATAATATTGGCACAAAAGCTCACCCCATCAAGTTAAGTTATTTTGTAAATAAAAAAAGAATTAATTTAGAGTTGTGTATTTAGGAACGCTCTTTATAAAATGGCATAAATGTACAATCTGCTTTACAGCCGTTATAGTCAAAGCAAGTAGATACATTTAATACAGAGTTTATATTACACAGACATACTTGGTTCAATCTACAGAGAAGGCACAAACAATTTAAGGAGAAGAAAGGTACTGAAAGACAATAATCATATATAACCATCAAGAACTTCTCAAAATGCCAGGGGTTGCACTTACTTAATACTTCCCCTGCTCCAGGATATGAACCCAGCAGGAATGTGTTGTCATTTGCTTAAAGGAGAACTAAACCCTAAAAATGCCATGTTTTTGTCAGGGGGCCTATCAGCTCCCAGCAGGAGTAGTCAGGACCAAGGAGAAAATTCAGGGGTTAAAGTCCAAGTTCAAGGTACAGACAAGAGTTCAGGAATAAAGCATAGTTTATATCCAGGCAGAGATCAATAGGCAGGCAGAATATATCAAAGTTGAAGTTCAGGCAAGGTCAAAGTCCAGGAATCAATACAACAGGAATACTAAAGCACCCAAAGCAACCTATCATCTGGCATTGAACTGGATTCCTGGGTGTCCTTTTATTTTGGAATTGTCGCTGGCTTGAGTGATGTCATCACGGCTGGCGTTACAGTTCTGGCACCACCATTACCCACATGGTAACTATGGGCGCCACCATCTTGGCTTCATCACTGAAGGGGGCTCATGACAGTTATATCTACTGAACTTATTGCACCAGCCTAAAATTTCAGCTTCTCAATAGCAGCAATGATCCAGGACTTCAAACTTGTCACAGGGGGTCACCATCTTGAAAAGTGTCTGTGACACTCACATGCTCAGTGGTATCTGAGCAGCTGTTGAGAAGCTAAGCTTAGGGGTCGTCACTAATTATCCAGCAGAAAATTAGGTTGGCCTGTCATATAAGCTAATGCTTAAATTCTGATGCTGGTTTCACTGGTTTTTGTGCTGCCATGTAGTAATTATCTGTATTAACGACTAGTCAGCCTTATATTGTGACATTTCTATTCTATGTGTACTGTATATTGTGAGTCAGACTCAAAGCTCAGTAAGTGACAGCAGCACAGAGAATGTGAATCAGTGAATCAGCAGAAAAGAAGATGGGGAGCTACTGGGGCATCTACTGGGGAGACACAGATCTTTACTGCTAAAGGTATGTGGTTGCCTTGGGCTGGTACAGAAGCACAAAACATAATGTACAACATTTGTAGCTACTTCTTTAGTTGAACTTTCCTTGCCCTTTAAACAGAACCTTTGCACCAAAGTCCTTACATTCAATGGATAGATTTAGCAAGACTTACTTAACTTCTTTACAAACTTCTGCAGGATACTTTCTCCTTAATAAATTCATTGTGTTTGTTCTGCATATTTATATTACCAAAGAAACTTTCGCTTGCAGGAGACAAAGCGGAAACTGGCTTGAATTCAACATAACACAGACATGGCAAAAGCTGAATTTGATTTACTTGTATTTTATTTCTACTTCGGGCACTGCGGTAACAATACAGCTATGTGAGGGAATATTTTTCAGGGAAAGAGAGAATATTTTTCAGACACCACCTTTCCCTAGAAAGGACAATATAAATGTTGCTACTGGCAGCTTGAGGATATAAATTGCTCACTTAAGGTCACAAGGAAACTACATCGGAATGTAATCAGGCTTCTCAGCTTCAGTCTCAGGTACAGATTCTTCATCATTCCTTGTGAATGATTTTTTTCAAAGTCTCACACATTTATGGTATTTTTTAAGATACAAGATTAAATTGATTGTTTTGTATGAAACACAAGGGGTGATTAAAATTCAAACTCGGGAATCATATTGCATTCCCAGCAGTCTGAATTTTATCATCAATTATTAACACTTTTGTGACTGTTTGGAAAATGTTTAAATAAACTGGCAAATGTATCTTTTTTTTATGGCTTTTTTTTTTTTTTTAAATGTGTCAGTTCATCATTTGAGACATCAAAATTAAACGTAAATTGGAGTTCAGTGACAGCCTTGAACTTTAACATGCAACCAATCTCGAAAGTCCGAGCAACAGTAAGGGGCAGATTTACTAAATTCGTGTGAAGGATTCGAATATTCGCGCAAATAGTTGTGAATAATCTCAATTCGATTGTGCGACTATTCGAATATGCAAATTAAGTATTTTCGACCATCGAATATAGAATATTCGGGTGCAACAAATAGATCAAATAAATATATTTTCGAGCGCACGACTATTCGCCAGTCGAAGAACTTGATAAGTTAAATTTTTATTTGACTGCCTTCTTCGCCAGATTGAACCCACCAAATTGCAATAAAAGCCTATGGGAAGCCGAATTTTTTGAATTTGTGATATTTTTTGACTGCTTGTAGAACAAATTCAATCTTTAATATATCTTGTCATAACAAAGTTATTCCAGCATAAGTGGGCTGATTTTGCTTCCAATAAGGATTAATTATATCTTAGCCGGGATCCAGTACTAGGTACTGCTTCATTACATTTTTAAATCAGAGGAACTGTTCAGTATAAAAGTAAAAACTGGGTAAATAGATAGGCTGTGCAAAATAAAAAATGTTTTCAATATTGTTAGTTAGGCAAAAATGTAATGTATAGAGGCTGGAGTGGCTGTAAGTCTAACATAACAGAACACTGCTTCTTGCTTTTCAGCTCTCTTTTGTTCACACTGACTGGTTACCCTGGTTACCAGGCAGTAACCAATCAGTGAATTGAGGGAGGGCCACATTGGTCATAACTGTTGCTTTTGAATCTGAGCTGAATGCTGAGAATCATTTGCAAACTCTCTGAACAGTTATATCCCATGTGGCCCCCTTCAAGTCACTGACTTACTCAGATTTAGAGAGCTGAAAAGCAGGCTGTTGTGTTGTATTCTGTTCTGTTGCACATCCACTCACTCCAGCCTTTATACATTACATGTTTGGCTAACTAACTATATTAGAAAATGTTTTTATTTTACACAGCCTATCTATTTAACCAGTTTTTATTTTTACCCTGAACTGATTCTTTAATGTGCTTCTTTTCACCAAGAATGTGTTAATTGTTTCTAAAAATATATGCAAATAATGCTCTTGAAATAAATCCCGTCATAGATATACAGCAGCTCACCAATAGTAGTTCAACGTTTAAGCTCCAATCTATATGCAACATTGGCATAGCCATTTTACAATCTGGACTTTCTTGCATTTACATAATTGCATATGTACTGTCCAGGTTACAAAGAGCAGCCATTAGCCCTATAAACAAAAATGTGTGTGTGTTTTTGCCATTGCCAGCAAACAGCCACTTATTGTTGTTTATAGAAATACATGAGTTGACAATGCAAATGCAACCATGCTTCAGTCATTTATTTCACATGGCAGGAGTAGAGGCCAGGAGGGGGTCACCTACATGCAATGATTACAGGGGGGGGGGGTGAAAGTCTCTGTGCTCTAAAACACATAGCCATTTTTTTAAGTGTATGAAAAATGTCAGACTGCGTTTATTTTTTGCTCTTTACATTCTGCATTGCACAGAATATTTGACCCCCTCATAACTTTTAATTGATGGTAGCTAAGCAAGCAGAAATACATGCTGTAAACTGTAAATTTTCTATGTTTAACCATTTTTCTAGTAGTAGTAAAGATAAGCTGATCCAGATTACAGACAAACCTTGTCCAAAGCATTGCAGGTAATACATTCCATACCTGTACGCTTTTGCCTACCCTTACTGTACTGGAATACTCTCAATGGCTGAATTTAAAAACCTTCCTCTTTCTGTGGATGAAAAGAGATTTAGCACAGCAACAGCTGCAGCATTTAAGGTATGGCACCTCTCTCTATACTTTTCATAAATGTATGTGAGAGTAAAAACAAAAGAATGTATAACATTATATATTCTATGGTCAAATGCATTTAAAAACAGCAGAGAAGTTTAAAATTGTTATGAACTCATCAATCCTGAAAAATACCAAATATGAACCAAATCCAAATTACTAAATCCCCCAGCATTCACCACAAAGACCTGACATTTCTTTGTCTGTTACATAATCCCCCAGTGAATGTAACATTGAATATCCTGCTTCTTTGTGTTATTTCAATACATTTGCAGTACTAGGCTAGTGCCGTTTAAAGCTTTATTTCTATTTCCTTTTATACATCCCAGTGGCTTGCTCTGCATTATAGCTGTGCAATTTTATAGGGAGTCCTGGGAATGGGAAAATACATTTGTTTAAATGTTATTATCTAATCTATAAAAGTTATTTGCACATTATTTGTATTTTTAGGCAATATAAAAGGTTATTTAGCATACTATAGCTTGCAGATGGGGAAAAAAGGAACAGAGCTGTCACAGTATACTGTATACCGTACTAGCATGCTTTCATGTAACATATTTATAACATCTTTCAGTATTGACAGGTTCTATCTAGGGAAATAATACAGATTTTGTTTTATTATTATTTCTGTATGCTCGGTGTCTCCTTTTATACAAACTACACAAAAAATATATTATGTTTATAATATTATTATACAATTACAATTGCAATTTTAGTATTTTATCCAAAAGAAATTAAATTATGCAGGACTATAGGAAACCCCATCACTGAAGAAACAACAATTAGCTATGTAGCAAAATCTTATACATAGGAGCAAATTTACTATTATTCCCCCCAAAAAATTTGTTTCTATTCGATATTCAATTAGCATTCGATTTTCGAATGTTAATCGAATAGTTCTAGGCTACCTTTTATTCGATATTCGATCATTCAACGATCGAATACAAACTTATTCGATCAGTCGAATAAATCATTCGACTGAACGAATAAATCATTTGATCGTTCGAATGATTCATATGATTCGAATGATCGAACACTTCGATTGTAGGAATCCTATTCGATCAGGACTTAGTCTCAGAAGCCTAGGGGAGTGCTCCCCTAGGCTTCTATTACAATTCGGTAGGTCCAATCTGCCGAAGTAGACTTAAAAAAGAAGAAACTTAAAAAATAAAATCCTTCGCTGATGGAATAATCAAATAATCGAATATTCGTTCATTCTACTCTATTTGAATGTGTTCGATCATTCGACCATTCCCTATTCGATGATCGAATATGCCAAAATTCACAAATTCGACCAAACAAAGAAATCCTACGTTCGAACTTCAATCGAACTTTGAATCCTTCACGTGAATTTAGTACATCGGCCCCATAGACTTTGTCCTCAAGAGCAGATAGAACATGATTGTTAGAGTATATACAGTAGGTAGCTAAAGTATTGTGGAGACACAATAAATATCTGCAATTCTAATTCTAATCTATACAGCATAACGTACTCAGATTTACTGAGCTTTTGTCTATGCTGGAATGATTTGTCAGTCCCTCCTATTTACCTGCATCAAGTATTAATGATTTAGAGGCATTAGAGCTTGGTGATGATCTATTAGTATATTAAATTTAAGTTCTAACACACAATGGTGTCCAAAGGCTCAAAGTAAATACACACATATTGACAAAGGCTTGACAAAGGGCCTGTGTAGCCCGAAACGTTGCCTATGGCATGTGAGTAAAGTTTTTCACAATTTTTCAAATACACCGGAGTGCTGCTGCTTTATTTTCTAGATAAGTGCCTCAGGCACCGGAACTCTCTGCATCTCTATCTAGCTTGTGACTCAGGCACCATAATTAACTGTCTGACGTGCCTCAGGTACGAATAGTAGGAGCAACCCTCAGAACGGGGAACCCCGTCCAACCCGCACACCCCCAAGACCAACATGATCACAAGGATGATCACAAGGTCTCAGAGGCTGCTAATGAATCTGTATTCGCTCGTGACCCTGCCTCACCAAAACTAAAATGTGCCGACGTGCGTTTCGCTCCCGACATACAACAAGATGTCCACTGATAGAGTTCCATTAATATGCTCTTCTTTACTGTATATCTCATCAGATTCAGAACTTAATGGCATTTGTTTAGCTGAGAATATACCATAAAAAGCACTCCAATTATGGTTCCATGCAGCTGGCACAGGTTAAATCCATGATTTAAAGTTTCTTCCAAAGCTTAGAACACAATATTTCTACTGAAGACAATTAAGACCTTTCTATGCCACGGTGATGTAAATGAGAACATTGAAGACTAGTGATGGGCGAATTTCTGCTTTTTGCAGCCGGCAAATAAATCACAAAACACCTGCGGAAAAAAAGAAGTTTGATGCCTGCAACCGTTATGGGCGACACGACCGTTCAGGCACCGGTGGCGCCCATAATGGTTGCAGGCATGAAACCTCTTTTTTTCTGCAGGCGTTTCGTGAATTTATTTGCCGGCTGCAAAAAGCGGAAATTCGCCCATCACTAGTCTTCAATGTTCTCATTTACATCACCGTGGCATAGAAAGGTCTTAATTGCGATAAATTGTCAAACGGTTACCAGCATCAAACTTTGATGCTGCCAAATTGTCACCAGCGTCACACGTTCCATTCGCATAACAGGACAAATTCGCCCATCACTGATAAAGACCACTCATATTTCAGATCACTGATCTTGATGCTGCCATCTCCAAGTAGATATATAAAAGTTCCTGCCCATCTTTTTTCTACTTTAGACTCCTTTCAAATTAGAGAGCTTCAGGGCATCAACATCTGAACCCCAAGAGAGCACTAGGGAACACTGTATTACATTTATTTCACTACCTTAAAATGCATTTCTCCATTAAGTTATGGAGACATTTTTTTAATTTGTTGAAAAGCTGTTTATGCCATGTTATTTATTTATAGTGTGCAGTCCTGTGTAGAGAATTGTCTTTATCATTCACATTAGTCCCAACTATTGCATAGCACACACAAACATACACTTATTGGCTCAAATTCATCAGTTGCCTTCAGTATAAGGGGCCTATTTACTAACATTTGTATTTTCTGTTTTTGACAAATCATGGTTTTTCTCAAAAAATTCCAGATTTATTACATTTATGATCATAACTAAAAATCCCCTGTTTCTGTAAACATATGCATTAGCGATTATATTGAATTATTTAGGAGACATGGGCCCAGGGAAGGTGCATTGAGCACACCCATTATATTTAAATATATTTTGACTTAGCCTTTGAGTGCTTCCACAACCCCCCTTTGTTTGTATATCAGATTTATTAATAGGCAGATTCATTAACGGGCAGATTTACTAAGGGCCAAATTTCCGCAGTGAAAAAACTTTAAAATTCGACCCTCAACATTTCTTTAAAGGACCGTTTCGATCGAAATTGGACCTATTTTGATGTGAACAATTCTCTGCAAATTCTGAACAGGTTCGTTTTATCTATAGGATAAAATGGAAATTAGGCAGCTTTAAGCTGGCTAATAGTCAAAGTTGAAGGGTTTTTAAAGGGCAAGTACTTCAAAATTAAAAAGTTTTAATCGAATTTTGGGCTATTTGATAGTCGAAGTAGCCCAAAATGACTTTGAAATTCAAATTTAGACCCTCAGTAAATCTGCCCCTAAGGGTCAAACTGAAAATTTGAATTTTCAATTATTAGTAGGGTCGAAACTGTCAAACTGAATTTTTTTAAAGTGTTTTTTTGATCGAAAATTTTGATTGAATTTTCGATTCATTTTCGCTGAAAATGAATCACCGCATGTGATTAACACCAGAGATTTTTCATTCAAGCCAGGTATAGAGTGAGGAAAGGCATTAAGCATTTGGTCGCCGCAAAGTTGAGGCGATTAGTTGCCAGGCAACTCAATCTTCCCACATCACCAATTGTGTCACCAGCCTAAAGGTTCCAGGAGGTCCCCCATAGGCTAAAATAGCAATTCTGCAGGTTTAAGGTGACAAAGTGGCGAATTTGTATGGCTTAACGTGACAGTACATAGATTTTCATACTTTCAATTTTTTTTCAATTCAAATCTAATTTTGGCCTGTTTGATAGTCGAAGTAGCCAAAAATTACTTCAAAATTCGAATTTTCACTTCAACCCTTAAAATCTGCCATAAATCTGCTCCTAAGTGTAAAACCATGAAAAACTCTAATACAATACGTCTCTGAGTAAAACTAGTAGAGGCCCCATTGTAGTCAATGGGAGCTGTGCTGATCCTATTAAATTTTTAAAAAATTTAGACTATTAGAGATTTTCAGTAGTGATGGGCGAATTTATTCGCCTAGGTCGAATTCGCGGCGAATTCCCGCAATTCGCCGCTGGCGAATAAATTCGCGAATCACCAGCGAAATTTCGCTTGGCGAAATTTCGCTGAAAAACGAGTCACGCGTCACACGCCGAAAACGACGCGACGAGCGCCGAAACGCGACAAAATCGTCCCGCGACTCGTTTCGCGAATTTTTCGCCGATTCGCGAATTTCTCTAGAAATTTGCGAATCTCTAGGCGAAGCGAATCGCGGGAGATTCGCCCATCACTAATTTTCAGATTTTTTTCACTATTAATTATCCAAAAAACTCAACATTTTAGAGGTTTTAGAAATATTCATATTTTTTCCACTTTTTTGCATCTTTACTCTTTATTCAGATCTTTAAACAACTTTCATGGCATTCATGGTTTTAGAGAAATTGAGTTTCATTGTGGTTTCAAAATGCTCTCATACCACTAAAATTTGACCTCCCCGTTTGGAGTGTGGAGTAAACCTATTCAGCCAAAGGAATAATTATAAATTCAGTACCACAAAAGAGTTAAAGGGATACTGTTATGGGAAAACATGTTTTTTTTTTCAAAACACATCAGTTAATAGTGCTGCTCCAGCAGACTTCTGCACTGAAATCCATTTCTCAAAAGAGCAAATATTTTTTTATATTCAGTTTTGAAATCTGACATGGGGCTAGCCATTTTGTCAATTTCCCAGCTTCCCCTGGTCATGTGACTTGTGTCAGCACTTTAGGAGGGAACTGCTTTCTGGCAGGCTGTTGTTTTTTATTCTCAATGTAACTGAATAGTACGCATTGGGACATGGGTTTTACTATTGATTGCTGTTCTTAGATCTACCAGGCAGCTGTTTTCTTGTGTTAGGGAGCTGTTATCTGGTTACCTTCCCATTGTTTGGTTTTGGGGAAAAGGAGAGGGTTGATATCACTCCAACTTGCAGCTGGGAAATTGACAATATGTCTAGCCCCATGTCAGATTTCAAAATGAAACATAAAAAAATCTGTTTGCTCCTTTGAGAAATGGAATTCTCAAAGGAACAGCATTATTAACTGATGCATTTTGAAAAAATATTTTTTTTCCCCATGACAGTATCACTTTAAGTTTTCTACCACATTTAAAATGCTTTTTTTAATCAATATTCCTCTCAGAGTTTATATGAAACACTGTGCTTTGACTCTAACTTATGTTCTGTTATGTTTAGTCTATTTGGAGTTTTGCAGAAATGTAACATTTAAGTGGGCAACCATCTGGCTTTTAAGAATGCCTCCCAGACACAAAGGCGAGCTGTGGTTTCAGGGCTCCTAAAACAACAAAGTAATAAATCAAGGAATACTTTATTTACATTAAAACTAATTGGTAATATGCCATGCATATGCAGATTTTCCTTTTCATTGTAATAAAAAAAATACTGCATGTGTACAGTATCTGTTTATAAAACCCATACAACTAAGCAAATTCATCAAAACACAAAAATGACCTGTAATTTTATTATGCTAAGCTGCACAGATATTTTTACCATTAAAACAGTTAACAGTTAGCATACCCTGTTTATGTTAATTGTGAGAAACTGCATTCCGGTGGAAAGAGTAATGTTCTAAGTCAATTTAAAGAGCTTGTTAATGATTCTTTTTTCCTTGTTGGTTCTTTTAAAACATAGTTTGTGCTGGAAACTCAACTTATTTCAGAGAAGGGAATTATTATAAAAAAAATAAGTTGTCATTACTTTTCTTTCTATCCTGTATTTCCATGAAGGTTATTGAGTCCTGAGTAAATGTGACTAGCCACCAGAGAATATTACAATATATGGGATCCATTATACAGAAACCTGTTATCCAGAAAGCTCCAAATTACAGGAAGGTTATCTCCCATAGATTCTATTTTCATGAAATAATTAAATTGTTTTCAGTGGATTCCTTTTTTCACTATAATAATAAAACAGTAACATGAACTTGATCCCATCTAAGACATAGTAAATCCTTATTGGCAGCAAAATAATCCTATCAGGTTTATATAATGTTCAAATTATATAATGTTCAGAAAACCTACTGTGTGTACAGTAGCATATGTAAATTTAAGTAATCATTTGGCTTATTGCATAAAATCAAAAGCATGTGCCCTCAGTACAAAACAAACAAACGTTGAATAACTTCAAAGCAATAAAAAGGGCACAGCTAGGGAATACTACTTTTATCACAACTGTTTTACAGTCTTTACATTTTTTCCATTCTCCCTGGTTTCCTTCTGTCCCTAATTTTGTGCACAGCCTTTGATGCGACAATCATTTAAAATAAAAAATAATTAGTATTGCATTTTTACCCAAATTCTAAATATTAAGGGGAAATGTAATAATAGCTGGTAAATGTAAAAATAGTAGCAATGTGAAAATATATGCTTTTGCACTAACACATTTTCCATAGTGTAAATTTAATATAGCCTTTGCAAACAGTGGATGAAAGACTGCAAATTTAATAGTTTGAGCACTGTATATAATAAAAAGTTTTACTGAAAAATTTGTTACTTTGGCTCCAAAAGAGTCCACCACCTTCAAGCTCATCTTAAAAGTGTGCATTGTGCAAGCAAAATGTGCAATGCAATAAAAGAATATTAGATTGCAAAATGCAATTTTTTTATTTTTATTTTTTTTAACTTTGCTTATTTCATTACATCTCCCCATAGAATTTTCATTTATGTTTGCAGTTGAACTTATTTACAGTAAGTAATTGATAGTATAATATAGATATGGGACCAATTATGTGAAACATTATCTGAAATCTTCCAAAAATGGAAATGCTATTCCCCATAGTGTACAATTGCAAAAAACTATTTATCTTTACTTAATATAGATCTGTTTTGTTCAGTCAATATGAGAGAGAAAATGAAAGCCTCAGGAATCATACCAGGAGTCATCATGTCTCTTGTGTTGTGTGGCTTTACAAGGAGGTAAGCTGCTCCCGGGTCAGAGAGTGAGCTCCACTGAAGGACCGTTTCCAATACTTTCTCCTTCTGTTGCATAAATCGCTCTAAAAAGAACAAATTGATATGTGTATATTTAGAAGATTTTTTATATATTATTGGGGGCATCGTGATTCTAGCTACTGAGTAAAATATTGTAACCAAATAACAGGATTTCTCAGGGAAAGGAATTGTACAGGAGTGTTTTGAAAACAAAACATTGTTCCACAACTCAAAAAAAGGTTGCACTGTTATTTCTGAGTGATGGCCAGTCTTTACCACTGGGCCTGGCAGTGAAAGACCTCCACATTTCCAAGGATAGCACAGAGTATGGATTAAAATGCACATTGAGTCACAAAAGAAGAGGGTCATTCTTTTACAGAGCGCTGGTAATGCCCCACCTAGAATATGCTGTGCAGTTTTGGTTTAAAACCTGTTTAAACAGTGAAAGTAAATAATTGCTGAAGATGTCTAAACAAATATGCCCAAGAACATACAAAGTAAACCCTGCGACTGATTGTGGATCAACAGGCACTCTACCAAGAACATCACATTCAACTGTATGTTTTACACATTTTCAGTTGTATTTCATGGGTACATATTAATAATGCATAATGAATAATGCATAATTATATCCTTCAAAAACATAATTTGATGTAGAAAAGGCTGGCTATCACTCATATTCTTTGAGTTCCTTTGGGGGTTCAATCGGATAGGTTTATAGTCTTTATTAAATTGGCATATTTATTTGTGGCAGATATTAGATTTGTTGCAATGCATTGAAGATCTTTCCCCAGATTTAATAGAGGAAATACTGCGTGGAAGAGATTGTTCTCCAATGGTTTGGAGATGTAAGAGGATGTGAATGCTAAAAGGGGTTGTCTATATTAGATCAATTGAGAAAGGGTTGGAGGTTGCAGGTACACTGTTGCCTATGCGATGATTACTGTACAATGGTTTTAGCACTCATTAAAAGTGAAAGGTAAAATTAAAGTATTCTCCCAGATTTTCAGATACTTTTAATATGAGCCGAGGATGAGTAGAGTATAACAGTGCTTTATTAGCAGGTTCATGCAGCCATTACACTTCAACAGTAACGTCAACTTCAACACTTTAAGCAGTATAGAAAATACTATGTATGCACAGTATAACTCTTGTGCACAGTGCACAGTGACACCTACAGGCCATTTGTATAAAAAAAAAACACACCATCCCTTATACTGTATTATTGTATCTGCCTTCAGATAACTGCTCAATATGATTCATCATTTAGGAACAAACTTACAGCAACAGGGTCTCTATGACTCAAAAAATATAGATGAGCAAAATATTTCACTGTGTTTCGCAAAGAAAGACACCCATAGGCTCTAATGCAGGCATCGCTTATGCATGAAAAGGTTCATGCATCCAAAAAGGACGTGCACATGCGCAAAATGGCTGCACAATCCAGCAGCAAGCAGGGACCAGACTAGGAGGTAGGTGACAGAAAAGGCACGTGCCTGGCTCCCCCTCAGCTTTGCGCCCTAGGCACATATCTACTCTGCCTACCCGTTGGCCTGGTCCTGAATGCAGGGATCCCCAACTTTTTTTTTTTTAACTGTGAGCCACATTCAAATGTAAAAAAAAGTTGGAGCGCAATATACAGTAAGTATGCAAAACATTCCTGAGGTGCCAAAAAAGGGCTGTGATTGCATATTGGTAGCCTCAATCTGTTGGCTGGCAGCCTACAAAAGTCTCCAAAACTTGCCTCCAACCAGGAATTCAAAAATAAGCACCCATGATGGGAGTAACATCATGGGTTGGGGAACAACATGTTGCTCATGAGCCACTGTTTGATCAATCCTCTACTAGATCTATAAAAGTTTAACAATGTACCTATTCGGCTGAGGATTAAATTATCCTGATTTTTGTATAGGGCCACAGACCATATTTGACCAAATATGATCCCAGCTAAATTGTGGCTAGAGGTAGTTGCCTCTGTTTATTTGAGGTGGGAAATGGGTTATTTAATCTATTGGTAGTCACAGAATGACATCTAGTAGATTCCTAGTGATAGGGCTACAGTTCTACATTGGAACTAAATTATGTAAGTAGCATTCTTCTAATTTAAACCAACATTTCTGAGCATTGTATCTAATTTGAAGATGTAACACTGCATGGGATGCCTATTAAACTCAGCAGTTTCCTTAAATAAATTGTGAAACTTTGCTTATTTGGTGGTAATAATTTAATCTAACAAAGTAAATCAGTTGCAGCAATAAATATCAACATACCAAGTTCTCCATTTTCAATTACTTCAAATGTTGCCCAAGGCATTTCCTTGGTAAGAGTAATGTTTTTTATTCCCATAGCACAATTAGTCAGCTCGGCTGTTTCCATGGTAGGTGGTACCTGTTAATATATCACAGAAATTAGATAATGCTTTGGCGAGCCACTTCCTAACCCACAGAAAGTAAAACTGTGCAACAAATAAACTAATTATTCTATATATCAATGAATTAATGATGATGGGAGATATTTGGGAATGTGTCCTGGTTCCTTCATTAATATGTTTCAAAGAAAGCTTTCTGTACATTGACTACTGAAATTTCTGAGCTAAATAAAAGTCAGGTTTACTATCCATTTTGTTGGTATTTTGCAGTAATTCTTTTTTATTTAATACTTTAGAAAGGAGCTTTATGCAAGAAGGAAGAAAATATATCCAGACAGCAGAGAAAGAAAGAATGCACCCTCACTGCACTCAAGAATTCGGGCTGCAATGCCAATTGGAGAATACATAATTATTATTATGAGACCAGTTATAATACAATTGCTTTAGGAAAACTATAGACATGGCTAAAGATATGATGACACAAGTGCATTGTGTTCTCCATTTTCAATTACTTCAAATGTTGCCCAAGGCATTTCCTTGGTAAGTGTAATTTTTTTTTTATTCCCATTGCACAATTAGTCAGCGCTGCTGTTTCCACGGTAGGTGGTACCTGGTAATATATCACAGATATGAGATAATGCTTTAGCAAGCCACTTCCCAACTCACAGAAAATAACACTGTACACAAATAAACTAATTATTCTATATATCAATAAATTAGTGATGGGAGATATTTGGGAATGTGTCCTGGTTCCTTCATTAATTTGTTTAAAAGAAAGATTTCGGTATATTGACTTGCGGCTGCTAAAATTTCTGAGCTAATTAAAAGTCAAGTTTAAATTCCATTTTATTGGTATTTTGAAGTATTTTTTTTATTTAATACTATAGCAATGAGCTTTATGTAAGAAGTAAGAAAATATATCCAGTGCACCCACACTGTACTCAAAACTTGAGACTGCAATACTGATAGTATATACAGTATAATTATTATTATTATTAGACCAGTTATAATAGCATTGCTTTAGGGAAAACTAAAGACATGGCTAGAGCTATGATGACACAAGTGCAGTGTGTTCTTATATTTTCCCCACACAACTGCATAGACATAATAAAGAGGAATAACAATGCCTTTTTTGCCATGAACTGTTTTTGAAGTTTTTACTCTTTTCCCCTTTGCATTAGAACACAAACCTTAGACCATTGGGACCTGCTTCCCTCTTATAAAGCTGGAGGTAGGAGCTACTGTATAATATAATAGGTTGTTTCGAGACAGCCAATAAATAATAGATATTATTAATGACTTAAAACGGAATTAATATCACATTCATAGAAACTGGGTGGACAAGAAAAAAAGGATTACATTCAATACATTTAAATTAAGGTGTAATGGTCACAAGACCCTCTGCTTGCCAGTGACGTGTTCTTTATGGAGGAATGAGTTTGGGCATAAATGAATATTTAATTCAGTAATAACATGTTGTGTTCTTACCCTAATGATTACACACATATCAGGATCTTTTCTTTCTACATAAACTTCAATCAACAAGTCACCAGAATGACATATCTGAAATGGAAAAAAATTATACAAGGTTATGGAAACAAGCTGTTAAATTATTTGCTTGTGTAGCAAATGTGATGTAAGAATTATTGTAATGTGATGCAAAAAGGATTGTTTACCCATGCAATGATTCTAGGGCTCCTTTGGTTCAAAAAAGAAAAACATAAAAAGAGGACTTGTACCTTGCATAAATACTTCCATTGTACTGGTGGTATTATTCCTGATTCTAAAGCAAGGGACAGTGTTGTGCTATAAGAAGCAAGGTTATCCTATCTCTCCTTTTGACTAAGCAAGTTCAGGGTTCTGTTTGAACACTACTCCCATGCTACCAAACTGGGAGAAATTGCTGGGCATTTAATTGGATGCTCATGCCCAGCCCCACATTCCTTCCATAGTGATGCAGATGCATTATGTAAAACATATAGTGCCTGTATTTACTAATTTTTTTGTACTTACCAGTGATGCATTATGATAAGTGACTTTATGCATAAAGCAATGTAGAGACTCACAATGTTAATTTCCCCATTAGCTTAGAAATGCTCAGTTGCTGTGGCCTTTGACCGGGGGAGGTTATGTTAGAGTGCTCTAGCACCCCCTTAGAGAATGTTGCAACAAAAGTACAATCTGTAATAGCAACAATTCTCATAAAAAATGTTTATATCTATATTTAAGTGCATCTGGAATATGAAATATATGAATAAAATACTATATATATATATATATATATATATAAAGAGAGAGAGCTAGACAGATAGATTTATAGATAGATATAACTTGCATGTCTCACATTACATTTTTCGCATTATATGTGCATTTTGTCCAGTAACTCTGGAGGGAATCTGAAAGACGGGTATTTAGAGTACCTGCTGGGCCAAGGCAATATATTTATTTCTCTCTGTCTAACCTCAAACATGTTATATTTTATTTTCAAATTACAATTTTTGTAGTAAAGATTTAAATGACTAGTAGGATGTCAGAGTAACAGAATGTATTGCATTATGTTCTTGTACCTTTGCTCCTTACTTGACAATTTGCTACATAAATATTTTTTGCATTACGCATTGCTTCCGCCTCTGTACAAATTGCTTTCTGAGAATTTGTATACAACGAAATGCACATCATATTTAAGCTTATGTTAGGTTAAGACATCAGAAATAAAACATTTCTTGCCTATTACAACAGTTAAAATGTCCCTTTATGGAAGTACATAGTAACATTGCAAATTTATGTGAATAGCAGGTTTACTTAACTAAAATTAAGGAACCATTTTTGTTAAAAAATAATAAAAATTTTTCTGTGATTCAAGCTTTTTACAACAAAAAGACACTATCAAGAGTCACATTTTCCAAACTGAAAAAAATAAATTGAATGAAAAAACTAATAGCTGGTGAGCTTTATGGTAGAATGTGGTTTTTAGTACATTCAACCATAAAGTGTTGACTAATGTACTTCAACCACTAAATTGATTACATTTGAATAAAATGTCCCCTTTATGGTGAAATGTGGTGTTAGTACATTCAAATGTTTTGATGATTTTTCAGATTCCAATTTGAGTTAATAAAAGTCATTTTCCAAATTCAAAGATATTTAAAAAAAATGTAATTTTAGTAAATCTTGCTCTCATACTCTAACTGGAGATTTTATGGCAAAGAATTATGTTTTTATATATTATCATGTTCACACAATTTTTTTGCAAAGCCTTGCACCAAAATGTTTGCCTATTGTAGAATGGCCTTATATGAAATAATAAAAAATGTTGTAGGGGGAACATTTTTTAACATGTGTCTAATAGTAATTATTAGCATTTATTAATGAACCATATTTAGTTTGACAAACCTATAATACAATTGTGATAACTACAATTCGCAATAAACCATTATATAAGAATTTGCCAATAAATGTTTTACTTTTAATAACATTTAATGCAAGACAAATTAGACATTGACTTTTACTACAACTATATATTGGCAGTTTGGTCCTAATTTACAGTTGGGAGGGGCATCAGTTTCCCTTTCATGGGTTAAAGGATTTTCCTAGTATTTCAGTGACTGGCCAGAAGATGTCATTGTTCTAGTCTAATGGAACGCATTTTAGGACATCATCAGTAGAACTTATGCTCCTGTATGCAGTCTTGTAAAGAAGAAGAATGTAGACTAGTCTGTTTTGAGGGCTGAGGAGGGAGGGCTGAAGAATGAGTAATGAGGGGGAAGATTGCAACAGCAAATGTGGTCAGCATGTAGGCGTAATTGCAGTTTCTTTGGATAACTGAGTTTAATAACGGATGAGTCTGCATACTTCTTTATGAGACCGCATACAGAAGCGTAAGTTCTCCTGATGATGTCCTAAAATGCGTTCTGCACTAGTCTTTAAAAAGGGAAACTAACGTGTGCTTCGCCTCCCTATATGTTGGAGGAGGTGAATGGTATGCAGAGCCTGAGTGAAGATAGTGAAGATAGACCTAGTTGGTGAAGACTTTGTAAGGACAGTTCTGTAACTGCTCAGGGAATAAAAAACAATTTGTATGAATGTGAGGTATTTGAATGAAGAAACCACATGAGAGTTTAGGAACTCTCGCAAAGGTTTTAGTATTCAAATGCTGGGCCTCTAAGAGATTATTTGGATGCTTAATTTATAGTATGGAGATACACCCTTCATAAGTGACATGTTATTGTGTATAGATAGATTTACAGATGAAGCCACTTTGGATTGTGTATTTGACACAGAATAACTCAGACTTCACACTTGTCTCATTTAACACAGAAAATTGCGTCACAGCATCCCATCTAATTAAAGTGTTCATCATTGTGAACAATGGTGCTTTGGTATGCTAATGAAAAGGTTAAATGCATTAAATTAGATGACTTTAGATAACACAGTTTTTTCAATTAGCCCTGAGTCATGACGCATTTAACACACAAATTCAAGTGGCTGCATCTGTAGCTAAGGGGTCTTCCACAGCTAGTTGTTAAAATATGGCTCATATATTGTATTTTCCTAAATCATTTCAGGGATGTGGGACATAAAACCTGTATTAAAAAAAATTCTTTATAAGAGGCCTACCAACTATGTTGTCACAATACATTCTTCAACAAGGTTTAAATGATTGGCAGGCGTGGGGAGTGTAAAAAAGGAGTTTTATAGGAGGGTGACATACAATGAATAGACTTAAAGGAGAAGAGAAGTTTGTTGGCAATATGGGACTAGAGGGATTTCAGAGGAGACGAAGGAAGATCTCTGAATGCAAGAAAAATGACAGACAAAAGAAAAGAAAAAAAATGACAGGTAAGAAGAAATGGCAGCCTGATATTGTTATAGTCGAGACTCAGGAGAATAAGCATCTACAGTAAATGAAAGGTTCAGTGTGAAAAAGAAAGAAGCAATGTATATTGACAGTGTTTTGCAAAAGACACATTAGCTTTATATGGTACAGTAGGACCTAGACAAACTGAAGTCTAAAATAACACCTAAACACTGCACTTCTACAACTGAATACTGTACATAGTCATGCTGTTAACAGTGATACCAACATATTGAGGTTTTTCAGGTTGTTGAAGAATTCTCAGATATTGTTCTTTAGGCTTTTGTGTGAAGAGTTCTGTTGTGAAACCATTAGTGGTGACATAACAAGAAGCAGGGAGGCTTCAGTCACTAAAAACAATTTTCTTAATTGAGAGATACAATCTCACAGTCACTGACAATCAGATTTTTGGTGGCTGATTTATCAATTTTCAAGTTTGGGGGAAACAAACAAAAGCATAACCTGTGGCACTAGTGTATTAAAGAATTGGGCAAAATAGTTACAGTTGTGTTTTTTTACGGTAGAAAAAGTCTCACACAAGTGACTTTTCAGTGGAGTTGAGAATAAATTTACTTGGGAAAATATCAGTAAAATAAAGTTGCTTGAGACGTTCCCATTGCCTTTCTATAGAAACTCACCAGGTTTTACTTGGTTTTTGTTTTTGTCACATTTTGTGTTTGTTTTTTCTTTAATAAATTTTGACTTGTCTCATTTTAAACAATATGTAAACTCAACCTGACTTAATCTGAAACAACTGGTGCAACAAGATATATCTGGGACATGCTTTCATCTTATGCACAGATACAATACACATTCCAAATTACAGGACTGCACAATCCCAGATACCTTCTCCTGTGCCACATTCAATTGTTGTTGACATGATAACATGCCAGTAAATACCGAAAAGGAGAGCACTTCAATGCAGATTAACTGCTTGTGATTTGGGCCTCACAATGCCCTTTCTGAAGTGTACCCTTGAGAAAGGGCGTTGTGAGGCCCGAAACATGTCGTGTATAACAGTCTGCAATAAATGAATATCACAAGCAGTTAATCTGCATTGAAGTGCTCTCCTTTTCTATACTGATGCAATTTGAGAGCCAGATATGGGATGACTTTGACGTAAAAAAATTTTTCCCATGACACTATACCTTGAATATAAAATGTATGCTTTTAAACATGATTTTTAGCAAAAAGCTATTTGAATTAGGGGGGAGGGGATGAAGAAAATTCATCTGTAGGTGAGACTACTCCACTACTCCAGAAAACATTTTTAATCCACATTGTGTGACACCACCATCCTCTGATTTCTTTTCACTGATTTACTGACTAACACAGTACAATACTTGATTTTGGGACCAAAGTCTGTTATGAAAGATCTTGTTCCATAAGGTAATTTCCATTACCAATTAGATCAAAAGAAATGCATAACACACGTACCCATGTTCAATTCTAACAGTGTTCTATATTCCCACATTTGAAAACGTCTTTATTTCTCACCCGGGTTTCTTTCCATTTGGTTATAAACCGGTTCTCCGTTTCCATTTGTTGCACCTGATCTTCACTTATCTAAATAAAATACAGATAAAGCTATTCACAAAGGCTGTGCAATACATTTTAATTTTGTTTGCAAATACTCTCATTAGAAATTATCCTTTTCATGGGTTATTTACTTAAAGGCAAGCGTCCATACTTACATTAAAAATATTCACATAATTGGCAATAAGATCTTCCAGAACAGCTACTTCCTGTTCATTTTCTCCATTTGTTTGAAACAAGCAGGAAGAAAAGGTTTTGGCTAGAGACTGAGTATCCAGATGATTAATGTCAAAACATTTCTGTATTCTGTAAAGCAGAAAATAACATTAATGTACTTGAAGTACAAATATGATTTGAAACAGTATATTTGTGCCCGAACAAATGAAGAGAGGGGTTCATTACAAGAGCACCCTGGCCAAGTTACCTTCCAGGTCCACTCTAGTAGTTTTTTAGAATGTAGGCTACATGCTAAAAACCTAGGCTCGGTTCTGGAAGCAAATGTTTGAGGTGCAAGCAAGAATAATTAACATTAATTATTATATAATTACAAAAGTTATTATTATATAATTCATATACAATTAACATATGGCATGTTCACAGGATATTTCTATATGTGTACAAGAAGCAACCATTGAAGACACCAGTGTCATCAAGATAGTGGATGTTGCTAATGGACTTGTATGTCTCATTGGTGCTGATCTATTCATTTAGCTCTTAATATTTTGTTTTCATCAAATTTAAAGGGATTCTGTCATAATTTTCATGATGCACTTTTTATTTCTAAATTACAATGTTTCAACTGCAAATAATTCACTCTACAATATAAAATGTAATTCCTGAACCAACAAGTGTATTTTTTTTAGTTGTAATTTTGGTGTGTAGGCAGCCATCTTTGGTAATTTTGCTTGGTCATTTGCTTTCAGTAAGAGCCAGCACTTTAGGATGGAACTGCTTTCTGGCAGGCTGATGTTACTGAATGTATTGCACCGGGACCTGACTTTTAGTATTGAGTGCTGTTCTTAGATCTACCAGGCAGCTGTTATCTTGTGTTAGAGAGCTGCTATCTGGTTACCTTCACATTGTTCTGTTGTTAGGCTGCTGGGGGGAGGGGTGATATCACTTCAACTTGCAGTACAGCAGTAAAGAGTAGTGATAGGTGAATTTATTCAAATTCCGCAATTCGCAGCAGGCGAATAAATTCACGAAACGGTGGCGAAATTTCACCTGGCAAAAATTCACCCGTTGCCAGCTTTGAAAAAACGGACGCCGGTGTCTGTTATGGATGCCGGAGCCCATTGCCATCAAAACGGACGCCGGCTTCAAAAACGAGATGCGGCTGTGTTTTTTGCCGTTTCGCGAATTTCTCTTGAAATTCGTGAAAAATTTGGTGAAACACCGCCGATTCACCCATCACTAGTGAAAAATCAATGAAGTTTATCAAAGCACAAGTCACATGACTGGGGGAAGCTAGGAAACTGATAATATGTCTTGTCCTATTTCCGATTTCATAATTAAATATAAAAAAATCTGTTTGCTCTTTTGAGAAACTGATTGAAAACTGATGAGTTTTGAAAAAAAAAATATTTTTGCCATGACAGTATCCCTTTAAGTCTAATGAGGACAAAATTTTACTAATATGTATCAACCGCCAAGCCTTCTGAATCTTTTCTGACCTCCACCTTCTTTGCTTCATTGTAGAATTGGCACAGATCAGCATTCTGGAGCGTAAAGTCCTCTAGGTTCTCCAGTGAATACATCAGCTGCATTCAGCAACACTATATTCATTAGAGGTAGAGAGTAGACATAGCATGGAAGAACAGACTTAACCTGTACCCCTTGATGCTGAATTGTGCTCTCCATGTTGGGTATTTTATATGCCATGGAGTGCACAGCACAGCCATTCCATCTTGCTTTTGTGCCCCTTCCTGCAATTGCACTTTTGCCTGGGGTATAAGTAAAATACCCCTTGGTTTTCAGTGACACAAAGAGGTTTGTGTTTGTTACAGCAATACAGCTGCCACACATTATTCCAGTTGTCAGGGTGGTCAAATCTCATATACTCCATTTTATCCAAATAATCCAATTTTTTTTTAATTATTACCCTTTTCTCTGTATTAATAACACAGTACATTGTACTTGATCACAACTAAAATAAAATTAAACGTTATGGGAAGCAAAATCAGCATATTGGGTTTAGACTTAAGGTATGAAGATCCAAATCAAGGAAATATCCGTTATCCGGAAAACCCCAGGTCCTGAGCATTCTAACAGAGATTCTGACTGAGAATACGTTTATTTTGTATGATTTTTATTGCTATGCATTTTCTCCCTATCATGTGTCTGTACTGGTACTTGTTGCCGCTGGCTCTTGTTAGGTACTTTGCTCCATGGGGCAATTTGATACAGTTCCAATAGCTACTGGACCTTACCAACCCTGACAGCTGGAATAATGTGTGACAGCTGGAAAGGCAAGAAACGAAATCATATCTATTTATTAATGTGTGACAATAGTAAACAAATGGTAAGATAGCATTTTTATAGATGCAGTAGAAATGGTGCACTGGTGTCCTTATGTTAACATCTTAACAGAATTCTGTAGCACAAACCAGCATGATCAGTTCCTCAACAATATGGGCACATACTGTACCTAGCTAGCTTAGGAACAGCAATATCCATTGCTTTGTTTGATTGCTAACATTTATGCCACATCTCCCAAGTGCAGATTTGCCAAAGACAAATGGAATAGATGGTATTATCTATAACTGTACATTATCTTTTACTTTGGCTCTCACTTAATTCTTTGATTTGTGCAAATCCTTTACCATCTTTACCACTAATTTTGCCATAATGTGGAAGTATCAAATGTCAACTGAGGGCTCCAAAAACAATTCCTCAATCAGAAGTGTACTATTGTTTTGTGCTGATCTATCGCAACATGTTAGAGTACATTGGTATCGGGAGAAATATTAGATTACCTCTGGAAGCAAAGAAGACATCATTTCACAAGGCTATGCTGTGTGCTGAGTACACTATTCCATTTATTTTCAATCAACAATATGCGGGCTTGGAATGGAGCCTATTTGTATTCTGTTGGTGCTGCGTTTATATTGTTTTGCTCATCAAACTAGTGAAGCAAAAGAAATCTCTTAACCAAATGGAGGCCCATGTTTCTGGGTTTCTTACTATGTTTTCCACAGTTTCTAATGGACACAATTAAAACAGTATGGCATGCTAATGGGATATGGTGATACCACAATGACAAAAAGTAAATCCAGAACACGTAACATGCTTAAGGGATTGCTCCCGTGTTTATTGTCTCTCCAACAATGACAACGTTTTGGGGGTGTACCCCAAACTTCTCTGATTTACCCAGTATTACACTTGTTTGTTCTGTATTCTAACTATAACACTTTAAAGGAATTGTTTAGGGTAAAAATTAGTTAAATAGATTGCATGTGCAAAATAAAAAATGTTTCTAATATAGTTAGTTAGCCAAAAATGTAATGTATAAAGGCTGGAGAAATGAAAAAACAATTTATTTTCCATCTGATGAAGTGCCAGATGGAGGCATGAAACGCGTCAGGTGACATGTTACAAGTATGGTAGCTATAGTCAGGAATTTGAAACCTGCTCTGTTTTAACAATGCTTGGAAAATAAATAGTTTTATCATTTTTTCAACCCAGTTTTGGTTTTTTGAAAGCACCCATTTACCTACCCGTATCTATGTGTTACAATTGAGGCTGGAACGGAGTCCAGCAAATGGGCAGCTCCAAACTGGAAAAAATGCAGTCTGACTAACATGTGATATTTTTCCATAAAGGCTGGAGTGACTGGATGTCTAACATAACAGAACAGTATACTACTTCCTGCTTTGCAGCTCTCTTGGTTTCCACTGATTGGTTACCAGGGTCATAACTGTTGCTTTTGAATCTGAGTGCTGAGGATCAATTGCAAACTCACTGAACAATTATGTCCCATGTGGCCCCCTTCAAGTTCCTGATTAAGGTGGCCATACACGGGCCGATAAAAGCTGCCAATCCCATCGGATCGCGGCCGCATCTGTTCGTTGATGCGGTCCCACGATCCGACTGCCCATATGGCCTCCACTATGATGCGACCATTGGGCCCTAGGGCCCACGATCAGATCAGCCCAATATCGCCCACCTCAAGTTGGGCATATCGGGGAGAGATCCGCTTGTTTGGCGACATCGCCAAACAAGCGGATCTCTCAGTGTATTGACACCTTAAGTTAGAGAGCTCAAAAGCAGGAAGTTGTATTTTTGCTATTAGGTTAGACAGCCAGTGACTCCAAACTTTATATATTCATTTTTTGCTAACTATATTAGAAAGATTTTTTATATTGCCTATACAATATATTTACCCAGTTTTATTTGAACTGTTCCTTTAAGAACAAATGTAACCAGACTAATAAAGGACAAATTACATTCAAATATAGGTACTGTATATGATCCGTAAGATCTGATCCAGAAATCTGTTAGCCAAAAACTTCTGAATTATGGGAGAGTCATCCCCCAGAGACTCAATTTTAATGAAATAATTCAAAATTGTTATGTTTCCTTGTTCTCTGTACATGCATGGGATTTCTTGCACTTGTTATCCAAAAAGCTCAGAATTACAGGAAGGTCACCTCTGTAAACTACATTTTAGAAAATAATTTAAAATTGTAAAACATATTTCCTTTTTCTCTGAAATAATAACACAGTATGTCGTACTTGATCCAAACTTGGGTATAATTAATCCTTATTTGAAGCAAAACAATCCTATCATGTTTATTTAATGTTTAAATTACTTTAAACATTAGATTTACAGTTTGGAGATCCAAACTACAAAAACACCCCCTTATCCAGAAAGACCCAGGTGCTGAGCATTCCAGGTAATGGGTTCCATGCCTGTAATAACAAAACATTACCTACATTCCTATTGGGTTTATTTAATGTTTAAATGATTCTTAGCAGACTTAAGGCCCATTTATTAAAGGCTGAATTTTAGTGGTATTAGAGCTTTTTGAAACCACAATTAAACTACAGTATATTCCTCTAAAATCATAAATGCCATGAAAACGTATTAAAAGATGTTCATCAAAAGTATGAATGGAAAAAAAGTGCTGATCGATCTGAATTTTTTTTTAGTTTTTTTGACAATTAGTCAGAAGAAGTCCAAAAATGGGGAGTATCTGAATATAAAATGTATGAATGGAAAAAAGTGCAGAACAAAATATGAATATCTCTACAACTTCTAAAAATTAAAGCTTTTCAGATAATTATTAGCAAAAAAAATAATTGGGAAACCTCTAAAAGTCTGAATGGCTAAAAAAAACCACTAAGATCAGCACAGCTCTCTTTGACGTCTATGGGGCCTCTACTTTTACTTGGAGAAGATTTGCATTAGAGTTTTACAGTTAGGGGCAGATTTTCTAACAGTCGAATTTTCGAATTTAGGTTGAATTGAAACCCCTCAAATTTAAATTTCAAATTTACAGGGGTTTTAACGCAATTCGAATTATCAAACGATCGAATATAAAAAATTCGATTGATCGATAAAATCTTTGAATCAAATGATTCAAACGATTTTAAGCATTCGATCTAATTTTTTTATTCGATCAAAAAAACTTGGAAGAATCCAATGGGTGCTTCCCATAGGGATATATAGCCATTAGGACAGTAAAAACGTGAAAGGTAAAATTAATTTGTGTATCTAATGAAGCTAACTCAACATTTAAAATTACAGTTCATATTTTTACCATTATATTCAAAATGTAGGTTTTAGTTTCCAATTTACTTCCCCTCGTTCCCCAAGTCATTGACTTTCAATACTGAAAAGATCTGATATATTAGCCGATATATTACTCGGCAGCATCAGAGAAATGTCAGCAACTAATATATCATTTGTAACAGTTGTTATTTGACAGATTTGAGTATTTCTCCAAAAGCACACTCAGTAGGGCATAAGACTGCTGCTAAGCATAATCCCAACTAATGCATCAAATTGTAATAGTTAATACATTTTACTAAAGGGAAAAATAATATGTGGGATATGAGATGAAGTCATTTTTAAAACTTGAATAATGTAAAAAAAAAAACTCAAAAAACAATGATTAAAGTCATGATTCGTGGCTAGTAACTAGTTTTTTGAAGGTAAACTATCCTTTTAAATATTGTCTTATGTGGCAACCTGCCATGGGAGCAATGTTACTTGGAAGTACTTATTACTAGTCAGACTAACCTGAAAAGGTGTTCCATTAAGGCTGCCAGTGTTGCTTTATTTATGACTGGAAGTGTGCCAATTATGGTTTTGTATTTTCTCACCCGCTCCTGATCAGTCTGGATATCTGATAGAGACAAAAACATTCAGCATTGATAATGGAAACTTCCTCTGAATTTTTATTTCAGGAAGATCATCTTGTTGCAGTTTAAAATACAATGTTTAAGAGGCAACTTTGACATACAAACATTCAAATAAGAATAAAGAGGCAGATGGAAATGAATGGAAGAAGTTCAGTGAGACAATATCTGTGAATTACTTTTAGTAGGTAATGTGGTGATAACCTCAGTTTAAGGTAATCCTTAAAAATAACACAACATTAGTGAGTTGAATCCTGTATCTGTACAGTACACCTTAGGAGAATAGATGGTAACCATAAATGGAGACTCTTAGAAATCCAGTGCTCATAGTACAGAGTACACGTCAGCAAGGTCATTGTTTGATGGAAATGTTTGGTTATGTCAAAAGGATTAAAATGTGAACAAGCTAATTACTGTACTTAAGATAGTATAAAACTATTGTGGAAGGTATATATTGCTTCGGCAGTTTAAAAAAATAACAGCTAAACTGATGCACATGCAAGTTAAGAATATTAGGAACGTTAAAAATGTCTGTGCCCATTGGTACCCATACACAAAGCACCTGTACCACTGATTTCCTTAAGCCCCAACAGTCTTGTACCTTGCCTAAACTCTGATCTTTGGTTACCCCTTCTGTTATGGATCATGGACTTTTCCCAGCCATGCCAGTAATCAACAATTTTCTTCTCTTACCCCTGTCTGTGCCAGTGCCTATATTCTGCCTTGTTTTGTTCAATCTTCTTGTGCTAAATTAAAGTGCAAACACTAGACCAGTGGCCCTTGTGATTCTGTTGGGGTCCATTGGTGATCATTTGGTGTGATGGACTAGGCTGGTATCCTCGTCAGTAGGTAAAAGGAACATTTTGAGCATTAAGAAGGAAAAAAGCCATAGACTAAAAATACAGCTTGAGAAGCCCACAATAAACAATGTATTTCTAATTACAGGCAATAATGTATCAAATAATGTTTTCACTAAAATTGGAAACTGTTATCAAAGGAGAAAATATTTTTCCACTAGTATGGCAAATTACAATTTATACTAATACTAGTATGTATAATTAAAAGTTTTTGGAAAAAATAGACATAACTACTACTCTGCTAATAGTGGTGTATTTTCCATATACTGTAATTGATGTATTGTAATGCAGTAATTGAAATACTACCCACTTCTTTCCATCTCTGTGTTTACTTCATGCCTTGAATAAAGCCAATTTGGAATCAACAATTAAAATGGAATTGCAAAAAGAAAACCTAAGCCATTAGCCCTTATATCAGCAAAAGGGAAACTTTTAGTAATGTTTCCTAAAATGTGGATTTGAATTCGACTATCAGCATTAGATTGACTGCAGAAATTCTGCAGTTTTGGTAATAGTCAAGATGAACTAATTGGATTAATTTATCAAGTGATAATTTATGCTTTATACTAAATTTGGCCAGTGCACGAATATGATATACAGTGTAGTCACATTTTGTGAAATAATTTAGTTCTATGCTAATAACAGATTTGTGCACATATGAAAGCTATTCCTGATAGGTTACATTATAAGGCTGACAGATATAAGTATTAGGCTCTGCCTTTTAAAAAAATTAAATGAAGGGGACTGGTAAATTAGTCTCCCAGTAGGCAGTGCCCTAGGGTTATAGACGCCTAACTGGGTCCTAAAATACAATTAGGAGGGGGACCTATTTCCCTATCCTACTTAAAAGCTATGTGCCTTGGTTTCACACAGTGACCAATAGATGGCACTGTGCTAAAGTATAAAGTACTGGGCAGCCATGCGCTCAGGAGCCATTTTGTGTTAGTCCTGGCCTGAGCAGGCAGATATGACTCCTGTGTAACCTAAACTGAATAGGTTAGTCAGGATTGGTTACCCTCCTTAATAGTTTACTCTAGGAGTGACGGATAGTTAGGTTATTTATCTGAGCAGCTTGAGGCTCCACCGAGGATTGTGAGTGGGGTTAAGACAAGTTACAGTTACACTACACCCTGCCTCCACACTGTTGTGAGCACAATATTGGGAGTGGAGCTCATAGTTAGAGAACAATGCACTAATTTTACTATAGTGCTGCATAATATTAAGGAAATGATTGGTAGACAGATTTAAAAGGACTCCATTAAGTTCACAAAAGGGATACATGAGAAATATTCAGGTATAACTGCACTTACAATAAATGGAAAGTAAACTGTGGTGCATATTTAATAAATCTATTTCACAAATGGATTCTATTAAATGTATTTGCTGATTTGCCTTTGGATTTCTCAACCTACTATTTTGTTTTCAGGGGTAACCATCACTGACAGATTTCCCCCGCTCTCACTGGCTGATTCCAGTGTCACTCAATTTGCAGTGTACTACTGAGAAAAAAAGGTTAGGTTGAGAATGCAAGGAGGATGCAAACAAATAAACCATTTACTGTATATCTAAAAAAAAACATGTATATAAAAAATAAATGATCAGTCAGCCTCCACATGTTTTTGTTAATGACATTTCCCTGTAAAGCAAGTAAAAAGAGAATTTACCTTCAGAGTAGGAAATATAAGAGAAGGTGGTAAATTAAATATATATTATATTTCACTCAGGACATCTGTTGAATGAGGCTTGACTGTAGAATTATGACTATAACACCTGTAAATACTGCTGATTTCAAAACTAGTCCATATGTCATATTGACACTTTCCTTGGTATCCCCAGCAAAGTAACAACTTCTTATTGATATTATTACCAGTGTCCTGCCTAGAACCCTGAGATTACAAAACTACTTAGGATTGAGCCCCAAGAGAGTTTGTGGCAGTAACGGAACTAGGAGGGGGCAGGCCCTAGTGCAGATCATGCCCCCCCACCCCCTCCATGTCGGGGAGTATTCTGCCGGCAGGTCCTGTGGCGGTGCGGTTCCTGGTCTAATTGTACCCCCTGCTCCCCTGGTAGTTACGCCACTGGTCTCTGGACTAGAGTTTGTATATAATATTACCAATATTCTCTTCATTCAACTTCAGTCTCAACCACTGCCTACAAAATCAGTCAAGTTAGGCAGGGACAATACTGACAAAACATTAATAACTCTCCAGTAACAAAGTTCTTGATGGTAGGTCAGTATTTCCTTTAAAAGAAATGGTGCTTTGGTAGGAATACAGACACAACATTGGGGTATATTAAATATCGAAAAACGTAAGGTTTTTTTTACAGTAAAAATTTGGATTTTATAGTTAAAAATTTTTTTTCGAGTTTTTGGAATTCGGACTTTAATAAATAACTCCCTTCATTTATAGTCCTAAAAGTGTAATGGGGCGATATAACATTGGTTGCTATCACAAAAACCGTTGGCAATTCATTCCCAATGCGGGTATATGTTCTCAAAGTGAACAATTTTGCCTTTGCAAACACTTTCCCCCTCACGCAACAGTAGGATTGCAAATTTTATAGTTTGCGATAATGTGCAGTGTATGTAATAAAACTTCTTAATGAAAAAGTTATGCTTCCTCCAATAGTTTATGCCACCTTCAAGCAGGTGTTAAAGATTCACAAAGCATAATGAAGTATAGTACATTGCGACATGCACATTTTATTTGTAAATTTGTTCTCATTGTGAATTTTATTACATTTCCCCCTTACATTGCATAACTATTGGAGATATATGTTCTGTATTATTACCAATTCAACATTCCTAAGGAATATAATTAACTTTACAAGGCAATATTAATAAGCTTACAATACAAAGGACATTTCTATAAAAATGTAGCCTGTTTTACCTACTCACATTAACGGCCCCAGTTAAGATCTTATTTTAACATAATAAGATAGAATCTATTACTTTCTAATATCATCTCTTCTGTCAGTGGAATATGTCCAAGGTGCTAAGTGACAACTAGATGCTTCATGTTCAGGTAAGAGCTGATGAAATGCTCTATGCTAACAGCAATATGTCAGTAGTCTCAAGGGATTTTAAAAAAAAAAAGTAAAAGAAAAAATGTATACTTAGTCGATGCATTCATTCCAATGAATAATGAAACAGCTATTTCTGGAATATTGTGCCATTACCTAAGGCAGAGATCCAATATGGATAAAGTTCTTTTGTGAGAAGTGCATCATCTATTTCATAGAAGAAATATTTCAGCACATCAGTCACATCTTCCAGCTGATGCTTTCCGACTTTTAGTTTAATGCTCCGTGCATCCTTTTTAAATTCTTTGAGCAGCTCCCTCACTTGCGACGGGTTTCCATTCTTCAGATACAGAGATTTGCTTCCCAAACCTTAATGCCGAGAGACATTAAAATAAACATGTCTTTCTGAATTACAATAATGTAGGCTAGAAGAACATATATTTTGAAATATGTAAACCCAGTTTTCTAAGTCGCATGCGGTGTAATCATTTCTGAGCGGTGTTTTACAACAGAGCAGTTGAAACGCATAAATTATTACGATTTTGCAAACCAAAAAATACATATTACTGTATTTTAAATTGCAGGGTGTGTAGAATATAAAAATGAAAAAACTTTGAATGTTTATTCAATGTAACTTGATATATTTTGAGGATAAACTTGTGTTCTAGAAACACCATAGTCCAAAAAAAGAAATATTGTATATTTTAGTCTAGTGTGGGCAATGGGCCGTAAAAACACACACTTTAGGAATATACTGTACAACTTGAAACCCACCAGTTGGACTACACCTCCTTTCATGCCCAAATATTCCTGATGTATTTTTTTTTTTTAAAAGTATTTTTTGTGTTTTTGTCTACTTTTTCTCAAAGGGTCTGGACTCTACTGGCACTTTCTGCCTTACCCTAAAACCAGTTTTGAATCCAGCCAAATAAAAGAAGTATCCTTATTAGATGTGCTTCTATATAATTTTGCCTAATGTATCCACAATACAGGGATGACTATTCCTTGAAGGTTGAATTTAAATGAAACCATTATTTAACCCAGGGGTGTCCAAACTTTTGGCTTCCCTGGGCCACATTGGAAAAAGAAGAACTGTCTGGGGCCACACATGAAATACACAAACACTTTTGATTTGTAAAAGTAAAGAAAATACTCAGAAAATAACTACAATGCCAGTTAGATAACCAGATGGAGCTTTAAACTGGAATATGGGACACCTGGATATTAAATAGACTTATTATTATATTATTATGAGATTTCCTTGGGAACCGAGCATTTCAAGCTGGGCCGCATTCATATCCATCCTTGGCCGCATGCGGTCCTCGTGCTGCAGGTTGGACACCCCTGAGTTAACTTTTATTTTTATTTATAAAAAGTACAAATAAAAAAATGCTGACTGCAGTGTTAAAGAAAACAAAAAAGCTCTAAAACTTGTAAAAGTCAGAGACTTTTGATCAATTACCGGTGAAAAATCACAAAAACCTCTAAAACTCTGAAATGATAAAAAAAAGTTCCATCAGTGCAGCCCCCACTGACTTCTTTGGGACCTTTTTACTTGGCACAGTTTTGTATTTTATGTGGTATTTACACTTCATAAATATGGCATTTTTAGAGTTTTAAAGAAATTTTTAAAGAGCCACAAAATAATATGATTTGTGAAAGAATAGAAGTCTGAATGTTAGTAAATCACCACCTTTAGTATGAGTATGGCTGCTTCTCTTTGAATTTAGTGCACCCTAGTGGAGTGCTCAACCTGCAGGATTTCCACTTGTTGAAAGTGTTGGGTGCTCAACTGTAAGTCCCCCTCCTTACACAGGGACACAGGTCAATTGTTGAAAGTGTTGGGTGCTCAACTGTAAGTCCCCCTCCTTACACAGAGACACAGGTCAATATAAGAAAAAATGAGGAAGCACACGAAAAGAAATATTTTGTTGCTTGAGTGAAAAAAGGTGGTTTATTAACCCTTAAACATTCACAAAAATGGCAACAATTTGGGGGCCTGAAACGTTGTCATTTAGGTTCTGCTGCTGAGGCCCATGTTGGTCTAGAAATATTTGTTTGGCATTCCTCACCATTAGAGTCATATGTTTCTCCACAGTTTTATCAATCATATGTATCATGATTCTCCAAGTGCCAAGTGTCTTGAATGGGACTACCGAAAGCAGTTAGATTGATAATAGGTACAGATTTTATGACGTATTCCATACTCCAGTTCCATTAAACATCCTTATCTGAAAATGCTTACATGTAACTGATATCATTCAACTCCAATCTGCTAGATATAAACTCTGCATTACCTACCATACTGCGTAACAAATGCTATGCAGCTGTTCACGATAATAGGAATGTTGTTTTTGCTGAGCTGCTGATCCTGTAGTGCATTACCATCTGTACCTGCTGCTTTCTGAATTGCTGAATGCCAGACCGTGAAATCCAGCATTGTATGTCCATGGATATAGAATGTCCTGTATGGGAGAGAAAAGAAGGTAGGGAAATACAGTATACTGAAGTTAGACTTGCACTTTCCATGCTTTAATGCTAGTCATTCATACGTATTTAGACTCAAAATAGAATAAGAGTTTTCTAAAATGGCCCAGGTAAAATACATATTGGAGATATAATACATTTTAGATGCTGATTATCTGCAAGCTAAAATTAAAACATGGGCTATATCACAAAAGATATAATTCTTTATATTTATACCATCCTTTTGTCTTCCCTGTGCTTTTTCTTCATTAACCATATTAATGAACATATTAACACCTCAGCAGGAGTGCAGTTATAAATGGCAACTAGTCAACAATTATCTTTAATTAGACATGAAATAAAGAGAAAGGTCTCATATGGATTACTTTACTAGTGCAAAAGTGTGACTTTGTTAGTAATTCAATATTTCATGTTACATTTTGCTTTTCAAACACGAAGATAAAATTATACATTTTATAAAGTTATGATTTTTTTTCATGAATTTCAAAAAAGTGGAAGGTTAACCTTGCTCTTGGTTAAATAATACAACGTTATTCAAACCAAGACATACTTAATCTGTTTTGGAGGCAAAATAATACTATTGGGGTTAATTAATGTTCAACTGATTTTTAGTAGACAGAGAGGCAGATTTACTAAGGTCAGGTGAAGGAATGGAATGCAAAAAATTTGATTTTTGAATTTTTTTTGGGCTAATTCGACCATTGAATTTGCAAAATTTGATCAAATCGAATTATTTGAATGAATCATTTGATAGAATGCAATGATTCAAATAAATCGTACAATTTGAATAAGAAAATCATTCCAACATTTGACCATTTGATGGTCAAATTACTTGCCCTTTAAAATTGTATTGGATTGCCTACTGCACCAGATTAAACGTACCGAGTTGCTATACTTGCCTATGGCAAGCTACCATAGGCTATTTCTAAAGTTTTCTAGATTAAATAGAAATCATTTCATTTCTCGATAAAATCATGCGAAATGTATGATTTTTTTGAGAAATCGGATGATTTAGTACGATATTTTCGAAAAATCAGAAGATTTCTGTTCGTTCGATTTCTCAAAAAAATCAAATAGCGGTAAAATCCTCCGAATTCGATATTCAATTTCATCGGATTTTACCCCGACCTAAATTCGAGGGTCGAATTGGAGGGTTTTTACCCCGCAAAATTTGACCCTTGATAAATTTACCCCTTAAGGTAAGGAAATCAAAATTATGGAAATATCCCTTATACAGAAAGCCCCATGTCCAAGCATTCTGTACTTGTACCTGTAATAGTAGTATTTACTGCTGTAAATTAACAAGCATTGCAAAGAAAGTGATGTGCCCAGAAATTAAAACTGACATTGTTACTCAGTATTATTCAATGTCAGTCTTATAATTTGTTATTACTGTATGTGCATCTCCCGTTGGGTAGGTCAGGAGAGCAACTGATTGCAGAAATGTATCAAAACATATATGTACTCTTAGGATAAAACAAAAAAATAAAATAAAACAAGAGCACATATCTACCTGTCAAAAGGCCAGATTTATTTTGCCTTCAATAATAAATGCAGCTGTGTGATGGATTTTAAAAAAAATGTATTTAAGAGTAGAATATCCTTATTTGTCCTGTAAAAACATCCACAAATCCAACTGAAACATTTAACTACATGCAGCTCTTTTTCTATGAAATTATATCAGCTGATTGTCTTGTATTTATCTTCACATACTCTTGTTTAAATGGCCTTGTTTAAATAAATCCACAAATTTGATTGTAGCTAGGGCTAACTGAACTGGCAGTTTAGCGCCTATGTGTACACAAGGCCTATAAAACATATGTGGCCAAACACTTTCATCAGTATATTTGCAAATCTTACAAATTGCTTTCTTTTTGATTGTTATGTCTTCATAACTATTAAAACTTGGTCCTATGAAATTAATGATTTGCTTAGTTAGCTTCTTCCATTTGCCTTAAGTCATTAATCATGTTGTAAAAACAGTTGACATGACAGAAATACAAAGCATATTAGATCTCCATGACTGCTTGTCACCGTTCTCTATTTTATAGAACATTTGCCTTGAAGCATAAAAATGCAGAAATGTAATGCTCTCATAATTCAGTGCTATCTATCTAGCTATCTCTACTACAGTGTTATAAAATTCTCTGTTTGTCTCGTATTTAACCATGTGCTTTTCCTATGTAAAAATTTTTTTATGTGGGTCTTATTTCATGTGACACCACTTGATGATGCTGCCAATAGCCTTTTAACACTGGCAGGCACATTAATCAAAGGTTTTTTGAATTCATGTTAATTCAAATATACTCGAAATTTGACTGGGGGGTTAAAAAAAAAATCAAACATCCAACAAATTCAAAGTGAATTGAATTTCTAAGCCAATTCATCCAAACTAGATTCATGTTTGTACTCTGAAAAAAACTTGAATGTCAGGAAGGCTACAAACAACTCCAAATTAGTCACTGAAACTCTCACATTGTCTTATACAGTAATTTGGCAGATTTTAGGAGGTGAATAGTCAAATTCAAATTCTTAAAGGGCCAGAGTATGATAAATCTTGAACATTTTATTAAATTTTCTTAACAGAACGCAAATCAAGTTTGGATAATTCCCTAGTCAAATTTGACCATAAAAAAATTCCAGAATTCAAATTTTTAATTTGACCCTTAAAGGAAAACTATACCACCAAAATGAATACTTGAGCAACTCTGTCTGTTAATTGGCTGATGTGACCTAACTTTATCGTGTGTTTGGTATGTTTGTGTGTACTGTGAATCCTAGGATCCCAGGAGGCTGTCCTTATTTTTAAAATGGCCACTTTCTATTTATGATTACCCAATGGCACATGCAACTAAAAAAGTATATTATTATGAAAATGGCTTATTTACATGAAGTAGGGTTTTACATATGAGTTGTTTTATGCAATATATTTTTATTTATATTTATATAGAGACCTACATTGTTTGGGGGGTATAGTTTTCCTTTAATAAATCTGCCCCATAATATTCTTGAAAACATCCGTTGTCTTTTACTTTACTCAGGGGTAATTTTGTCCTACATCAGATAACATGCACTGCAATACTAAGACCTTTCTTAATCTGGTGTTGTTCTCTGCATGGGATATATTATCAAAGAGTGAAATTAGAGATTACCACAGTCCTCTAGAGTGAAATTCCACCACTCTCCATTCATTTCTATGGGATTTTGAAAGGCGTATTTATCAAAGGATGAACTTTCACCCATTCATAAATACTCTTTTAAAAATCCCATAGAAATGAATGGAGAGTGACAGACTTTCACTCTAGAGGATGGTGGTGATCTCTAACTCAGGGTTGGACTAGCGCTGCGGGGGCCCACTGGGTTACTAACCTCTGGGGCCCCCCATGCCCAAACATCGGCAGGCATGCCAGCGCACAATTGCCCTCTCCGGACCAGACCCCCTCTCCCATTATTTGATTTTTCATTGCCAGGCTGTTTGGGCATGCGCGCCGAGAGTTTCCTTCATGCTCGTTGCGTCACAGTGGGGACCATGGTGAACACAGTGAGCATGTGCTACTGCCATTGATTCTTGATTGATTATTTGTAGAATGCTGGTGCGCAAGTGCTACTGGCGCTGAAAATTCTTTTATTTGTGAGGGCCAGGAGATCAGGGTTGGGGGCCAGAGATCCAGCCCAGTCCCAACACTGCTATAACTTCACTCTTTGATAAATACACCCCTTTATGTTAATTGGGTTCAGCTGTGCTTTCAGTCAGGAAATATCTATTGATCAGATGGCTTGCATGTGAGTAAGCTGAGGCTGAAAAGATCCATGATACCCTATGGTATATTACCTTCCATTTTCAACCAGAAGAAGAATATTCTCATTTTCACTATTCAGCACAGAGGAGTTTGTTGCTGGAAAAAAAACATCAAATTTTAAAACAAACTAGAAATTGAATGTAAGGGGCACTACATCTAATAATGTGTGCTTCCATAAATTGCTGGAGATTTCTCTGTTGCCTGTTCCACCAGCCACATGTACTTCTCTCTCCTGCTTTAATGCTTATTCTCTTGCTGCCCTTTATCTCTGGAATTCCATCACTAAATTCCTCCTTAAGGTTTTCTGCCTCAGCCTCTTCAAAGGGGTTGTTCACCTTAAAAATGTACTTTTACTATGTAGAGTGCATATTATGAGACAATTTGCAAATATTTTTTGCCTCTTCTTCAACTCTCCACTTTCCCATTTCAGCAGCTATCTTGTTGTTAGGGCCTAAATTACCCTAGCATACAGGCAGTGGATTAAATAAGTGAGTGGAATATGAATAGAAGAGAGACTGAATAGAAAGATTATTAAAGAAAAGTAACAATAACAATTATTTTTGTCTACCAGGGTGAGTGACCCCCATATGAAATCTGGAAAGAGTCAGAAGAAGAAGACAAGCATTGTCAATTCTATAACATACAAAACGTTAAACTAGCACAGCACTTATGAGTCAATTCTACAACTATGGTTAATGTTATTATTAACTTTTCCACTTGGCACTTAAATTCTCAAATGATCATATTTGTTATACATGCATTATTGTTCCAACTTGAATTTAATCCCTTCCCAGAATTGAACTCATTTATCAATATTTTTTTTTCAAAACATTCAGAGCAAAAAATGCTGCAACAAAATAGAGCATCATTTGTTATAGTACAATTGTTGTTCCGGAAACTAGATTTTAAAGAATTGTCTATGCAAAAACTCAACTTTATTGGATTATCTGATGAAAACTACTTTACCTACTTTATCAGATTATCCAACACAGAACACTATGTCAGGAAACAACATCTGCCATTGACTTCTAAATGACCTCAAAAGGTTTGAGATGGATTCGGATTTTAAGCAGCTTTGGGGGTATAATACAGTAAATACTTAAAAACTTGAGTTTTCCCCCATAAAGAAGTTGACCAGATGAAAGTTTTAATAAATGGTCCCCTTATACTTATGATATCAGTTTCTTCAGCACTGCATATGCTGTATAAATAGTGCTATATATTAGTGATGGGCGAATATGAGGCATTTTGCTTCTCGGAATTCGCAAAATGCCGCCGGCGTCTCGTTTTGGCACATTCGCGATGGCATTAAAAATGGTCTCCATCGTCAATTTTTATTTGACACCGGCGAATTTTCGCTGGGGTTTTGCTGGCTGTGAATCGCAGGAATTCGCCATGAATTCAAGCCAGGTGAATCACTGCTCTATATATATATATATATATATATATATATATAGTAAAAGAAGTTGCAGCACTCACAGGGTTTGTTTGGTGAAAAAAAACTTGTAATATTTATTTTAACTCAACGTTTCGATCCCCCACAGGGATCTTCGTCAGGAGTGACAAAACAAACAACCAGACCCCCAGTGAGCAAACAGATTTAAGGCTTCAGGCCCTGTTTTGGCGCCAAAATTGGTTGCTGGGTACCGCCCCCTAGCAACAAAGTATCAGTCTATTTATTATCTAGGCATTCCACAATGTAAACAACAGAACAGTACCTGCTTTTCGCCATAAGGAGTTAGAGGTGAGTGAAGTGCAGAAGTTAGAGACAGCTTATCAGACAAATACTTAACGATTGTAACTAATATAACTGTCAAACATATTGGTAATAGTTTATCAGGCATACATTGTAGCAAATATAATTACCAGCAATCTTGATACTTAATGTATCCGCACAGATAATGTAATTATTTAGAAAGCTCAATGGAGGAAATACTATATACGTCTGGTGATGGTACGTAGAAACTGGCCCATTCTCAATATGGACGACACATTATCCCTATATCAGACACCACCACCTATGTTTGGACATAACAGAAATCCGAGCTTAAGGAGTCTATTGGTTAAAACTGATTTCTTAAATAAATCCAAGGCATCCTCCACATGGCTGTGCAGCCAACCAAAATTAGGCTGCTATCGCTGCCCAGACTGCACCACCTGTAGGTCGATGCTAACTGGCAAGGACTTCCCACATCCACACACTGGCAGACGGTTCAAAATACAGCACAGACTAACATGCACCTCTTCTTTTGTGGTGTACATTGTAAATTTTTTCATTTGCGGGCACCCAGGTATTTGATTTTTGTTAACGGTGTGCACCATTACCTGTTACTATATATATATATATATATATATATATATATATCTATATGGAAATAAACATACAAACAGTAGCTAAAAAAAACTATGGGCCATGTGATCTACAGTTTGATGGGCAGCCATACATTTATTTAAATTGCAGAGATTACTGAGCTCTCTTAATGATGCTATTATATGAGCAGCATATATGACTTAGGAGTGCATGATAGTGGAGAATATGATATTTTTGGTTTAAAAATATAAACTCAACATTTGTATATTTGTATTTCCTTGCCTTTACCACAAATAAACGGATATTTTAATGTGTACCATATAATTAGAGTGCACTGGCTACATAAATACATTTTTCCAAGGGAGACACAACAATTCAAGCCTTCTGTTACTCATGAGGATTGAAGATGGGATTTGCATGTGATTATAATCTCTGTAGAGCTATTGTTATTGCAGTTGTTGGTTAATAATATTACTATGTATCGCAACATCAAAAAACACAACTTGATTGATAACCATGTACAGAGCAGGACCACTTGTCCTGGTATCCCAGTCTCAGAGTGACCTCTGAGGAATCCAATGTCTTTCGCTGAACATTAAGGACACCTGTCTACTTTGTCTGTTCTTTGACCTTAGCAGATCTTTCCCATTTACTCTAATGACTGTCCTAAAATCTCCTTACAATTAGTGATGGGCGAATTTGCGGCGAATTCCTGCGATTCACCGTCGGCAAATAAATTCGTGAAACACCAATGAAAATTTGTCTGCCGAAAATTCTCTGGCATCAGAAAAAAACGTGATGCGACTCGTTTCACGAATTTTTCGCCAATTTTTCGGTGAATCGAAATGGCATAGATTCGCCCATCACTACTTACAATAAATTAGCTGGAAGCATGGCCTAAATGCCACGGGTGACTACTATGGTATCATTGGAGGAGATGGTCAACCAAATAAATTTGAAGATGGAACTCTCCAGGAAAAACTCTCCAACAAGTACACTCATACACTTTATACTGTGCTGCTATGCTATAAAAGTCATTTTCCTGCTAATTTTGATATCTATGTGACATCATGATGATGACGTTGACTTTTTTCACATTAATCTCAGTGACCTTTATTATTATTATCATCATCATCAATAATAATAATAATTTATAAGTTGCCAAATATTGGGACCCCCTTGAATTTTAGAGGCCTATTTATCAACATTCTCACTTTAGTAAAGTTAGAGGTTTTTGAAAACACAAATAAACTCATTTTCTCTAAAACCACAAATTAAAAAAATGTAAGAGGTACAATAAAAAAAAAAAGCTGAACGATGCACTAAAACATACAGAAGCCGCTAAAACCTCTAAATTGCACAAAACCTTTAAATATCTGAATGGCTAAAAAAATTCCAAAAAGATCAGTACAGCTCCCATTGATTTCTGTGGGACCTCAACTACTTTTACTTGGCAAAGTTTTTACACTTTATAAATATCAATGTTTTTGAGTTTAAGAGACATGAATTTTTATAGAAAACAAAATACAATTTGTTAAAAAAAAAAAGAAAAATAGAAAGATGCATGGCCCCATAGAGCTCAGGGTACTGATGGGGTGGCGTCCAGGTCTAGATTAAGATTCAAAATAATCCTTGGCATTTCAAGAAAACAGATATCCAAACAGGCCCAACAAATAGTGATTGCTAAGGCAGCTTACAGCAGTCTCTCTGACATTGTCCAGAATCTACAGACAGTCAGGACTAATGGCAACTCTCCAAACCTTGCTATCCTACTTCCCACCATGAACTGAGTCTTCATAAAAATTATGGATCTCCAGTTTATTGCAACAGCCACACCTTGATATTTCTTTGCAGTTATTAACTATGAAGAGAGGCACCATCAAGAAAATAGAGAAACCACATCATACGGACCCCTTGAGCTTTGCACACAAACATTACAATCATTTTAAAGGACATGTAAACCCTCTCAAAATGTAATCAGTACACAGCATTGAAATATTTAGATAACTACCACTCTTGTTGTTAAAAGATTAACAGTAAGGCTGCAGCATCCCCTTATTAACTTAGAAATCCTTCAACTCCTTTAACCTACACAGCCCCCTCCCTCAGGAATTTTCTTTGACTCTTGACTTACAGCCAATGATGAGATAGCATTACTGGTTCCCATAGAAACTCTAGCTGTCTGATCCTATTTTTTTTCTCCTAACCACCTCTCCTGAGCTCAGCTTATACATTACAATGCTCAACCCTAGCAAAACTTTTTATCAAAGTATGTTGTACCTGTGTAAACCTGCATTCTGGGTTGCATGATCTTTACATCATACATGTCCTGTTTGCAGATATCAGTGTTACTGATAATGTGTCAAAGGGAAAATGGCAGACTGGTGAAAGCTTCTATTTGTTTTAAGAAAATGTGATGACACTGGCAAATGGACAAATTATGTGGCTTGGGTGGGACGAATATGCCAAACTTGCATAAATAAAGTTTTTTAATACTGTTGTTTTACATTTAGCAGGCTAATTAAAAATTGATTTTGTAATACAAGACATAGTTACATAGTTAAATTGGGTTGAAAAAAGACAGAGGCCATCAAGTTCAAACCCTCCAAATTAAAAACCCAGCATTCACACAAACACACACACATCTCCACTCTTTCACACAAACCATATACTGTATGCCCATAGCTGTACTAACTGTAGAGTTTAGTATCAAAATAGCCTTTGATATTATGTCTGTCCAAAAAATCATCCAAGCCCCTCTTAAAAGCATCAAAAGAATCAGCCATCACAACATCACCCGGCAGTGCATTCCACAACCTCACCGTCCTGACTGTGAAGAACCACCTACGCTGCTTCAAATGAAAGTCCTTTTCTTCTAGTCTGAAGGGGTGGCCTCTGGTGTGTGTGTGTGTGATCCTCTTTATGGGTAGAAAGGTCCTCTGATATTTGTCTACAATGTCCTCGAATATATTTGTAAAGTGTAATCATGTCCCCTCGCAAGTGCCTTTTTTCCAGTGAAAACAACACCAACCTGGACAGTCTACCCTCATAATTTAAGTCTTCCATCCCTCTAACCAGTTTAGTTGCACGTCTCTGCACTCTCTTCAGCTCATTTACATCCCTCCTACGGACTGGAGTCCAAAACTGCACTGCATACTCCAGATGAGGCCTTACTAGCGATCTATAAAGAGGCATAATTATGTTTTCATCCCTTGAGTTTATGCCCTTTGTTATGCAAGACAGAACTTTATTTGCTTTAGTAGCTACAGAATGACACTTCCCAGAATTAGACAACTTGTTATCTATAAAAACCCCAAGATCCTTCTCACTTAAGGAAACTCCCAACACACTGCCATTTAGTGTATAACTTGCATTTATATTATTTTTGCCAAAGTGCATAACCTTGCATTTATCAACATTGAACCTCATTTTCCAGATTGCTGCCCAGTTTCCCGACTTAGACAAATCACTCTGCAAAGTGACAGCATCCTGCATGGAACCTATAGCTCTGCACAATTTAGTATCATCTGCAAAAATAGAAACCGTACTTTCAATGCCCATATCCAGGTCATTAATAAACAAGTTGAAAAGCAAGGGACCCAGTACAGAGCCCTGCGGTACCCCACTAACAACACTGGTCCAATTAGAAAATGTTCCATTTACCACCACTCTTTGAAATCTATCTTTTAGCCAGTTCTCTATCCAGGTACAAATACTATGTTCCAGGCCAACATTCCTTAATTTAACCAGTAACCTTCTGTGTGGCACTGTATCAAATGCTTTAGCAAAGTCTAAGTAAATCACATCCACTGCCATCCCAGAATCAAGGCCCCTGCTTACCTTCTCATAAAAAGAAATTAAGTTAGTCTGGCAAGATCTATTACGCATAAAACCATGCTGGCACAAACTCATAGTATTGTTATTTGCTATGAAGTCCAGTATCCTATCTTTTATTAATCCTTCAAAAAGCTTTCCTACCACCGACTTCAGACTAACTGGCCTATAGTTTTGAGGCTGAGAATGGGATCCCTTTTTGAATAGTGGCACCACATTAGCAATACGCCAGTCTCTCGGCACCATGCCAGACCTCAATGAATCCTGAAAAATTAAGTATATAGGTTTGGCAATCACAGAGCTAAGTTCGCTAAGTACCCTGGGGTGAATCCCATCTGGCCCTGGACCTCCATTTATCTTAACATTTTCTAGTCTCTTTTGAATTTCCTCATGTGTGAACTATACATCATTGGATGTATTAGAATTGGGGCTATTAACAAGGAAACCTTCATTAGCTGGTTCCTCATTTGTGTATACTAACGAAAAGTATTCATTCAGAATCTGAGCTTTTTGCTTGTTCTCATCAACCATCTGACCCCCTCTGATAATAAAGGTCCTACCCCTTCCTGTTTCATTTTTTTACGATTAATATATTTAAAAAATAATTCTGATATATTTAAAAAATAATTTTGATATATTTAAAAAATAATTTTGAAGTTTGCCATTACTAGTATACTGTATAAGTCGGCAATCTTATAAGATGGTTCTGCAGTACTAACAATGGCTGCTCCATGACCTTCACGAAGAAGAAGTAAATGAAAAATGTATACTTTATATCTTACTAAGTTCTTGGAGTTTCTTCAGTGGTATGGTGTCCACTTTTCCATCTTCTTTATTCCAGTAGTGTAAACATGTCTTGTCCAGTGCAAACCAACCTTTTTTCCATTGATTGAGGCTATACGAATTTTTGTAGTACAGATATCCAAGCACGCTGAAATCCAAATCCAGCAAATAGCCTTCTACAGCATGTGCAAGGTTCTGTAAGAACCACAAAAAATTACAAAAAGCATCATATTCAGGAACAAAACAACTTTTTTTATTTTAAAGAAGGCAGTCGCATTTATAAAAACAATAAACATTAAAAAACAGCTACAGTAACCAGGCAACAATGAAAAAGATTACATTTTTTTTCTATTTACATGAAATACATATCTTATGAAAATGGTATCAATAAACCCAGTCTTTTAAAGGTAAACTTGATTCCACAGTTTTAAAATTTCCCACCTAAAATCACATAGTGCTCACATGAAATTATTATAAGGCAGAATATCCTGTCTTATTTCCCTACTGGAATCTCCTCTTAATGAAGTCCATTATTAGAGCAGAAGGGCAACCTCCTGCATCAGCACTTCCTTCTATTCTCAATTCTAATAAAGTAACGTGCTTTAAAGGACATGTAACCACCCCCAAAAAAATAATTAATCAGTACAAAACATCTTACTACAGAATAAGGGTCTTTGTATACAGGTTATCCCTTAAATACTATTTGAATTTGGCTCCATTGCGTGCTGTCAATGCGCCTTTAAAATGTGGAAGTGTGCGCCATGTGCGCCCTAAGAAACCGGCATTACAGAAGCAGAGGAGCAGCATGGTGGGAATCCCCACCGGCCCTCTAGACCACCAGGGTGACTTTTCCTCACAATTCACAGCTGTACTAGGCAGTTCTGGCCTGCAGTTAACTTTCTTCACTTATTGCTGGACCCTATAGCTCCAATTGCCACAATCCATTCTTATTATTGAATTTATATGCATAAGCCAGAAGATGGGTTGATCTTTCCAGAATTGAATTCAAGGACCTTATCTTTCTCCATGAATACACCATTGCCAGCAGTTCTGTATTTATGAGGGGCAGGCTAGGGGAGGCCTGTAGTGTACAAGTTATGTAGTGCCAGTAGGTTCACAGTGTAAAATAGGCCTGCCATAACTACCTGCTGTATATGCCTTGCATACTGTACACCTGCCCTGAACTTTTAATCATCCATTAGATGCAGCCCTCCATAGTGCCCCAGGCACAAGTGCATGGTATATGGCAATGTTTGCACCTCTCATGTTTAAGTTCTCATGTCTGGGGAATTGTTAATTGACCGCTATTATCAGTACCATGAGCAGAAAATCCATATAAAATAATTTAGAATAATGTAGCACACTTCCATTTTGTCTGGTTTAATATTTATGCTTAGGTACACAGTTGGAAATGCACCTGAGGGTATCCTGATCCTAATTAATTATGACCTTTCTTTGTCTAGATGAGAACAGAGTAGAGAAATGGAAGGGAAAATGCATGAGGGTGTTCTTACACTGCTTATATTATATGTGGAATCTCCTGTCACAATGTTCTTGCATTTCTTTAGCACTATAATTCTTATGTATTTCATCTATGGCATGGAAAAATACACATTATGCAAAGTGCTGTGAAAAAAAAGAGAACATATAGAAGGTACCTCTGAGAGCCAAGCGTTAACAATTGTAATGTATTCTATGCTAATGCTCCAGGCTTACCTCCGTCAGATAGTTATCAATCTTACCTTAGCTATTGCCCTGGTCCATTCTCTGCAAAACTCTACATTTTCAGCTCCAAAAAGAAACATATGTTCCGACAGAGAGTAGATCTCAAAGGTAAAAGCAGCCCTTCAGCAAACAGAATTTAGAAAAAAGATGTATTTAGGTTTTATAATTTAAAGTAGCCAAAGGCTTAATTCCCTAGCAAAGAATTAGCTTTTCATGTCCTGGTTGAATACTTTACTGCTTTCATTATCAAAGGAATTAAAGCAAATATTTAATGATTTATTAAATCCCTCTAAATAGCTATAATTAGAGGATTGGAGCATATTTTGTATATATTTGACGTACTATACCTGCTGTCATATTAGAACACAATGCACAATTACATTGGCCTATTTCTACATTTACAAGTCGCTGTTTAGAAATAATCATTTAATACATTAGCCACATCATGTGCTTTTCTTTTGCTAATAACAATTCATATTATACCATTACCTTGCAGATTTACCACTCATTTCCTAGAGTAAAGGCAGAACAATTACATATCAGTATTGTGTTTCCTCCAATTTTGATAAAGTGATGTATCCCTGCAGCTTTTGAATTATTTAAACTAATACAAAGTGTTATCTCCGACATAATGATAATTGCAGCGTAGCATTCACAACTTCTTCCGAAAGAAATATGGGTCCAATCATTTATGCTCATACCAACAGTAGAGTTTCAGAAGAAGAAAATAAAATTGCAATAAAGATGAACGCAATAATTTTTAAGCACACTGTGGCTCCTGCATTTGGAATATACGGAGGCAGAGAATGAAGGTACGGCATCAGAGTTGGTAGAGTATCAAATAGATCATTTCTAAAATGCAAGATATTACATTTATAGGGGATGTGGTACAGAGGCTCATGAAAGATTTAAAAGGCTGGTGTCACAGAATGTGTTATTGTACCAATTTAATTTTAATGGGAAAAGTGGGTTTGTTTCTTATAGATAGAAAGGCATGGGAGGCTGTGTTTTGCTTTTCCATTTAGTAATTTGATTAAAATCAACCAGTTTCATATTCTGCTTAGTTAGCCATATTTTTATAATATTGTATAATAGTGTTCTAATAATATGTAATCCAATATTATAAATAAAAATAAACTATATTACAATATTATTAAATGCTAATAAAAAAAACTGTAAAAAAAAATATTAACTGGTCCCACTGCAAACACAAACTCTTCAGAACTTTTCAATTTCAAAAATGTTGTTTCATGTCATTGAGAACCATTAAAAAGTGTCCTGACTTCTCTTTGTAGTTTTTGGGAAAACTCAGTTCCTACAAGTAAACTTATATGTAAACTATTTTTCCCAAGTTCTAAAAGGAACAGTAACATCAAAAAATGTAATTGTTTTAAAGTAATAACAACAAAATGCAGTGTTGTCCTGCACTGGTAAAACTGCAGTGTTTGCTTCAGAAGCACTACTATTGTTTATATAAATAAGCTGCTGTGTAACAATGGGGGCAGCCATTCAAAGGAGAAAAGGCTCAAGTTACACAGCAGATAGAAGATAAGCTCTGTAGAACATAATGTTATCTGTTATCCATTACTTATCCTGTGCCATATAGCCATTCTTCAATTTGCTACACAGCAGCTTGTTTATATGAACTATAGTAGTGTTTCTGAAGCAAACAGATCAGTTTTAAAAGTGCAGGGCAACAATACATGATATTTTCTTTACTTTAAAACACTTTCATTTTTTGATGTTACTGTTCCTTCCTAAGTAAACGGTTTAACTCACCTTGATATGTTGAAGGCTCCACTTCCCACAATGGCCTAATTATTTCTAAAAAAGTACAGTATCATGCAAGTCAAACAACCTGTGCTCTAGCATCAAGCATTACATTACATTTCTGATTGGGGAGCTTTCCATTAAATGACTTAAATTTTATATGACTATATAGCCCATTTTTGGGAGGCTGAGCCTCCCAAATATATAACTATGAGATAAAGAAGGTTGCAGAATCTCGATGCAAGCATTACTTTAGGGAAGATTAAATTATTAGCTCACAAACAAATGTTCTATATTTATGCTGATATATTGTTCCTTAACTTTTTTTTCCACTTTAAAAGAGTCACCTGCAATAGTTTTAGTGGCATGAGGATCTTTATATTTTAAACTGAAATGTCTGTACTGTTCAGCCATAATATTGATTTTGATTTATTTACATTAAGAAATTGTTTTTAGTGCTTCTTAATCTGTAAGCATTAAATTATATCATGCACCAGTGATTTGCTCTAATTTAGTGTTTTATTGAATTGCCTAGCGTGGCCATCCATCCTAATTAGTGTTAAAAGCAATCTGTTTTTCTTGAGAAAATATTCGTTTCTTGGTACCTGTATTAGCTGTGTGTATATGCATATACTTTATGAAAGATAATATACAACAAACTGTATCTGTTGAATAGATCCTTACAGGTATGCAAGAAATTGGTATATATTCATTTAGATTAATGAATATATAATATGATAATTATAATAAATAAAGAATTTTTCCCTCCCACCCAAAGTTACAAGACAACCTAAAATATCAACCCTCTCATCACTTAAAATCACCCTACTTTCCTTCCTATTGCTTCTCATTAGGGATGAGTGAACCTTTTCACCATGTACAGTTTTGCAGCCCATCGGCTCTCAAAACGTTGCATGGTTTGACAAAATGTTGAACAAAAAACCACCCATTGACTTCGATGTGTTTGGAAAATTGTTGCCATTTCAAGAATTTTTGGCAAAATGAAATGGGTCAGATTTGCCCATCACTAAGCAGGAATTCTGCTTCTTAAAGAGATACTGACACCAGAAAATAACCTTTTTTATAGCTATCATAATATTGTCTATGTATACTATTTATAATTTTGTCATAAAAGTATTTGCCAGATGCTTTCACATTACCTTTCTTAACCCCATGTTCCTCTATGAGGGGGCTGCTATATATGTACAGCAGGAGTCTATACATGACCTACAGATAGAGTCACTTGGATTTGTACAGTAAGTTAAATGCGTCATGACTCAGGGCTAATTGAAGAAACTGTGTTATCTAAAGTTATCTTAACTCATTTAATGCATTTAACCTTTTCATTAGCATACCAAAGCACCATTGTTTTCAATGGTGAACTCTTTAATTGGATGGGATGCTGTGACACAATATTCTGTGATAAGTGAGATAAATGAGATAGATGAGTTAAGTCACGACGCATTAAACTTACAATCCAAAGTGACTGCATCTGTATAAGTAACTTTTCATGTAGCTTCAAATTTGAAAAGAAATGTTTTTTTGCATCAGTATCACTTTAAGTAGATTCTCTTTCTCTACAGTGTTCTTTCTTAGAACCTCCTGTTAACTTATTCTATTGTGTAGACCAGTAATCCCCAAACAGTGGCTCATGAGCAGCATGTTGCCCACCAACCCCTCCTATGCTTTCAGTATCCTTAAAGCAGGTGCTTGTTTTTTTGAATTCCTGGCTTGCAGACAAGTTTTAGATGCATAAAAAACAGGTTTACTGCCAGGAGCCTCTTGTAGCCTGTCAGTCCACATAGGTCCTACCAAATGGCCAATGGCTTTATTTGCACACACAAATGGCTTTATTTGCACACCAGTAACATTTTTCATACTTGTGTTGCTCCCCAACTCTTTTAATCTGGCTCACAGGTAAAAAGGTTGAGGACCACTTATGTAGACTCTAAAGTAGGTTGCTAGTTGCTTCAGTTCTTGCATACTCTAAGAAATAGATTCAAACTTGTAAATTGTCGCAAACCTTAACTTTTCACAGCAATGAGATCTTGAATTTGAATAAATCTGTTGTTTAAATTTTTTTAAAATTTAAAAGTCCTTAACATTTTTTGTTTACTATATACTATTTAATAATAAAAGCCTAAATGTAATTGAATTTAAATATTATGGCAATAGCATCTGGCACCCCACCAAGCAAATAACCTGATGGTATATCCAAGCTTTAGTTTACATGGCCTTGCTGAGGAAAATAAAGTGGAATGGAAAATAAACATAATACCCAATGGAAGCAACCTCAACAACAAAGAAAGGAGTTACTACAGATCCAGCTTGTCCTTGTTAGAATGTAGTTTATTTTTTAATGCTGGCAGGTTTAGTAATACTGTTCTGAAGATCATAATATCATTTTATTATCCTCTGCAAATTTCACATTATTATTTATGTACAATGTACTGATAAAATATAAAAAATGTTTAGCTAGATGGTTGTGTAAATTAAGCAAAGCCCAGTGATGGGGAGAGATAAACCAATGTTTAAACAGTAGTTTTTTATACAGTAGTTTGTGGGAAAGACATAATGATCCAACACATTACTACTATTATAAGTGTTCCTAAGACTCTTTGAAAACCTCTGTTCTAATTTAATTTAATTTAAGTATTTGGATGTTAAAGTACACATTCACATCACACCCATGAAAAGGTCTGTTAATGCTAATGCAAAATGAGGTGGTAATGACATTAACATGATGCTGGAAGCATGTGTTAATGACTATAAAATACATGTTTTTTCTTGCCTTTTTATGTTTAAAGAAAGAAAAATCACTCATTGCCTTGGAAAGTCCATTTAATTCAATCTGTCGTATTACATCTGTAATAATGGATGTAGCCTCCATTAAAAGGTTATTTGTCAATACCCAAAAACTCATATTTCTTATCAAAATATATGAAACTTGGCAAACTTGGGAGAACATGGAAGAATCATACAGTGTTGTGGGTAACTAATGTGAGAGTCATCTGTTTACATAAATCTTTTATGTTTCACTTAATTATGGCTTCTAATGGAATAAGCTCCTTTAAAGTGAAAACCACTAGAGTAATACTACAAAAATATACTTAACATGATATTTAAACCTAGTAATACAGATGAGGCCACTTTGGATTGTGTGTTTGACACAGAATAACTTAACTCAGACATCCCATTTATCCCACTTAGCACAGAATATTGTGTCACAGCATCCCATCCAATTAAATGGTATGCTAATGAAAAGGTCACATGCATTAAATTAAGATAACTTTAGATAACACAGTTTCTTCAATTAACACACAACACATTTAACACACAAATCCAAGTGGCTGCGTCTGTAGGATGACACATATTGTATTACAAAAGTTTTGATGCCCATAGACTTTAATGAGCATTGGCAAAATGTCATCAGTGGCAAATTTTTGATGAAACGGGTCAAATTCACCCATCCCTATTAGCCACAGAGTGGGAGTGATCATGTGCACACATTCTGTGTAGTATGATGGGTGGGTCTTATGAGAAATCTCATAGTTAGCTGTAGTTCCACTACTACATAAAAGGTTTAGCCACGGTGTGGGAGTGATCATGTGCACACATATTCTGTATAGTATAAGATGTAGGACTTATGAGCAGCCACTCCTGAGTACTGTGTGCAAACAAAAGGGGTCCTTTATGCAGGGGCAATTTTATGGAGATCATCATTTATTTATATAACACAGCAAGCTGCACAGTGATTTACTTTCATTTATAACAAGAGGGGTCTAATGATGCGCCCCCCCTACCTACCCAGCACTTAGCACTTTCACATCAGAGGGGGCACAACACTAGTGCAGAGAGCACAACTGCGCATGTCACACATACGTCACACACGTCACACACACACGTCACACACACACGTCACATACACACATGTCACACACACGTCACATGTCAGAAATGACAACACCCAGAATTAGAAAAAAAGGATTGGGTCTGATTTGTGTAAAAGTACAAATGTAATTGTGCATTGATGCAATTGTGTCAGGATTGCCACCTTTTGACTTGTGTAACTCAAGGCAGGGGCCAGGCTGTTATGCAATGGGGGAGGGTCTTGCTGCAATGGGGTTGAAGCCATGATGTCAGGGGCAGGAAGGGTCAGACTGGGCTAGCCAGGTCAAAACTGGACAGGTGGAAACCCTAGGCACATCTCACCCTGGCAACTGCAATTGCACATGCATTATGGGGAATGTGATGAATTGTGGTAACAAAAACATGGCTATTGCGGTCGTAAATGACCCCTAAAAAGTCTATGTAGTACAACTGGTGATTAGGGACATCAAAAAATTCGCAAATTTCCAGAGAAATTCGCGAATTGGCGAAAAATTCACGAAACGAGTCGCGGCACGCTTTTGACGCGCGTTGCGTCGCTTTTGAGGCGCATTGCGTCGTTTTCGCCTCGTCGTCGTCGGTGAAATTTTGCTGGCGTTTATGCAAATTTATTCGCCAGCGGCGAATCGTGGGAATTTGCCCCTGGCGAATAAATTCGCCCATCACTAGTGCTAATAAATAATAGGTTTAGCCAAAATGTGGGACTGACCTATTATGTAGTAGTAGAACTATAGCTGTTGCAAGATTAGAGCTACGAGGAGACACTAGAGCCTAACAATCATGTTGAAAATATATAACTGACTCTGAGAGTTTGTCAGACATCATTGAAGGGATATTAGGCCTATTATAATGATGTTAGAATTAGGCTGCAAGATAATAAATGTGACAAACTGGCTGGTAGTGGATTAAATGATTGTGCTGTGTTAGTTCAGGTAAAGCAGTCAGACAGGCACAGTACATTTATTATAACATGGCAGGTAGGTGTGGCTGCCTCATGTTTCCTCTCAGCTTAGACAGGAAGAGGGAAACAGGAACAGGAATATGAATCATAGGACAATGGCAAAACAGCAGGAATGCCCTTAACCAAAATGTCCACCCAAGCAGTCCAGTAAGCTTTGTTCTTATTGGTTCAGTAAAGTGACTGACAGTATTGCTTCACAGAATGGTTATTTTATCTGTTTTTGTGAAACAAAACTTTAATTTTGTTGAAAGAACGAATCCTGTACTATAAAATCTTGCTTTCTGTCACAAATATCTATTTTGTCATTCAAATCTAGCTTGGCATGCACTAGTTAGTTACATTATTATATATTATGTCCAAGTTTTTTTTTACATCATTCATTCTGTAAGTAACTTTGCATATAAGTGTGTCTGTTACATGGAGGTTATATATTTGTGAATTTGTGAAACGACACAAGCATCGCTTTTGACATCCTTTTGTGCACTAAAAATATTTTGTTCTCATTCTTTAAAGGAAAACTATACCCCAAAAATTAATTTTTGAGCAACAGTGTCAAATCAAGTGACATATTAAAGAATCTTATCAAACTGGAATATATATTTAAGTAAATATTGCCCTTTTACATCTCTTGCCTTGAACCACCATTTCATGATGTGTGCTGCCTCAGAGATCACCTGACCAGAAATATTTCAACTCTAACTGTAACAGGAAGAAGTGTGGAAGCAAAAGACACAACTCTGTCTGTTAATTGGCTCATGTGACCTAACTTTATAGTTTGTTTGGTATGTTTGTGTGCACCGTTGGATCCTAGGATCCCAGGAGGCTGTCCTTATTTTTTAAAATGGCTATTTTCTATTTAGGATTACCCAATGGCACATGCTACTAAAAAAGTGTATTATTATGAAAATGGTTTATTTACATGAAGCAGGGTTTTACATTTGAGTTGTTTTATGCAATATCTGTTTATAGAAACCTACATTGTTCGGGGGGTATAGTTTTCCTTTAATAGAAATATGTAGTGATGGACAATTTATTTGGACAATCCATTTTGGAGGAGGGTGTCCGTTTTTGGATGCGGGAGTCTGTTTGGACACCGGCATCCGTTTTTTCGACGCTGGCAATGTGCGCCGGCGTCCAAAAACGAGATGCCCCAGATTCACCCATCACTAGTAATAAGTCTTTTGTATAATTTTTATCTGTGTATATGGTCACAAATAGTAATATACCATGAGAGACATTCATTCTGTGCATCAGGGATAGTTTTATATACAGAATGTATTTGGGACAAACGGCACCCCATAGAGACTGCTTCCCAACTGATATCAATAGTGATGTGCATACAATGGCATTTCTCTGCGCAAAAGCCATGCTGCAACTGAAGCTTTTAAATAGATCATTCTAAAGGAAAATGTGTAAAATTGCCTCCTGCACTTATTATATTACTTGTCTAAACTTACATTCCATTTGAGGAGAAATCTGATGGATGAACAACCAGACATATTACTTCACTTAAGTCAATCACACCATCAGCCACAGGAGCAGTTTCATTTTCGTAATACTTCAAGAAATTGTTTTCAATAGTGCACCACCATCGCTTCATCTCTGGAACTAAGGGAAAAAAGTAATAATTGCATGGCAATTTTGGAAATGAACTTCAGTGCCTAAACATTTGAAGCAAATATAGTAACTGGATAATTGTTTATGTTTAGCGGCCAAAGCTGTATATTAGAAGCGATTACATTTTACACTTGTTTTTTACACAATATATTCATCCCCAGTATCCTATTATGCAACAATAACACATTAAGGCACAGTTATAAAAGGATATGTTTAGATTAGAACCATCAGAAGTGTAGCATTCACCTGGCTGAGAAATAGTTTTCTAAAGCTAGAGTAATAGTCTTGCATTTAAGGAGACTGCTTCTTATACTGAAGTGAATCTAATATGAGCAAGCTCCTCTGTATATTTCATTTGAGTTTATGGAGAGCCTAGTAGGTTTCAGCTGCACAAGCTTTTGACATTTTTTTTTTCTCAGTGCACATACAATTTTTCCAATGATTGACGTATTTATTGCATACACAAGTTCAAGGTTTTTTTAAAAAAAAAAGGAGGAACCATTATTGGAACACTGGTGTGTGACCCTCTGTAGCAAAAACTATGACACAGGATCATTGTCGGAGCAGCTCTTGTTCCAAAGTGCAAAAAATGGAGGCAATATACCATGTTTTTCATACTTTGTACCTGCCCTGCACTATGTTAACTAAACATGTGATATCTGAGATACAGGCATGGAATCTGTTATCCAGAATGGTCAGGACCTGGGGTTTTCCTTAGATATGATCGTTCCATAATTTTTGTCTGGCCTTCAATACATTTTATCTTAGTTGGGATTAAGTACAAGGTAAGGTTTTATTATTATAGCCAAAAAGGTAATCCATTTTAAAAACCTGAATTATTTGAATATAATGCAGTCATTACGGTAATTCAGAGCCTTCTGGACAATGGGTTTTTGAATAACATATCCCATACCTGATTTTAAGTGTTTAACCAAGTTACCTATAAAATTGTGCCACTTTAAAAAAAATGGCTTCTGAATAAACTCTACGACAATATAAATTTACTGCAGCCATTCTGAGGGCTGAAAGCCTAAGCAATGTTATATTTGTTCACATTAGGTGACAAGTCAATTGTTTGGCCATAGTATTTAAGAGAATACGTATTCCACTGATTTAAAAGTGCATGAATTGTGAATAATGTTAATTTTGCATTGTGTGCTTTACATACAATCTGAGGATACCGTAATTGCTTTTGTAACTACAATGTACAGCTGGCACTGCAAATCAATGTGCAATCACCAATATCACAGCAACTCTAACATTCAATAAAATGTCAGAACTACAATAGCTTAAAATTTTGTTAACAAAAACACGAAAATAACCATCCAAAATGCTTAAAAATAACCACAATAAAAAATCCACAAAATACATCTTGGTAAAAGGTACATAAAAAAAGACCTAATTAACAGTAGTAAAATGTGAGTTAGCTAAATATAATCCCAAGAGTGAATAGAAAACAATAATATCTCTATACAAATTTAACTTCAGCTGTATACAAAAGATTGAGAAGAAACAAGGTAATAAATGCTGTATAACAACACTTTGTAACCACCTGGCCTATTATCATGCCTGTGCTGGCAAAGGATTCTCTTCTTCTTTACAAACTATAAGTGACTGGAACACCATGACAATCATTACATCTGACAGAGGTTCTGAAGAATTGTCAACTTCTTCACAGCTTTTAATGTGACATTCACCTAAACGTAACACTTTTGCATGGATATTCACTAATTAATATTTACAAATCATTTGTCTTTCATTTCTGCTGTCTCTGTCTTCCTTATTACAATCAGAATACACACACTACAACATATGTTATGCTACTTAAAGGGGTTGTTAACCTTTAAATGAACTTTTAACAGGATGCAGAGACTGATATTCTGATAAAATTTGCAATTGGGTTTTATTTATTTTTTTGTATTAGAAATTTGTGTTATTATAGAGATTTTTTCCTACTTCAAATGAACTTACAATTTAAAAACATGAATGTTACCTTATTTGTAAGTAAATCCAGATGTAAAAAATCTCAAATAAATAAAATAGTGGAAAAATCTGGAATACCTTGAATTTTAGTGTAGAACCCCCCTAAAAAATTGAAACACTTGAACTGACTTCTACATAACCTTGCAAGCTTTTCCATTAAAATTTTAAATATGTGTTTTAAATGATTATTTACATCCATGATTTTTAGAGCAAAAAAATTTGAATCAGGGAAAAAACTACACCTGATAAATAAACTCCGTAGTGTCCTGCCATGCTTTATGACAAAGATAGATGATATCTGAAACTATTAGGAGCAGATTTACTAAGGGTCGAATTTCGAAGTTTAAAAGCTTCGAAATTCGACAATCAAAGAACAAATAAAAATCGTTTGAATGCATTGTTCGATTTGAACGATTCTTGAAAAAATCCTTCGGTTTTCACAGCAAAGGTTCTAGGAATGTCTCACATAGGCTACAATGGCTATTCGGCAGCTTTAAAGTGGTGAAGTGTCAAATTCGAAGTTTTTTAAAGAGACAATACTTTGAAATTCTAATTTTCAAATGTTTTCAATTCAAATCGAATTTTGGACTATTTGATAGTCAAAATAGCCCAAAATTACTTTGAAATTAAAGTTTTTTCAATTTGAATTTAATTCGAAAATTCTCTTCAACCATTAGTAAATCTGCCCCTTAAAAACTAAGGAAATATGTGGAGTAAACACATTGTCAAGTCAAGCTGGTTCATCAACCCATGAATACCACTGGCTAGATTTTCTTGAATATCCTCAAATGTTGCATGAAAAATCCAGCTAGTAGAATAAAGTTCTTAGAAATGAATCCACAGTGGTTGTCTGCCATTTTAGTTCTTAGGTTGTGCTTCGGCTAACACTTTCAGAATAAAGTCTTTGGCAATATACAAGGAGCCAAAAGTAAGTTGGTAGAGCCTTATGGAGAACTCATTGTCTGTCTTCTACCTGTATGATGCTGTTGACAAAACCGATAGTATAACAGTATTGTTCTTTAGCACAAAACAACAAATAGGAATGGTACAGTATAATAAAAAAAAGTGCTTATCTCAATATAGTATCAATATGGGTATGGTATCTATTTTATGTAGATGTGGTATTTATTATTCTTGGAGCTCATAATACCATCAGACCAGTGATGTGTGGGTCAGTAAAAACTCAACGGAAAATAGTCCAAGTGCACTCGCACACCCTGGCCTTCACCAGAAGAGATTACCTGGTGCACAGCAATGGGGGAAATCGGCCACCTCCTCTTTTCCAAAGAATCTGAACAATTCACTGACACACAGGAATTGCTAACAGGATAAACCTTGCTTAATTCTTTGCAACATGCACAATTTTGGGGTAAACCCCTTTATCAAGGATGCTTGATAAAGAAGGTTACCCCAAAATGCCCAGGTTTGTCTAGCAACTAAATACTAAAAATTAATATGGCTAAAAATGCAATATTTTATATACTGAAATGATTACACCAGCCTAAAGTTACAGCTTCTCAGTAGCAGCAATGAGCCACAACTTCAAACTAGTCACAAAGGGTCACCATCTTGGAAACAGTCTGCAACACTCACATGCTCAGTGGATTCTGGGAAGCCAAGCTTAGAGGTCATTGCCAATTATCAAGCAGAACATGGGGCTTGTCTGTAACATAAACTGATTCTACAAGTCTGCTTATTAAATTCTGATGTTACACTGGTTTCTGTGCTGCCATGTAGTAATCATCTGTATTAATTACTAATCAGCCTTATTTTATCTATATTCTATTTGACTGTATATTGTCGGTTCCTAAGTTCTGTAAGTAACAGTAGCACACAGCATGTGCAGTGAATCAGCAGAATAGAAGATGGGATGCTATTGGGGCATCTACAGAGGCACAGCTCTTCCCTGCTATAGGGCTGTGGTTGCCTTGGGCTGGTACAGAAGCTCAAACCAAGATATACAACATTTGTAACCTACTTCTTATTAGCATTCAGTGGACATTACTACTGCAAGTCTTTCCCAAGTACACTATGATTTTCCATGGCTTTGGGCTATGCCTGCAAGGTCTTTTGGGGGGCTTTTCTAGTAGATGTGTTAGAGCTTACTTAGATAACTGACTCCAGCACAAACAAAATAACTGACTTTGGCACAAATCCAGCATGTAGAGAAACAGGATTTCCACCAAGCTCTGAAATATCTTCTAGGCAAAATAATCCCCCCAAATGAGGTATTTACCTAATTGTTATTCAAAATCAGACTGCCAACTCTTACATGACGAGAGAATGAAGAGAGACAGAGGATTACGTTTTTTATTTCATAAACCAATTTGTAATTGGTTAAATTTTAAAAATTTCTTATTTTAGCATGACAAAGTATACATCAAATTTTAATTTTTACCTTGCTACCTGCCCACTTGAACCCATTGCTTCAAAACATCTCTGCCATACCAATCCTTGTCTAAGCAAAGCCTTAACTCATCTATTTAACCTCTTATTCTCAACTAGAACATGCTCTTGTCACCCATTCTGAAAATGGGCCTCTCTTGATCCCTTCAATCTTGATAACCTCTTACCTATCTCTCTGCTACCTTTCATCTCTAAACTACTTGTGTGCCTAGTCTACAACAGACTAACATCATTCTACTCTGGCAACAACCTGCTGCACCCGATGCAATCTGGTTTTAAGCAGATTGCACGGGGTCCAGATTGAATCTGGTTTTAAGCAACAACACTCCACTGAAACTGCTCTAACCTGACTAACTAATAACCTTTTAACAGCTAAAGCCAACAACCACTTCTCATTACTAATTGAGCTTGATCTCTCAGCATTTAACGCTGTAGATTACCCTATCCTCCTCCCGTCCCTCCATTCACTTGGCCTGCGGGACACTGCATTTTCCTAGTTCTCTTCTCTACTATCTCTTCTGGTTCCCCAAGGCTCTGTCCTGGGCCACTTATTGTTATCCCTCTATACTTCCTCCCTCAGCAAACTAATCACCTTGTATGGTTTCCACTACCACCTGTGTGCTGACAATATTCAGATCTATTTCTCCTCTCCTGATCTCAACCCAGAACTCCTAACTTGGGTCTCCTCCTGCCTGTCTACTATCTGTACTTGGATGTCACAACGCTACCTTAAACTGAAATGGCTCTCTTTCCTCCAACTAGCACCTGTAACATGCCGGAAGCATCTATCATAGCTAACAATTCCACTCTCAACTCGTCTCCCCAGGTCCAGTGCCTTGGGGTTATCCTAGGTTCTGCCCTTTCCTTCACTACTCACATCCAGTCACTTATTAAATAATGTAACTTCCAAAATTACATAATGTATCACCCAAGATGCCACCAAAATTTGTATTCCCACTTTCCCACCAGAGACTGTCACCTCTCCAGTCCAGTTAACACTTCCACAAGACTCACGGACCTCAGAAACCACCCCTCCTCTGTCAATCCCTGAACTGGCTTCCACTACCTCAAAGAATAAAATTAAAATGAATGACCCTGACATTCAAAGCACTTCATAACTCTGCCCCACCCTACATCTCTGAACCCATCTCTATATCCCCACCCAATGGCTTACTGTGCTCCTCTACTGACCTGCTACTCAGCTCTTCTCTCATTACTTCCTTGCATGCTCACATTCATGACTTTGCAAGGGCTGCACCCCTCTTCTTGAATGTTCTCCAATGGTCTGTCCAACTTTCTCCCAACCTTTCTGCATTCAAAAGATCTCTTAAAACACACTTATTTAGGGAAGCCTACCCTTACTCTGTTTAACTACCAAATGCAATACCACATACAGTACTACATCTTTCACCCACTTCATTCTGATCTTGCTCACTCCCACAACGTGTGTCTTATTCCCTTCCCTTTAGATTGTAAGCTCTTTTGTACAGGGTCTTCTGCAGCTTTTGTACCGGTATTGGTTGTGATGTATGTAACTCCATATGTTCTATGTATGTAATTCATGTGATTTAGTTATATAAACACATTTACTTTACTGTTTACTTTATATGATACATATTATTAATAATAATAATGAAAAAGGGTATTCCCCCTTTAAGTTTTTTAACGCTGGAGGTGAGAACATTTGCAATTTTCATTGTCATAATAACCCCACATCCTCCCAAAACAATCATTTGCTATATTATTTTATAAAAACATTACATTTAGTTGAGGATATTTAAACATTTCACCATAATGTAGGAATGGATTATACAGTGTCGTTCAAATCAAAATTGGAAATGACTTTAGGAAGGTTTCTTTCTTGCTTTCCTCTGCATGAAATGAATGGATAACTGGAACCTGATAACCACATGGCTTTCTAAGCCCTAGCAAGTATGTCACTGTAATATGAGCAAAAATCGTTGGTCCAACAAATCAGCCAGGAATTAGGAAATGTCATAAGTTGTTGGCAAGAAATCAAGTGATATATGGGACTCAATTAAATGTGTTTTTTGAGTAATACAATTTTTATAATGAATACAGCCAGCTTAAAAGCTGCACAATAAACATAATAAAATGACTAGAAAATGTAAAACAATACCTTCTTTAGATTTTCTGTTAATTGTCATCTTAGAAGTGCTCAAAGAGGCCTTGTATAAAAAACCACAATAAAACAAACTTATGCTGGTTCCGTTCTCTTTGCATGAATCAGGGGTTTTAAAATCTAAACATAAAAAAGAAGCATGTTAAATATGTAAATATAGATATATTTTTTTATTTATATTTGTTATGTTATTTATCTATAAGCTTTGTCCTATGATGCCATCAAGAATAAAGTATAAAAAAAAAACCGTACATTAGTCATAATCAATTTGTCCTGTCTACTAAGCAAGATAGAATTTTTATCCTCCATATCATCACAGGAACTCTAAACTTCAGGAGGGCAGATATTGGCACTTTAATAAGTTTAGTGCATAGATTTGAACAATCAGTTAAGATAAAAATACAGGGCTGTCCTTTAAAATTATAATAAACCATTACAGTTTTCCATCAATATGTGTGTCATTTACAGGTAACCAAACCTGGAATAAAAGTTTTGAAAAGAGTCTGCTAGAGTTCTCCTTCCTTTACTATTTTGATTTACCGTACCTGTCATTTACTATAGAAAGTGCATTGCTGAAGAACAAAAAATGTAACACCATACACTACCCATGGAATAGACAATAAAGGTTATTTTCTTTGTCTCCAGTGAACAGACCTTGCAGACCTAGGGGGACAAGGCTTACATGATAATTTGCCTGGAGTGCTATATGTACTGAGAATCTGCCTCACTGCTACTAGTTTATGAGTTTAGAGAATTCATTATTCCCAGCAACAATTTCCATTTGAAATGATGGTAAAAAAAAAAATCCATTCTTGAAAAAGTCTGCTAAATGAATTAGAACTACAACAACAATAAAGTTAGGGTGCAACTTCACTTGAATTAAAGTGTAGGTAAAGGATCATTTATCTTGAAGCCTTTTATCTCAGAATTAAGGAAAGGATATCTGTCATAAACTTCATTTTATCCCAATAAAATTTTTGACACATTATTTTCTTTTTCTCTGTAATAATAAAACAGAACTTTTTAGTTGATCCAAACTAAGATATAATTAATCCTTATTGGAAGCAAAACCAGCATATTGGGCATAATTAATTTTTACATGATTTTCTAGTAGACAAGATATGAAGATCCAAATTACAGAAAGATAAATTACCTGGAAAACCCCTAGCTCCCTAGCAAGTGTGTAGGTGGTGTGCTTGGGTAAGGGTCCCAAACTAAACCAAGATGGAGATCAATCTCCAATTTAACTTGATCATTATTGACTATGGAGAGGGTTTTATAAGTAATGTATCAGTGTTTGCAGATGACATAAAACTATCCAGCCCAATTAATTCCATCCAGGATGTGGCATCCTTGCAACCGGGTCTTGACAAACTAGCAATCTGGGCAGCTACATGGAAAATGAGAATCAATGTTGATATAAAAATATCCAAGCCACTTATACCCTTAATGGGACTGCACTAGGCAAATCCATTATGGAAAAGGACCTTGGAGTCCTTGTAGATATTAAACTTGGCTATAGAAAGCAATGCCAGTCAGCAGCATCAAGGGCAAATAAGGTCTTGAGATGTATTAAAAGGGGCATAGAATCACAGGAGGAGGGGGTCATTCTTCCACTTTATAGAGCACTTGTAAGGCCACGTCTAGAATATGCAGTACAGTTTTGGTCTCCATCACTCACAAAACAACAGGACATTATTTTATTACAGAGGGTACAGAGAAGGGCAACTAAGTTCTGGAAAAGTCTGGAAATCTTAGCTATGAGGAAAGAATGGCCAAATTGGGGAAGTTCACGCTGGAGAAATGGCGCTTAAGGGGTGATATTGATTACTATGTATAAAAATATAAGGGGATCATATAATAATCTCTCTAATGCTTTATTCACCAGTAGGTCTTTCCAGCTGACACAAGGTCACCCATTCCTACTAGAGAAAAGAGGTTCCACCTAAATATTCGGAAGGGGTTTTTTTTTACAGTGAGAGCAGTGAAAATGTGGAATCCTCTCCCTGAATCAGTTGTACAGGCTGATACATTAGATATATTTCAGAAGGGGTTGGATGGCTTTTTAGCAAGTGAGGGAATACAGGGTTATGGAAGATAGCTCATAGAACAAGTTGATCCAGGGACTAGTCCGATTGCCATTTTGGAGTCAGGAAGGAATTTTTTCCTCCTCCGAGGCAAATTGGAGAGGCTTCAGTTGTTTTTTTTTTTTGCCTTCCTCTGGATCAAATAGCAGTAAGGCAGTTTAAAAAAAAAAGAAAAAAGTTAAAAGGTTGAACTTGATGGACGTATGTCTTTTTTCAACCTAACTTACTATGTTACTATGTTATTCTATGAGGAACTTTCTATTGCAATTTTAGTCTTATTTTAGTCTTAATTAATATATACTTAATTTTAGTCTTAATTAAAATAAACTCCTGACATTATGCAGTATGTTATAAAGGAAAATGTATTGAGACAAATCATGGCTGTATTTCAAAATTAACTTATGATAAAACATAATTAGTGATAGCTTAGATACCAGAAAGCTTATTATGGTGCAAGAACTCCATCTGCAAACATTGGCCAGACATCTTTGCTAACAGGTACGGTGTGTTGGAGACTGGATCCCCTGTTGGGCACATGGCATCAGCTCCACTAAAAACCAATTTCATGGTTTCTAGGATATCCGATTTAGTCACAGCAGCACACAAGGCCTTTAAGAACAAAATAAACATTTGTTAGCTCTAATGAAAAAGGCTTTTTGTAACCTAGTTTTTATATAAAACACACACACAATGAGAAGAAGTGAACAGCAGTTGCCTTATAAAATCACTTTCTTGTTAACAAGTCTTGGCACTGTTGTATTCACTTAAAAGCAAAAACATCTGACAACTCTACATTGTTATGGAATATATTTGCATTCAATTTCAGTCCTTGAAAACTCTTTAAGTCTGTCCAAGATCTTTGTTTTATTTATATATTCTCGCATTTGAGTCATTTAGACACTGTTTTATTTGATAAGCTGAATAATCGTGGTGTGATTCTACATGTTCAATGAAAAAACACTTGTTTTTATACTATGTATTTCACTTACTTGATTTAATTCCTGTTGCATGAAATCTGGAAAGTAGATTTTTTTAAATCTCCCTTCCTTGTATTTTTGTGTAATAAATAATCTTCTCTGGCTTATGTCGGAATCCATATGAAGCATGTTCTCGGGCAAAAGATTTGCTTCCCAGATGTTATTTACTTTCTCATTTCCCATGACAATGAAAAGCTATAATGCAAAACAGAAAATCAAACTAATAATCAATACAGTATCTACTGGTTTTTAGTCTGTCAGCAGCATAGAGTGATTTAATGCTGAAAGGCAGAAAACATGCCGAAGTTCATACTTAGTCTTACAAATAATTGCTTGTACTTGCACTGGCGCTAATCTCTGGCTGTGACCCTTATCGACTAAGCGCTTCTTTGATTCTGTTCCTTGTCAACAGCCACTGATCTCAATTGACAGTTTTGTCCAAGATTCTCCTTCAAGCCGCCTTTTCCCCTTAATCAGTATACAAGTGGGTGGCAGTTTAGTTGCTTGATCATGACTTTGACATCTCAGTGTTCCACAGATGGTTTGAACTAATGATGCCCCCTCTATTGTTTCTCATCCTTTCACTTCTCTAGGCCCCATCTCTATCTTCTAACATTTACTATTTCATTTTATATGTACTTTCTTGGTCACTCAGTTCTTATATTTGTGTCCCCTGATTTAATGCTGCAAATTGGGAATTTTATTTCAGCAATATATGTGTGGTGTTTATACAAATGGCCTGCAGGTGGCACTGTGCATACACAGGACTTTCTGTACAGCTTGAAAGTGAAAGTAAGACTTACTGCTGTTATGTAATGGCTGCATGACCTGCTAATAAAGCACTGTTATACTCTCCTCATCCTCGGCTACCAAACACAACAATATGTGTACATTAGAATATATTGTTTAGTACCATGATGGAGATCCTGTGGCCCTCCAATATTTTATTCTACTTCAGTCATCCCACCAACAGTTAATGCGTGTATTCTACTTTATTTTCTCTTGTCCCACCCTCTTGTGCTTTTCTTTTGCTACTCATTCCTCTTATTTATATTTATTCTTCGACTATTGTTGCCTTCCTGGTCAATCACAGGCTTCTAATGTCACAAGATTTGTCGAAGGCAAAACTCTTTTTATATGCATTAAATTCAGAAAATATTTTGTCTTCATATTAGTAGAAAAAGTGCACCTGCTATTATTTGTACAATGGAAGGCAACAGAACATGGTGGTGGTATTGCAGCTCTGAGAAATATTATAGAATGAAAAACCAATATGGCTTTTATGTTTGGCCAGACTTGTGAATCCCCCTCTCGTTTCTCTTTCTTCCATTATTTAGGATTATGAAAACAATTATCTTGCTTAAGTAACACATAATAAATTACATAGTAGCCATATTTTGACAATATTACCACATAACAATGTTTTATGGATGCACTGTATCCAAGATTCAGTTCAGTACTCTTCAAAGGAATCAAAGTTTTTAAATGCACACTCAGCACGCAGTTCTCTTTCACCCATCCCTACCCTAATTTGCATATGCACGTTAGGATTTAGATTTGGTATTTGGCTGAATCATTCACTAATGATTTGGGATTCAGTTGAATCCCAAAATTGTGAATTAGGTACATCCATAATAATCAAACACAATGCTTTCCCCATTTCTCTGCATTTGTAGCTCACATCTTTCTCATTTTTGTCATTCAATCCTGTGGGGGGTTAATAAAAAAAGACAACCATTTGAGGGCTTAAAGCTTGCAAAGGCTGAAGTTAAAACAATGTCCCTATAAAAGTACATAATTAAATATTAGAATGCTAACTAAATCAGGTAAAAGTAGGTGTAGAACTGGCCTGGCAAGGGGTGATGTATTTGACCAGCTTGAATATTATGCAAGATAAGGAAAAACAATAATTGCTTTGTTAAAATGGGAAATATTTTGCCCGGGATGTACTTTATTTATTCACATAGATGAGTGATCTCTTCTCTAGTTGGTTTTGTTCACCTGCTGATGTCTCCTTATCAACATCAATTTTTCCCATTCACTTTTACATCCATCTGTAAGGAAATCTTTACCTGGTGGTCTAGTGGGGAGAAGCCTGTCGTGCATTGCTCCTTCTTCCTGTGTTTACTAGGACGTGAGCGCACGTGTCTCATCAGCTGACATCAGCACGAAATTCAAACTGTTTTTATGGGAACTCTGGTGTTTTTACTCATTGCCTATTTTTCCTGGTGCCTTGTATTCTGTGCTTTAAAGCTTCTTGTCTAGCTCTGATCTCCTGTGTTTGACCCTGTAGATTACTCTGACCTCTGAATCCTGACCATTGCCTGTAATTCGACTTGATTCTGCTAAACCTACCTGATTGATTACATAGTTTTATCCTTGCCTGTACCTGACTCTGATTGCGCAAAACCCTCCTAATTGACTTCCCAGTTTGACCCTTGCCTGCCTGAATTTGTTTGTACTCCGCCTGGCTTCACCCGGTCTGATCTGACTACTCTTTTGCCTGAAGCCTTGTACCATGACCTTCTGCCCAAAAGACTTTGTTTAATAGTTGAGCCCCACTGCTAGCCAGAACTCTTCACCTTGCACCTCTTGTTAAGTCCAGGTGGCATCCGAGTAACTGAGGGCTCCTTCCAAGGCCAAAGGCAGTCACACTTCTGGTGAAGCCGTGCCGAGACCAGGGTGCTTGGCAACTGTTCTGGTATTGTTAAACGATTGTTAAACCATCATTATCTTAGTCTTCAAAATCCTTCACTCTTTTTTTCACCCTGCATCCTTTTTTGTACAGTACTAATTTTAAAATATATTTATTAACAATGTGCTTTTGAAATTCCACAATATGTTGAATTGTAAGCCGTAAACTGTGCATCCATTTTCCTGCTTTGTTGATAAGCTTTCACTGAGTCACTATTCAAAATACTCTGTTTTTCTGTTAAGAAGATTTATGTCTATGAGTCACTAGTAATGTATTCCAATGAAAAGACTGTAAAAAGACTTATATGTATGTGTCGTTTTATAGGGGCAAAAGGGTACACATATCTTACCAGTGAGAGGAGCAAGGTAAATCATAGGGATTCAATAATTACAAGAGAACATAGATATGGGCTGGGAATTCCTGACATGACTGGAAGTAGCTCTCTGGGAAACCGAAAACATTTTACTTATGGTAAAATGAAAGGGTTTTAGATGTTGAAATATCCAGTTTTCCATTGGTGGCTTGTACAAATGCTAATATGTGGAAATTTGTAAAATATTCTTTATAGCTTTGCATAAAATAACATCATATAATATATCAGGGTGTAATAAAAGGCACTAAGTGTGGCCAGGAACAGTAACCCATAGCAACCCATACAATGTTTGCTTTTAAGCAAGTGACCAGTAAATGCTACGTGATGATTGGTGCTATACGTTTCCACACCTGGGCAAAAATAGCATCTTTTAATAAATAATCCCAAAAGTTTATATAAAATGATCATGCTTTATCTTGGAAATAATGCACTGGCTTTAGTACAGGCACGGAACCTGTTATCAAGAATGCTCAGGGCCTGGGGTTTTATGGATAACAAATCTTATTGTAATCGATCTTTGATCTTCATACCTTCTACTAGAAAATCATGTAAATGTTAAATAAAGCCAATAGGCTGTTTTATTACGACAGAGAATTTAGAATTTTTGAGTCCATGGGAGACAGCCTTTCTGTAATTCTGAGCCTTCTGAATAACTGGTCTCCAGATAATGCATCCCATACTTGTAGAATAAGGAAACTGTGTAGTTCTAAAGTAGCTTAATCATACAAAATAGGGACAAAATTAGTGATGGGCAAATTTATTCGCCAGGGGTGAATTCGCTGTGAATTCCCACGATTCGCCGCTGGCGAATAAATTCACGAAACGCCAGCGAAAATTCGCCAAAGAAACGAGTTGCGCCAAAAAATACGCGCGTCGGAAATGATGCGACGCGTCAAAAATGTGCCGCGACTCATTTCGCAATTTTTTTCGCCAATTCGCGAATTTCGCTGGAAATTCGTGAATTTTTCGGCGAAGCAAAACTGGGTAGATTCGCCCATCACTAGACAAAATAGAACAACAATCTTGAAACAAAGAAGTATATCTCTTTTTTTGTGGTTATTTGTTGCCATTTAGTTTTAAAATTAAAATTTCTTGTAATTCCTTGAACATTGACCCTCTTTTTTTTCTAACATCATAATGTCTATATTTCTTTAAAGATAAACACAGTGGGGGTAATTTATAAAGTTTGTGCAGCGCATAATTGTTTGCAAACGGTTGTTTTGTCCATACTTTTTCCTTAACGCTAAAATATTGCACTGCTGTTCCCGTCTTTCCTGTTTTTGCGAATTCGCATCGTAAATAAATTTTCGCAAATAACTCGCAAACGAGACGGGTCTTTGCGTGAGTAGAGGCACTTTGCCAGGTTGTTGTGTTCGAAAATAGCATTGAGAGTAACTTAAATTCACAATTTGCAAATATTTTCTCCACCACCAATATTGTGGCTTAATCAAATGCAGAGTGTGCGCATAAATATTTGCAATTTGTGATTTTTGCCATATTTAAAAAGCACTTAAACTTGCCCAGCACTGATGTCCTCAGTTTTGCATTCTGGTCCACAAATCTAGAAACATAGCTATCTGAAAAATGCTGCTTAGCTATTTTGTACAAGCGTAAATCATGAGAAAAGTAACCATCGCCCTAAAAGGAAGAACAACAGTATATTTTTGTACCTCAACAAGTTCATTGCTCCAGATGGTAGTATCTAGGATCAAGCTGTGTACTTTTGAAATGTTGCTTCCAAGTGCTCGATGTTGACCTTTTGGGGGGAGAGGGGAAGAAAAATCGCATTAGTTATAAATCCTAATCTGGTCTATAATCATGTGGGCTAAGTGTTTATCAAATTACTCTTAGGCTGTTTGTTTTGTTTTCATTTTCAAATACCATTAGATGCTGCTCTGCTTCTTTTCTTAGTTAACACACTCACATTTTTAAATGAAAGAATATTCTTTGGGGATGAATATGAAGACCTCTCTGGTATAGGGCTGAACAAATATATTCTTCTTATACTCTAGTATAATCTGTACTAGCATACTATACACTTTGGGGAACAATTATCAAAGGGTGAAGTTCGAGATGGCCACAGTCCACTAGAGTGAAATTACGCCAATCTCCACTGATTTCTATTTGATTTTGAAAGGCGTATTTATCAAACGGTGAATTTTCTCATTTCACCTATTGAAAAATACTCTTTTAAAAGTCCCATACAAATGAATAGAATAGTGGCAAAATTTCACACTAGTGGACTGCAGCCATCTCGAACTTCACTCTTTGATAAATATAACCCTTTGAGGCACATTTATCAAGGGTTTCATTTTTTAAAAACTCTAGTTTTTTAAAACTCCCATAAACTCCCATTAATTCAAAATTCAACCAATTGAAATTTATTATTACAATCAAATTTTTTAAACTCGGATGATTTTGAATTCAATTCAATCAATTGCAATTTGAGTTTTTTCTCCAAACAAAACTTGAATGTCAGGAAGGCTGCAGACATCTCCAAATTGATCCCTGCACCACTCCCATTGACTAAACAATAATTTGGCAGGTTTTACATGGCAAATAGTCTAATTCAAATTCTTAAAAGGCCAAAGTATAATAAATCTTGAAAACTGAATTTTTTAAAAAACTCGAATCAAATTTATATAACTCGAATTTGAGCAATTTGACCATACAAAATTAATATTCCCACTATATGTCTCCAATTTCCTAGTTTGTATAACAATATAAATATTTTACAGGTTATATAACAAAAGATAAACATGTTTTTAATATCCCCACCAAATGTTCTCCTAGCTACGGTCATTCTCCAATTTCCTAGTTTTGTATAACAATATAAATATTTTACAGGTGGTATAACAAAAGATAAACATTATTTTTTAATATCCCCACCAAATGTTCTCCTAGCTAGGGTCATTCTCCAATTTCCTAGTTTTGTATAACAGTATGAATATTTTATAGGTTATATAACAAAAGGTAAACTGATTGCATTTATGATCATCCGATATAGGCAGCTTTAAATCTAAATCTAAATTTTCGGGTTAAAAAAACTAGTTTTTTTTAGCATTTCTAATTTTTTTACATGTAGGGGCAGATTTATCAAGGGTTGAATTTCGAAATGAATTTGAGTTGAAGTGTTTTTTTGATTGAAAATGGATCATTTTCGATCAAATAGGTGTATTTTCGACTGAATTCTAACCATTCAAATTGTTTGATTTCTTCAGAAAAAATTTTGAATCCTCAAAAAGACTTCAATGTTCCAATGGTTGAAATTTTTCAACACAATCGAATTTTTTCTATTCAAATCATATTTTGGCCTATTCGATAGTCGAAGTACCCAAAAATTACTTTTAAATTCAAATTTTTTAAATTGGAATTTTCGCTTTGCCCTTAATAATTCTGCCTAATAATTAATTATTCTCTGAATTAATAATTCTCTGGAAAAAGCTTGAATCTGAAAATCCATCTAAAACTAGTCAAGGGCATGTAGGAGTCAATATCAGAGGTTCCTTGAACCATTTGAAGATGTTAATAGCCTTCATGATGTTCGAGTTTTTTTCCAGAGGATTTTGTCCAAAAACTTGATCAATTCAAGGGATTCAAGTTTTTTCCTACCAAAAACCTGATCAATTTGAGTTTTTGAGTTCTTAACCCCAAACTCACAGAGTCAAGTTTTTTTCTTTAAATAATAAACCATTCGAGTTGTGAGTTCATTTGGGTTCATTCAAGGTATGTAAAACTCCCCATAGTATTGTATATAGTGTAGGGATACATTTGATATTCACCCAGAACCAAAAATTATGGATTTGGTGGATCCCTAGTTTATTGGTCAGCTTGAAAGCAAGTGTAGAAGATGAAGGATACTTTTCCTTACTGCTCGGAAATTCCCTTGTCAGTAACCTATGCCCTGAGATGAGAGGGAGGTTTCCCAACTGTCACAGGGATAGTATGACACATTCCTGTGCTTATTTTTTATAAGGGAGGACGCACGTGGCTCATCCTCTTTGGTGTCCAACTAGTATTATGTACTGGGCCCTTCTGTGACTAACAGCTTAGAGACATTGGGGAGCGGGGACCCATGAACAAGGCAAAAGTAATGATTATCAGCTCTGTCATAGCACACTCCTAAGCTCCAATCAGAAGACACCCAGCAAGTGTAGCACCACAGATGAAAAGGGACTGAGGCTATTTTCCTTGTTGCTTCCATGGAAGGGGATCAGTTGCACTGAGGTGTCTCTGTAGGGGTGAATCTATTATTTCATATTCACATCTAACAGGTCTAAATGCGATTTTGGTTATTCATTGACTTTGTACAGAGATGTCCCTCACAAAGTTAAAGAACCTGGATTTTCTCTAATGCATCCCAAGTAGAGAAGGCACAGTCATATAGTTTAGTATAGAAAATAGGAATGACATACAAATAGGTTATATAGCATTTTGTCTGTGTTTCCTATATCATCCTGACATAACTCAGAATTCACAGTCCAAGCCATTTTCCAGCCCAAGGAGGCAGAAAATCTGACTTTTCAGTGGGTATCCATTATGAACAAGCAAGTTAGACCCTGGAATGTGTGACTGCCTAGCACTAAACCTTTTTCATAGCATCTTTTTTCTGTAATGCAAACTGGCTGGTGAGCAGAATAACTCAATGTAATTGGTTGCCAAGTTTTGCTACTCTGGTCACAGTTCAAGGAAGGCATGGGGAAATCATTCCAATAGCGTTGACTTGGGGGTCCTTACAGCAGTAAATAATATCTAAGTGCCCCTGTACATGCAACATATTTCATATATCCAGTTTATTATTTAGTTATACGCTCTTTAATTAGAATACATCCATTAAAACCAATTCTGTTAAAAGTATAGGAATACACATCTATGGAGGCACATCTGGTAACAAACACTAAACCCTGACACAACAGAAAAAGAGCACCTTATTAAATCTAGGCAAATTGCAAGTAGGAATAGTAGATAATAAGGTATCACGGCTCTGCTCACTGTAAAATGATCTAGCTGTATTTAGATTTGTTTTATATATGAAACATAATCCATAACCTGAAGACCATTATACCCAGGAGCCTGACAAAACGTAACCTTTTTCTATTTTCTTAAAGAGCAGAGGTTGATAATTTGCTACCCAGAGGCAACTGTATTATCTCCCAGGAACATGACCTTTATGTTTAGTGAGCTGTTTTACATCGTGGTTTTCTAACAGTACGAGTAATTGCATGGCTAGAAGAGAGATATTATCAGCTGTTTATGTTATTCATTTGACATTATTATTCCATGTGTATGTGTGTGCTGTGTTAAAACCAGACTTTTTTTTATATTACCTGAGAGCAAAATATCTGAATACTTTGCTATATTTGTTTTACTATTTAATTACAGTTTGCATATATGTTTATATTAAAGGGATCCTGTCATGGGAAAACAACATTTTTCAAAATGTATCAGTTAATAGTGCTGTTCCAGAAGCATTCTGCATTGAAATCCATTTCTCAAAAGAGCAAACATATTTTTTTATATTTCATTTTGAAATCTGACATGGGGCTAGACATATTGCCAATTTCCCAGCTGCCCCAAGTCATGTGACTTGTGCTCTGATAAACTTCAATCAGTCTTTACTGCTGTACTGCAAGTTGGAGTGAAATCACCCCCTCCCTTTCCCCCACCCAGCAGCCTAACAAAAGAGCAATGGGAAGGTAACCAGATAACAGCTCCCTAACACAAGATAGTAGCTGCCTGGTACATCTAAGACCAGCACTCAATAGTAAAACCCATGTCCCACTGCGTACTATTCAGTTACATTGAGAAGGTAAAACAACAGCCTGCCAGAAAGCAGTTCCCTCCTGAAGTGCTGGTACAAGTCACATGACTGGGGCAGCTGGGAAATTGACAAAATGGCTACCCCCATGTCAGATTTCAAAACTGAATATAAAAAAAATCTGTTTGCTCTTTTGAGAAATGGATTTCAGTGCATAAGTCTACTGGAGCAGCACTATTAACTGATGCATTTAATAAAAAAAAACATGTTTTCCCATGACAGTTTCCCTTTAAACAAATGGGTCAGCACTTGCTAAATTAAAAACCAAAGCTGTAGCAAACATCAAAATACTATTATTATTATTATTAGAGTTCTAGTTATCAAAAATTTTATTTGTGTAGGTTTTTACAACCACCACCATACTCACATTTAAAAAAACATAAATATCTGTGTATTTATAAAAAGAACAAATCGGAATAGGTATTCGAAAACATTGAAATCCTCATTTCCTCAGATTTTTTGTGTATTTACAAGAGAAAAAACCTCGGAAAGTTCTGTAACTAAATATTTTATAATTTGGATAGCCATTGACTTCTAAATGACCATAGCAGATTTTAGATGGTGTACTTTTACATTAGAGTTTTTTGTGGTTTTTACTCTCAATAAACAGCAAAATTGATCAATTCAAGCGATTCAAGTTTTTTTTCCCACTGAAAACTCGATCCATTTAAGTTTTTGAGTTGTTGTCCCTTTAAATAAGAACCCTTCAAGTTATGAGTTCATTCAACCCTTGATATATAACCCCCATAGTGTTTACTGTAGGGATACATTTGATATTCACCCAGAAGCAATAATGATGGATTTGGTGGATCCCTAATTTACTGGTCAGTTTGAAAGCAAGTGTGGAAAACCAAAAGGATTGTTTCCCTAATTTGCTAAGGAGAACCATTGACTTCTACGTGACCATGGCAGCTTTTAGATGGTGTACTTTTACATAAGAGTTTTTAGTGGTACAGCAATAATTTCATGTTTTAAAACCATTGTTCACATGCAGGATTTTTAGCACAAAAAAATATTTTTATATTGCGAAAACAAATTCGAAAGTTAATACCTTGGCCCCTTACGCTTTGTTTGTGTGCATTTTAGTAGCTAATGAAAATGTTTTACAGGTGCATTTGGGGTTTTCTGGATAATGGGTCTTTCTGTAATGAATCCAACTGGGGACCAATTTATCAAAGGTCAGAATTTTGTGTTTTTTGAAACCATGACTAAACTCACAAACTCTAAAACTATGAATATTGTGAGATTAATTAAAAGATCCAAAAACAGAAGATTACACTGAAGGATGCGTTACAAAATACAAATAAGTTGAAAACCATGAAAAATGCTATTTATTAGGACAATTCCTAGAGGGAACAAAATTTGAAAAACCTCTAACAGTCCAAATTGATTTAAACCAATCCAATATGATCAGCGAAGCTCCCATTGACTTCTACAGGACCTCAAAAACTTTTACCTGGTAGTTGTTACATTTAATTAATCTTGACATTTTAGTACTTTTTAGAAAAACCACAAAATGTTTAGAGTAAATGGGACCCTTAGTACTAAATAATCATTTAAAAATTCATGAAACCCAATAGGATTGTTTTGTCTCCAACGAGGATTACTTATATCTTAGTTGGGATCAAGTACAAGGTACTGTTTTATTATTACAGAGAAAAATGAAATAATTTTTAAAAATGATATTATTTGATCAAAATGGAGTCTATGGAGATAGCCTTCCCTTAATTCAGAGCTTTCTGGATATCGGTTTTCTGGATAACGGATCCTGTGCAATGCTTGCATTCTTGTGGGTACCTGACCTGCTAAACCGAGTGTATTGTCTGGCAGTTCAACATGATCAAGTTCAACAGTTAGGGCAGATTTACTAATGGTCGAATCTCAAAGTGAAAAAACTTCTAAATTCGACCATCGAATTTTTTTGGGGGGGTAATTTTTGATTGAATAAAAATCATTCGAATTATTCAATTACATCGTTTGAATCGAACGATTCGAACTATTTTGCGCAATATCCTTCGAATTCCTAGGACTTAGAAATATTTTCAGGACAGGTTCTAGAAGGTCCCCCATAGGCTAAAATGGCAATTTGCAGCTTTAAGGTGGTGAATAGTCAAATTCGAAGGATCTTCAAAATGGCCAGTATTTCAAAATTCGAAAACTAGAATTTTTTTCTATTCAAGACTAATTTTGACCTATTGGATAGTTGAAGTAGCCCAAAATTACTTAGAATTTTTGAAATTCAAATTTTATTTGAATATTCACTTTGATCCTTAGTAAATGTGCCCCTTAGACTGTAAGCTTTATGGAGCAGGGACCTTCTTCCCACTATGTCTTTTACCACATAGCACTTAAGCGCTTCGTCCTATTATGATTTATGTATATATTTTTTATAATTTGTCTTCCCCCATGTATACTTTTATATATATTGTGCTTTTATTCTCTGTACAGGGCTCTGGCTCCTTAACATCGCTTTACAAATAAGGTTATGCATACATACATAAATACATATGTACAACAGTCTTAGATTGTCAGTGAGATACTGGGGCTAATAATTCAACAATGTCTCATTATCCATGGTGGTATTTGAACCGAGCAATGTAATGGGTCCGTTACTAGTCCAAAAATTCAGAATTCAGAAGCATGTATCTATGTGTGGCTTAATAATGGCTATGACTGTTTAACTGTTCAATCTATGAAAACATTCTCAAGCAAAAAAATACAACAAATTCTTCCTGATGGCGATTGTCAGAGTAGCTAAAACGCTCTGTTTGATAACAAGGTCAGTGTGTCAGAGGCCCATGTGATCCAGCACCCAAGAGTTCACAGTGACACAGAAGAGATGTACATTTAATAGGAAAGGACGAGGGGGAATATGCTGAAGCACATAAAAATCATGTTTCGTGACAGCCGCGCATCACTTGTTTCATTTACCTGCGCAGTTCTTGCAAATGACAACACCAAGGCTGATAGAAGCCCAGTCAGGGCTGGGAGCGCGGCAATCTGCACAACGCCGGTTAGATTCATTGAACCAGATCTTTTCAGCTACTTCATAATCAGCCAGAGTTTCTGCTATTGATTGCTGTATTGCTTCAGTCCACTCTTGTTTCTCCCTTTCAGACTCTGCTGTTAAGCTGAAACAATTGGAATGTTTTATGTTATCGATCTCTTTTTAAAATACTTTTTAAGTAAAGGAATCTTTATTTTTTTTTTCACAACAACAAGGCTAAAGCTTAATAACTATGGTGTACTTGGCTAGAAAGCACACATACAGTATATATATATATATATATAAATATTTTCCACAATATGACATTCCTGGTTACAGAGATGTAAGGCACCAAAATCTCTTTATTGACAATAAAATTATTGACGTGACTGTAAATTCCGCATAATTTAAGAACTTACTTAAAATTTCGAAAAGGTGTAGTCAGTTCAAACGATTTCCGATCTATATTTTTTATGGAAGCCATAGCCAATGTGAGGTCAGTGATTGCGATGCCAGCACTCGCCTCCTGGAGGGTAAAACAAAAAGAGAGACATACTAATCAATGTAAAATCACTACAGACTCTTTTGACACCTTGAATCAAGATGAAATAAAATCTTCTTTGTTTGTTTGCATATAATAAAGGCATGTCAGCTTTGTGCATTAAGCAACTACTACTGACGCGTTTCATGCCCCATGGCACTTCCTCAAAGCATAGCATTTTTTCCACAACGTACAACTTTATAGCTATCCACAATTACAGACAATGTCCACAGGATATTCCCCAATTTTTATTTCCATACATTTTTATATAAAACCTTAAAACCAACAATACAGTAGGTATAAACATGATATATCTACATTTGCTAATCTCTTCATTCAAGGGTATTCCACATAATATCTTATAAGGCCATCAGTCAATATTAACCCTATCCAGTCTACAAATGAACCCACTTAATTTGTTCAATATCTCTCTAATTCTATACAGTATTTTATTTTCCAATCTTAGTTAAGACCTGCAGGTGTTTCTGTTTATAAAGTAAACACCCATCATGCCCCTTTTTTATTCATAAGTTTTTCCAAAACCCCTTTTCTCTTATCCAATCTGACATGCACTATTCCTTGAATTATGAATTACGTCATTACTGTATGTCAATTTAAATATGTTCAGCTATAGAGGATGATATTAGTGGATTTACGTGTTTTATATGTGTTGTACTTTCATAAATTATGAAAGAACAACATAATTTAATACAAACAATTTCAGTTTTAGAGGTATTCGCATTTTTTTGGATTGTTTAGCCCTTTTTTTCATTTGTCCTTTTTTTCATTTGTCCTGTGAACATTTAAATATGTTCAGCTATAGAGGATGATATTAGTGAATTTACGTGTTTTATATGTGTTGTACTTTCATAAATTATGAAAGAACAACATAATTTAATACAAACAATTTCAGTTTTAGAGGTATTCGCATTTTTTTGGATTGTTTAGCCCTTTTTTTCATTTGTCCTTTTTTTCATTTGTCCTTTATATATTCAGATCTTTTAATAAAGTTCATGACATTTAGGAATGAGTTTAGCAGTGGTTCCTAAAACCTCTAAAACTATTACAATGAGACAAAAAAAAAGTCAGCATTTCACCATTGGTGGATTTTTTCTTAAAACTGCAGCAACAATTTGCAACAAAAAACAAATTTGCAGAGAGAAAACACCCATTCACTTCAGTTAGGGTTTCCACCTTTTCCCTCCGACAAACTCTGGGGAAGGCAGGGCCATGGGGCTGGGTAGTAATGTTGTAGGGCTGGAACATTATGTTGTGGGGGGGGGGGCAGGACTATTAAATCAGGGGCAGGGCTATAACATGGCGAACAGTGATTGACAGGTCGCCATATCAATCCCAGGAAATCCTATATTTCCCAATTGATATCTGGACACAATATCAATCAGGAAGGTTTGATTTTCTCCCGACCGACCCGTCGGAGCCCATTTCCATAGTTATGGGTGAATCTGGGGTGTTTCGCTTCGCCGAAAAATTCACGAAAATAGTGAAATCGAAAAGTTCAAGAAAAATTTGTGAAATTTTACCGTTTTCACGAAAAAAAAATTTAATTTTACCGTTTTCACGAAAAATTTGTGAAATTTTACCGTTTTCACGAAAAATTTGTGAAATTTTACCGTTTTCACGAAAAATTTGTGAAATTTTACCGTTTTCACGAAAAATTTGTGAAATTTTACCGTTTTCACGAAAAATTTGTGAAATTTTTGAAATTCGGGAATTTTGAACTATTTCCCTAAATTTGTGAAATTCAAACGTTTCAAATTTCAAATGTTTTCACTATAAATTCATGAATTTCGAACATTTTCACTATAAATTCATGAAAATCTCGAATTTATCCGGCGGCGGCAAATCGCGGGAATTCGCAGTGAATTCGAGCTAGGCAAATAAATTTGCCCATCACTATTCATAATCCGATCATCCGGCCATAGGACTGAACGTTCGGATTACCCCCGATATAACCCTGTGCATATTGGGGGGGGGGAGATTTGCTCATTTGGTGATGTCGCCAAACGAGCAGATCTTGTCATCTATGTCCAGCTTTAGTGTAAGTAGTCCACCTCAAGGTGAACATAGCATACAAAGAGGAAGCATATGAAGAAAAAAGAGAAGGCAAGATCAAATGAAACCATGCTAGGCTTTGTTTTAAAGGATTCAAACGTAGTCCCCATAAAACAAGTGATGTGTTAATAGCATCTCATATGAACAAGTATTCATTATATGATTATTGTTACTATGTATAATATTCACTCAGGTAGAACGGTGAATAGCAGTCTCTTGCCTTCCATTATTTCATTCATGCACAAAGCTGACAGACCAATGACTCATATCCTTTAACATATAAGAGAGCAAAATTGTTATATGTTATGGTAAGGTTAGGGACTGGAAGTGATAAGGCTACTGAATATTAATAGGAAAGAGATCATTGGCTACCAAAACATAACACAATATAGAGGTAGGTTCATGGGAAGAGGGACACTGCAGAAGCCAACAGGGAGCAGAAGAAAAAGAAATGCAAGCAAATGGTCCAGTGCTATCCAGAACTGTGAATATATGCTTGGTATTATCCTATTAAATAAAATGTCCAATATTATAGCATTCATTTAGAAATGCAAGCACAAGAACTCAATTGCATGCATTTAAACAATCTTCATACAGTCAAAACATTCCTTTTTACTTGTGCCTTGTTCCAAACTGCAAATTTTTGTGTTCACTGAATAAGGTGAAAAGAACAGGGAAAGCAGAAGAAAATAGATTTTAAGCTCTTCAGAGCTGGGGCCTCCATTGTGTTGTCTCCAGCACTATTAATTCCTTATTGTGACTGTATTTTGTATTTATTTGCACTTATTATTGTATTTATTTGTTTATTTGCTATCATAATGACCCCATGTGCATACACAAGTAGTACAAGTAGTCTTCTTCTCCGACCGTTCTTTCACCTTTTGTTATATATGTCCTGATGCCCAAATAGTTGAATTTAATAATAGTCATCCCTAATCAAAGTACCCAGTCTTAAAATACGTTCTCCACTTCTGCAGCAGTAACTTACATTAACGGAGGAGCAAGGCAAATAAAAAGGTATGATTTCTTTCACACTGTGACCTGTGTAATAATGAAGAATATTTGGTGCTGCAAAAAAGTCACTATATGATTATGTTTCATCTCTGCCGCCACTTCCTCTGGCTGCTTGACCTACTGCAATGACATTCAAATAATGTGACATTGTAAGCTTTAATGCATGTGCTCTTAGTGAGGTTGTCACAGAACATAAAATAAATTGTAATATGTTATTATGTTGTCAGGATTATGACAGAAAAGAAAACAAAAAGATCATAGTACAGGGCAGTTCTCCAGGTGATACCCAGCAGAGGCAAAGTGAGAGATCTAAGAAGGCTTTGGATAGGTCACACGGCAGTGTAAGTGATACCCATGTAACAAACGTGAAACTGCTGTGATACATCTGTGACTTTGCTCTGAATATCTAGCGCATTGAAGTACAGATTTGATCCTGTCTAAAAACTGCTTTTGCACAATATTTCTCCTAAAAGTGTGTTTGTTTCACAGTTAAAACTCAGCTTGGACTTCCTTTATACTTATTTGTGCAGAGAGAGAGTTGCATGTAGCAGTGCTCTAGCAGGAGACAAGCAGGAGTTACAATGTAATAAATGGGTCAAGGATTATAGAAACCAATTTTGAAATAAATATATAGTAGAAATAAATCTAGAGCAACTCATGAAAAGTTGCACATGTGCACACATCAAGGGGAAGGGGGTGACAAGAGACGGTGGGCCTGGGGGCGCCCTATGTGTAAATCCGGCCCTGATTAATGCCTCTCACTCTGAGGGATTGGGTATGGCTGTGTAACATAAAAAAATGAAACCTATATTTACTTTTGGCAGTATTTATGTATTCTAGTTGTGTACTTGGGATCCAAAACATGAAACTGGTCAACCAAACATTGCCATTAAAACTGACCAAACTTTATCTGGTATATTCTAAAATCACAATCCCATAGCTAATTTTAATGACAAAGTGTGGCCGATCCATTTCATGTTGGCCTGCAAGGGTTTGTAACAGATTTCTCCTGGAGCCAGAAGGAAAATGGATGTATCCACAGCTTTGGTAAGTAATCCCTCTACTTTATGCTTTGAAGCTTTTACCACTTGATGGAATTACTGTATTTATGTATCTTTTTAACGTAAACCCAAGTGAATAAGCATATTAGCCCTTTAACATGATCTAGTAGCCTATAGGAACATTAAAAGCATCTGTGGTTAATTGCTTTTTAAAAAGTAAGCTGAATTCATATATATATAATAATGTATGCCTTTATCTTCCAGTAGTAAAGGTTTAGTATACTTGTTTGAAGGCTTTGAAAGGGTTGCTTAGATGAAGCAAAACAAAGCAGCATTTGCCCCAGTGAGATGCTAAAAAGGAGGGATCAAGATGAAAGATGCTTTGTCTATGGGTGATAATCAACATGTGACTCTTCAGAAGCTAATTAACAATTCCCATCATCCTCCCTGGCTGGGGGTTGATTACCCCTCACTTTAAGTGACAGCTCATAAGACTCTTGCTGCTTTCCATCAGGCGCTGTCGGAGTGCTTTCACTAAGTTGCTTATAACTGTGACTTTTTGACAACTGTGAATTACAGCTAAAAGCACATGCAAATGTTACTTATTAATTTCAAAATTAATCAGACAAAACCCTGCAGTGATCAAGTGGAATTAAGATTTTGTGTTAAGCGGCAGCAGTTGTGACTTATGTCATTCTTTCCACTCCTGTTTTCACCTTATATTTAATTAAAAATCTTTTTTCATGTTATTCTATCTCTCTCTGATATTCCAGCTGAGCTGACGATCAATCTCGCCTGTGATGTGAGCGCATCTGAAGGAGAGGGAGCTCAATGAAATGGGGCGGATGTAACAAATGCCTTTTGAGAGATGTAAATAAATTCGGAATGTAAGTATACGGCCAGCCAGAAATATCAAGCATTCAACAAGATATAAAGGCCAAAAGGCAAGTCCATAAAAAAACTATCAACTGGAGTTGAATGATGTGGTTGTGCACATAGCACAGACTGCTAACAGTGGGATTATATTAGCACAGTCAGACAGCCATACTTAACTATGTCATGCTGAAAAATATCATAAAATGTGGCAAATGTTATCCATAAACCATACAAGGTCATCGGCCCTTCCAGCAGTTGTTTGGAGGGGTTATGTATGAATAACACAGTAGATATGTTGTTAGTGAGGAACAAAGCTCACTGAATCACCTAATTGCCATCCTACTGTTGCTGATACAGACACCAGCCCCTGTAAACTCCAATGACCTTGCTCTCCTTGCTGCGTTTCATGCCACCGAACTTACTAACACAAAGCGAGGAGCATAACTGTGTTTATAGTGCAGCCTCATAAAGAGACATTACCTACCAACTGCTGTTAATGAAAGGGCATGGAAACCAGAGTGCAGATATCATTAGCCGCCACAGCAGTAATAGCAAGCCTATAAAAGAGGTACAATGATGAGCATACTGGCAGACATCTGAATGGAAGTTGCTAGGCTGGGTTTTAAAGACACATGGGGAGGGGGGGATAAATCCTAATCTCCTAAGGGCAATGGAATAGAACTGCAATAATAAAATATTGAGAATGTTTTGTTTTTCTGGAGAACTGGCCTTCCAAGGAGATGTTTAAAAGGTGTTGTAAATGTTTTAAACAACTTCTTACATGGGTAGAAAAAAAAGAAGGGAATATCCTGATCACTGTAGGACAATGGAATTTAATGAACTGCAATGATAAAATATTGACAACATTTAACTTTTCTGAACTGGGCTTCCAAGGAGTGTTAACATGAGCCAGTTTTGAAAGAGTAATGGATGGTATTTGCAAAGGGGATATACTGTATAATAGTTCTCATACTAAATATTGGTTTAATGGTCAGGGGAATGTATACTTTTTTGAACGTTGATTTAGACATGTAATTTTAGCATGTGATTTAGGGATATTTATGACTTTGTTGCTGGGTAGCTAATTTTGTTCTCTTTATTTTGGGCATTTTTTTTTACATTTCCTTTGACTTCCACCTAAAAAGGTAACTTTTTGTAACAGATAGTGTAAACTAAAATTTATGATATTATAGGACTCCTTTATTATAATAAACAAGGTACAAAGTGCAAAAATAGGCCCAAAACCATAATATTTGCTCACATTGCACCTCGACAGCCTCTGTTCATCTATTCCCCTCAGCTTGTGGACCAACAAGCAAAATTGGGCCCCAATTAAAAAAAATCCTCTTGCATACAAAGTATTTCCCCAATCAAACATGGCCACTTCCCATTATACCAGAACTCCTCCCACAATCCACCTAATTCCTGTCCTCATTCCCACATGAGCCACCCCTTCCATGACCCCTGAATCATGCTAATCCACCTAAAAGCCCCATGCTTTGGGACCCATAATTGCAGTAACCCCTGTAACCCCCTGATGGCAGCCATATTTACCCATAGTAAATAAGCCCTTATCTGTTTGTTCCAATCGTGAACCATATGCAAAATCTTGAGCACTTCTCTGTTCTGATGAAAAGGTGAAAGTGCAGGATGGAAGGTTGCATCTACATCTACACAACCCTGCCCCAACCCTAAAGGTGTCAGACCTGGTTTCTGGCTCCTGGATATAGACCGCCGATCTGGAACATGCATAGTGGAAGTCAGGACCGGATCTGTTCCATTAAGCATGTTCCTAGATTGGAGTCCTTAGTATCAGTCTTGGGTCCCTTCAGAGAAGCTAACTGTGCTGTCCAGGTGGGGGCAAAACAGCTTCCATAGTGGGGGGGTCAATTCAATGGGGGTTTCATTGTCCTTTAGGGCCTGGATTTGTGGCTTAGGACAGTAAAAAAGTTGATGCAGCTGGCCACCTGTGGGATGCATCTGCACTGGTGACTGGGCAGCTGCTACAATCTCTTGGATGCCCAGAACCCAAAGCTTCTCAATTCGGTAGGAGGGGGTTGTGTGCAGAGCAAGAGGAGGTTTCTAACTGGGTCAGAAGGAGTTGGTAAGAGGAGCGGGAGGAGGTTGTGAAATGAAGTTGTGGTTGGGGGAATATTGACCAGGAGACCCAACACAGGGACCTACCATAATGAAATCTAGCCCTGTAACCATAACTGTAATATGTTGCAAGAGATTAGCAGATAACTTTTGCCATGCCGCATTAGTCTCCAAAATAGTTTTTGAGGTTTTTTTCTTAATTTCCGTTTTCAGAAATGTTGATCCCATTTCAAAGCAGGCAGTCCAATTCGAAAAATAAAAAGCCCTACCATTTTTTCTTCAAAAATGTGTTCATTTTTTATACTCTGACAGATTAATTCTCAGTGTGTTTCTGTCATTGATAAACTTCAGTCCACTAAAATATAATTGTAATCATCACCAGTGGAAATAAAAATCAGTTTGTGCCGTGAGACTACAGCTTCCCTCTGTAAAATCAATGTCATGATAAATGAAACATATGAAGACAATTGATTACCTGTCCATAGGTCTCATCCAACAAGATGTGAGGAAATAGAGAAACATATCAAAGAGAAGAGTGAACATGGGCTTCTGGGAGGGAAGATAATATGGAGGACAGAGTTACAAAGCTGAGGCACGGATTTTGATTGCCTTCAGAAAATAATATGTAGCCATTTTCATGGCTAAGCACAGACAAAGAAGCCCTTTTGCAAATGTAGGGACCCATAAGTAGCATGGCCCTTATGGCTTCTTCCCTTGCCCTTACATTAGCTACCTGCTATTGGACTAAGGTCCAGGTAGCTATAATGTATCTTATTATTGGTTATAGGTAGTGACCACCCCCCTGCAGTGCTGTAATAAAAGTGCTTGCAGGGAGTGGCACTTCCTCTTTGGCCTGCAGCAGAGGAGGGGGGCAGTGCTCCATTGAGCCTGGGTGCCAACCGGGCCCCAGAGGCGCTCTACCCTAAAGGGACAGCACACCTTTAGTGGAAGTCGGGGAACAGGGCCCCGTGAACGAGGAATAGTCAGAGTGAGGATATTCCTGTCATAGCACTCTCTAGGAGAGGTGAGATAGAGAGGAAAGAGAGAAAGGGCAGCTCAAAGCCCCATCAAGGAGGATAGTAGGGAGTAGCTCTCCCTCAGGCTCTACCTTGCCTGAAGTGAAGGGACCTCAGAGATAGGGACTACAGGAATAGTGTTTAACCCCTGAGTCACCTTAACCTGCTGGTGGGATCCGGACCACATGGGCATTGCTAACCTGGCTGGTGCAACTACAACTTCCATCCTTGTATCCTACCTGAGGGCAATGTTTTACGCTGTGCCTGTGCTAAGCATTGCTGCTTTATTACCACTGTATGTGAGTATATGATACCCTGTGCTGCTACTTGTAAATAAACCTGTTCTACTTGTTTGCACAAAGAACCCCTGGCGTCCAACACCTGTTATTACACACTATTGCAGTATCGAGTTGTAGTTCAACTACCTCACACGTGATTTTCCACTTAGCGAAAGCCCTACCTGAGAGTGAAAGAGTCGCGTGTAACCAATGCTCTAACTATGCTAGTTTGGTTTGGTTAATTATAGCCAAGAAAGGGTTACATTTTTGGCGCCCAACGTGGGGCCCGAACACGTGTACTGCTGTGTAATATTGCTTTAAATATTTCTGACAAGCGCTCCGGTACACTGCCGGACGCGATAGGAAAAAGGCACTCGATTTCTGACACCCTGGAAAATTGGCCGTGGGTTCGGGTTTGGGGTTCTCTCCCGTTCCGCTATAGAGCCATTGTGTTCCCGAAGTGTTTTACTGCCTGCCTGCTGTACTGTATTGATCGTGCATGCTTTTACAATTTGGCGCAAAGAAGTGTGTCTCTTACCACCGGAAGTGCTATAGCCACCATCTTGGAAAAGGTACTTCGCGCTGCCGCGCATACCTTCCTAGTGCGCACCAAGCCACGCGAGAATCTCGGCGGCCATTTTGAAAATTACCACGCGGCTATTTAACGTTACGTCACCGCTGCCATTTTGGAGAGAGAACTCGTGGAAGACGGACGCATCCATATTGTATACCGCTCTATCCAGGCATTTACCCTTGCTGATGCATACCGGGACTTAGCCTTGCTCTCTCTTATACAAGCGGTGCTCCACAGCTTCACTCCGCTTGCCTCTGGGGACCAAACGGACGGCTGTCCAGAACCATCCCAGGCGTTCAGTACCGCATCTTCCCCAGCACACGGCTGTGGCTGGCCCAAGGTGCGGAGTTGTAAAATTTTTGTATTTAGCCTGCGGCTGCAGGTACCGGCCTTCATCAGTATATACCTCCGGACCTACCTATACCAGGCTCCGATGGCAGACCAAGGCTGGGATGGATGGCCTGATCCTGAAGCAGG
>CM044431.1:33158536-33187146 GCA_024363595.1 Xenopus borealis
TTAACACTAGGTAAGTTTTAGCACTGCAGTCATAATAAAGCTCTATAAATCACAATGGGAGTAGTTCTAGCATGGATGTGAGTGCCAATATAAGAACAGTATTAGCTCATCCCTTTGTGAATTCTCTGTTTTGTTACTTGCTTTTGCAGGGTGCTCTTTTCAAAGACAACAGTGCCCTCTCGTGGTTTGATTGTTACACTTCAGATTTTCACAGGCAGTAAAAGAAACCCTTTTTAAATGTTTTTAAACCCTAATAAATGTTTTAAATTGGTTTCTCCCCTTGCTGTGTTCTCAAACATGTAAATCCAAAACCGCACATACCCAGGCCTTTGTCCATAAGGTTAATAGTACAAATCCAAGCCCTAGCTTTAGAGAGATCCTCAGGCTGCAACCGACTACTGTACATTTCATAAACCTTATACATTACTACTGTAGTTTATTACAACGAGGGGGCTCAGTAGTGCTCAATGAATAGTGCTATAATGCAGGCAGTTGTAGTAAAGCAAGCTGCAGATAAAGGTGATTTCAAATTTAAAATGTGGGGCAAAGTAGTGAAGAAATATCAAATGAATCAACATTTGATAATCCTTCAGTCATGTATTTGGCCATGCCTACCAAAGAAAATTATTATAGGTACATACTACACATGAGAAATGCACCAAAGGTATGATATTGTGTCCCAGCCACCATATATCCACATTACTACATGTCATAACTAGAACAATGAAATAATGTAAAAGCAGGCATTGAAAATTTCTGCATCCTTCAATAGATAAACTATGCAGCCTAGTTGCCCAGTAGAGGTAATTTTTTTCAATGAAGCAGGCACTCTTCCACCAGGTTGTTCAAAAAGTATTAAAGGTTTATTACAGCCTTATGCGATTCGTTCACAATACTTAGTCATAGGCTAAATGTTCAGAGCGAAACACCAGCATTTAAACTGAAATATCAATTAGATCAATTAAGTTGTGGTCCAATTTCCAGGCTCTCCATATAAACCAACACTTTTATGTTAATTTAAATAGGTGTGAACAATGAGGCTACACAGAGCTCTCATTAGGTGCCATGTTGGTACACCTTTGGTGTGACTGAGTTCAGTGAAGGTCATATTAGTACACCCAAAAGCATAAACAATGCTTGGAACCCCAGAGGTCAATAAGAGGGTCTTTCTGTAATTTGGTTCACCATAACTTGTCTAATAAAATTCAGTAAAATATTAAATAACCCCACTAAAAGTGTTTGCCTCCATTGAGAATGTATTATATCTTAGATGGGATCAAGTACAATGTACTGTTTTAATATAACAGAGAAAAAATAAATAATTTAAAAATAATAATAATAATAATAATAATAATAATCTGCTTAAAATGGAGTCTATGGGAGATGGTCTACCTTTAATTTGGATCTTTCTGTATAAGGTGTTTCCAGATAATAGATCTCTAGAGGACTGTGGTGATCTCTAACTTCACTCTTTTATAAATATACCACATGGTGTGTTCATGTTTGCGTTAAATTTTAGTATGATGCTGAGAGTGATATTCGAAAAACAATTTGCAATTGGTTTTCATTTTTTATTTTTTGTGTTTTTTTTTTTTTTTATTTAGCTTTTCATTCAGCAGCTCTTCGGTTTGCAATTTCAGAAATCTGGTTCCTAGGGTCCAAATTACGCTAGCAATTGATTTGAATGAGAGACTGGAATATGAATAGTAGAGACCTGTATAGAAGGATGAGTAATAAAAAGTAACAACAACAATACATGTGTAGCCAGGGCTGGTCCAGGCGTCCGGGTGCCCAAGGCAACCGGGCCAGCCACCACGGGTCCCCCCTCGTGAGGGGGGGGAATCACAGAACATAAAATACCATATCAATATATGTTGCTAAACATTTACATAAAAGTGAACGTAATCCCTAAATATAAACAGAATAATTATTGGTCAATTAACTCTTTGCATGCCACATATTGTAGACTCTACCACGTCATCATGTACCAGTGATCTATGCCATGCTATGTATTTACTGGCAACATGCTATGCCATGTATTTAAATGGCATGTTTGGATCAAGCCCCGCTGGCTGCCATCCAACATCAAAATTGTCTATACTATTTCTCATCTGCTATCTCCAAAAAATGACCTTGACTATTGGGACCAGAATCCAGAATGTCAAAAACCCTACCCCCCATAGTCCCTTCCCTGTACCCAGCCCTGCATATCTGTTAATATCTGTAAATGCTTCTAAGTCTGTAATTTCCCTCTCAATGCAGATTCAGAGCAGCAGAGCTCACTTCGGTATCTTCAGCTCTTCTGTACTCTTAAGTAAGCGGCGTATCTGTGCATTCACAGTTGGAGCAGTCTTCATGTACAAAAAGTGGTGAAAATTACAGAAGCACCGAAAGAGACCTGAAGAGTCAGAAGATGCCGCCCATGAGCTCCACTGCGCTGACTCTGCATCGAGGGGTAATTACAGACTTAGGAGCATTTACAGGTATTAACACCTGTATGGGGGGGGTGCAGGGAGGTGAGACTATGGAGGGTAGGAGGTATTGGTTTTCATTAGTTGGGGGTTTGTACTCCTTTAAGGCTACTAGCTTTTCCAGATAATGGGTCTTGCATCTCCATACCTTAAGGCTACCAAAAATCGTTAAATAAACCCAGTCCTATTATATCTTAGTTGGGAACAAATACAAGGTTTATTATTACAAAGAAGAAGGAAATAATTTTTTACATTTATATTATCTGAATAAAATGGCCTATGGCAGACTTCCCATAAATCAGACATGTGGTGTTTATTCAAATGGCCTGTAGATGTCACTGTGCACATGAGTTATACTGTGTATACACTTCTATACTGTTTAAAAGCAATAGAGTTCAAGTTACTGTGTAATGGCTGCATGAGCCTGCTAATAAAGCACTGTTATACCCTGCTCATCCTCAGCCACCACACAAAAAAATTGGCAACGAGATGTCTCTTCTACCTCTGCAGCAGCCTGCACCCTTTCTCCCAAACCCTGGTGTTTGACAATTACATTATTGCTGCTGACCAAGGGGAGATTTCTGCTGATGGAAACCGTGCTTTACTTATTCACTGCCTGGGAGCAGAGGGACAGTGTGTATTCTATACATTACCATTATCTGATGAGCCTTATGAAACTGCACTTACTGCTATAAAAAATGATTGTGCCAAGAGTAAATGTGGTTGCTGAAAGATATAAATTCCACCAATGCGGACAACTTAATGGTGAATCCACAGAACAATTTGTAGCAGCTATGAGAGACCTGGTTGTTACCTGTGAGTTTGGGAATCTAACAGTTGAAATGCCAAGAGACCAAATAGTGGAAAAAACAAACAACTCCCATTACAGAGAGACTGCTACTAGAGAAGGAGTTAACCCTTGCAAAGGCTATTACAGTTGCTTGCCAAATTGAAACAGTAGTGGCAGAGGCTAAAACTCTCAGTCAGGGAACTGCTGGGAATGTACAGACTGTAAATCTAGCACTGCGACCTAATAATGCACAGTCACAGACAAAATACAGTGCTAAAGAAAGGGATTCACTACAAAACTGTGCAACAAATACAAAAAGGTAGGTCATTTGGCTAAAACCTGCTGTAGTTCTGCTAAACATGTTCTTGAAGTCACTACTTCAAATGTTACAGTATAACGTGTGCAGATACACTTGTTGCACCTTCCCTGAGACTAGTTACTTAAAGGATCCACTCCCTGCGCTTAGTTGCTTGGCAGTAACTGTACAATTTGAATCAAATACTGCAAAATGTGACTTTTACATTGTGAATAAGGGTTCTGCTATACTTGGAAGGGATCTCTTTGCTGCATTAAACCTACAATTAGTGGATGGTCTCATTACTACAGCATTAGTGCCTGCCAAACAGCCTGTGTCTAAAATTTCACCACAAACCAACACTTCACTGGTCTGTGCAAAGAACTTTGTGCACAAAATTAAGCTGGGACCAGATGTAAAACCAGTACGCCAGAAATTGAGGCGATTGCCCTACTCTAAAAGGGTCTCACACAAACTAAAGAAACTGGTAGAGCAAGATGTGATTGACAAATCAGAATCCTCTGAATGGGTTTCACCAATTGTAACAATGAAGAAAACTGGAGGTATTCGATTGTGTGTTGATCTCCGTGAACCTAATAAAGTAGTTCTTATGGATAATCATCCCTTGCCACACAAAGAGGAAATATTATCAGAACTCCAAGGAGCAAAATTCTTTTCAACCCTGGATCTTCAGAGTGCTTATTATCAAGTATTACTGCATGAAGAAAGCCGAGACCTCACTGCATTTATCACCCATGATGGTTTTTTTCAGTTCAAGTGTGTACCTTATGTACTGGCTTCAGCACCAAGTTGTTTTCAAAGATGTTTTCTATACTCCATGACATACCTGGCGTATAATGCTACTTGGATGATATAATTGTCAATGCTCCAACTATGGATCTTCATGACAGGTACCTAGAAAAGGTTCTGAAATGCATTGATTCTGCAGGACTGAAACTGAACCTTTCCAAATGCCACTTCAGACAAACCCAGCTGTCATTTCTGGGTCGTATAATTTCACAATAGGGATTACTGCCTGACCCTGACCATGTCAACGCTGTAACACAAGCACCCACTCCATCTGATGTTCAGACCGTATGAGCTTTCTTAGGTCTTACTTCTAAGTTTATTCCCAACTATGCTTCAGTTGTGGAGCCACCAAGAGCACTACTACATGGAACTTCAAGTCTGGTTTGGTCAAAGACTGCTCAATATAGCTTTGAATAAGTGAAGCAGTCCAGCGCTAGCTTTGTTTGATCCTGCACTACCCACTATGCTTCAGACTATGGTGCAGTTCTCACACAGATCGATGCTGATCATTCAGAGAGAACTGTTGCATTTGCATCCAGAGACAGAGCATACGTATTTAACTGTTGAAAAAGAAGCTCTAGAATGTGTTTGGACAACAGAAAAATGGAGAACTTACCTATGGGGTAAAGAATTTACCTTATGCATGGATCACAGAACTTTAACTAGACTGCTTACCACAAATGGACAAGGAAGAGCTGGAATGCATATAGCTAGATGGTCAGCAAGACTGAATTTCAATTACAAAATGCAATACAAACAAGGTTTTAAAAATGTTACTGCTGATTGTTTGTCACGTTTACCTTTACCTGCAGCTTCTGATACACTGGATGAGGACATAGAAGTTGTAGCATTGACTGGTATACTGTCATACTGTTAGTTACAGCTGCTGATTTTAGCTTGCCTCACGTGTCCTTTTCAGGTAAACTACGGGATATCTTACAAAGCAAATGGCCAAATGCTGAAGAGAAGAAACTCAGTCCTGCTGAGAAGAAACTCTGTCTGAAAGAAGCACTACAGACAGCAAATCTTACTGGGAAATCTTAGAAAGTATTTACAACAGAGTTCCTACATAACTACAGAACAATGTACCATGCAACAACCCAAGCATCTCCAATTGAATTATTACATGGCAGACATGGTACTAAGTTACATGTTGCAAACATCAAACTTCCACCAAATGCTGTGCCTACAAAATCATCTACTGCCGACATTGTCAAACATCAACAAGCCAAATGCAAGGCTTATACTGACAGAAAACGTGGTGCAAGAGAAGTGCACTTTCAGCCTGGATATTTAGTCAGAATTAATAAACCAGGACTACTGAAACAAGGACAAGGACTTGAGAGTGAGATGCCAGCAAGGACCATACACATATGAACTATCTGATGGACGCATATGGAATGCAAGTCATCTTGCCCCTGATAGATATGACTTTGGAGACGTTCCATTTGATGAAGGACATTTTCCTACTCCTGATGCCAACTGCAATAGGCCTGAAGAAGGTGAACCTATGAATTACCTGGGCCAAGGACTATGTCATGTGAATAGTGTAAAATATTTTTATTGCTTCCATATTGTTTCATTGTTGTTTTTTACATTTTCAGAAATGCTATCCTACTATAGGGGGAACATGTGGTGTTTATACATATGACCTGTAGAGGTCACTGTGCATATGAGTTATACTGTGCATGCACTTCTATACTGTTTAAAACCAATAGAGTTCAAGTTACTGCTGTTGTGTAATGGCTGCATGAACCTGCTAATAAAGTACTGTTATACACTGCTCATCCTCGGCTACCAAAACACAACAAGAGATTTATGGACAACAAGCTTCTGGATAAGGGATTCCATTCCTGTAATCTTTTAACATTTCCTTTGTTCCCCCTCTACCATCTTTAGAAAGGCATGAAGTGAAATAGGATTGAAGTCTTACCTGTTTGCTTTTACTGAACCATAATTTGCTTCCATTTATCACAGTGAAGATTTTATTTTTATAACCTTTCAGCTCAAGATATCCATTTTTCTCATTGACACCGAGACCTGGGAAATCATAAGGCTCGGATTCTGAAGAGTGCTGCAGTGTGCCAATCCAGTCGTCTCTATCCTCTAGGATAGGATGTCAGGTAAATAACAGAGATTAGAAAGGATATTCAGGTGATTCACTAAGAACTCAAATTTTTGGGGACATTTTTTCAGATTATTATGCTCTGAAGCTGCTAAAATCCCAAATATGAAAATACTACAGTAAAAACCTGTCAAGGTCATATAGAAGTCAATGGCAGAGGTCCATTGAACCATTTGAAGACGTTTTTTTGCCTTCATGATTTTTTTTTTTTTTACAGTTGTTTGCACTTGCTAACTCAATAAATTCAAGGTATTCAAGGATTTTTTTCCTATAACTGGATACATTAGAGTGTTTCCCCCAATTGCAGTCAATCAAGTTTTTTATATTCAGGATTTTTCATAAATGAGTAAATATTCAAGTTGTGAGTTGATTCAAGGTACAAAAAACCTCATAAACTTGACCTTTGATTTTTCATAAATAAGTAAATATTCAAGTTGCGAGTTTATTCAAGGTACAAAAAACCTCATAAACTTGACCTTTGATAAATAACCCCTTCAGTGTAAAAACTAATATTAACCAAGGTCTCCAAATTGCATCACATAAAACCAAATTGTTGTGCTGTGTCATAACTAGTAGAAAAATGTGTAGCCTTAGCAAAGAATGTGCTCTTACAGTAGCTGCAGTTAGGGCTCTGGCTCCATGTATCCTGAGTGGGTAATACAGACTAGGCTTAGTGATAGGATATGTATGCTCATGTCTTTAAAAAAAAGGCTCCTGCAATGCTATAAAATAATTTTTAACAAATATTTAGTTTTTCTATGAACCTTTAAATAAAATATCACAAGCACTAGGAATTTAAAGGATAAGTAAACCTTTAAAATAAGTGAATGTAAAATTGATGAGGGTGATATTCTAAACACTTTTGCAATGTACATTCATTGTTTATTCAGACCAGGCCAACTGCCTTGACTACTTTGTGGTCAGAATGGTTGGAAAATGACCAGCAGGTTGGGCTATTGTAACAAAATTCATTCATATTAACAGTACATGTAGGCCTTAATATCTTGGAATTAAAACTAAATAACCTGCCTGGAATTGAACCAATGACCAGGTGTTTGTGTGCTGTCTGCATATGCTCTATGCAATCAGACAGCTAATGCCCTGGTTCACTCCAATGGCTATGCTTGGTAATTGCATGGCTTGTTTCAACTAATGCTAATCTGACCACAGGTGATTTGTGTAAGCCATTTAAATGGGCATCCCCCTATTTTGACTCATTGTCCAGTATAGGTATATGTTCCGTAGTTCCTGGGAGAGCTTCTGAATTTATTGTTTTTTTGCCTGCATTCCTGCTGCCTGAACTTACCCCTGCCTCTGTTTGACTATTCTTTGGATCCTGATTTGGTGCTACTCTTTTATGTTTGACCTTGGCCTGTGACTATGCTTCAGCTTCCTGATTTGGTACTGCACGGTTTGCTTGGTATTGACCAGGCCTGTCCCTTGACCATGCTCCTTGTTCCCCATCCTTTCTGTATACATTACAGTTCCCTTGCCTGTAGGGATGCACCGAATCCAGGATTCAGTTTGGGATTCGGCCTTTTTCAGCAGGATTCGGTTTCGGCCGAATCCTTCTTCAATGTCCGAACTGAATCTGAATCCTAATTTGCATATGCAAATTAGGGCCAGGGATGGAAATAATTTGACTTTTTGGGACAAATCAAGGAAGCAAAAAATGTTTTCCCCTTCCCACCCTTAATTTGCATATGCAAATTAGGATGCGGATTCGGTTTGGTATTCGGACAAATCTTTCAGGAAGGATTTGGCTGAATACAAAATAGTGGATTCGGTGAATCCCTACTTGCCTGCCCAGCGCTTCCCCCTTGGTCCTCTCACATTAAGTTCTGGCGGCATCTGAGTAACAGAGGGCTCCTCCCATGGCCAAAGCAGACTGCTATAGGCAGTGTGAGCCGAGACTGGGATCTTGCAGTCTGCTCTGGGTTTGGGATACCATGTGTTATCATAAACAATGAAATTGCATTGCAAAAGTGTTAGAATAGCACCCTCTCAGTTTTACATTCACATATATTTTAAAGGTTTACCAATCATTTAATGGAGAAAAAAAAAACACCTTTTTGACATAAGGTCAGTCAAATTGGTTTACAGACATACATTCATACAATTTCACAGATTGAGAAGAAGTCATGATGGTCTCCTCTGACTCATACAGAACACTTCCCCACCTTCTTAGGTTGGTAGAGTAATTCAGCCTGTCCTCACTGTGTTCCATTGGATTCCATGATGCAAAGTGCACAGTTTCTCTGGAAAGCAGAGAAGCAAGTCCAAGAATACATCACCTCACAATGGATCAAGGTAATGGTAAGACTTAATGACACTGTGAGCCTAAGGAGGTGGAGAAACTCTTCCTTGAAGTCAAAAGCAGACTATCACAGTTTCTTCTCAAAATAAGGAATCATAAATACTTGGTTAAAAAAATATATTTATTTTTGGAAGTTCAAAAGCAAATTTCCTTTACGTATTTTTACAAATCAAAAACCCCTACCCCAATGCTTACCTTCCTTCTCTGCTCGAAACACAAATGTCCTTTGCATGGTGACCACTTCAAATTTGCTTTCTCTCATTTTGTTTATTTTTATAATGGCAGGCAAAGAAATTTTCCCCTTTGAAAACATGTCCTGAAATTAAAAAAGGTAGAAAACCAGGGTATTGTACCAGTGATAGTCACCAAGAACCATGCCAAGGACATGATATGTTCTCATTCGCAACTATGGCCATGACTTTGTTAATTATATCAGTGGACAACAACAAATCCATTATTACATCTGATGCTCAATGCCTTCAAAGCCATTTTTGGAATGTGTGATCCACAGTCACCAGTGAGTGGATTTGCAAATCTTAACTGGGTCATTTAATAATGAGACTGTATTAAATAAATATTTGACAAAATTAACATGTCAAATAACCTTAACAGAGCAAGGGGTCACCAGCCTCTTTATGAAGACCATCCAATGAACACACCACTACACAATTGCATCCCTATCGGTCTATCACTTAGGACAAGTAGCTTAAAGGGATCCTGTTATGGGAAAAAAAATTCAAAATTTATCAGTTAATAGTGCTGTTCCAGAAGAATTCTGCATTGAAATCCATTTCTCAAAAGAGCAAACAGATTTTTTTAGATTTCATTTTCAAATCTGACATGAGGCTAGACATATTGTCAATTTCCCAGCTGTCCCAAGTCATGTGACTTGTGCTCTAATAAACTTCAATCACTCCTTACTGCAGTACTGCAAGTTGGAGTGATATCACCCCCTCTACCCCCCCCCCCCCCCCCCCCCCGCAGCCTAACAACAGAATAATGGAAGGTAACCAGATAACAGCTCCCTAACACAAGATAACAGCTGTCTGGTAGATCAAAGAACAGCACTCAATAGTAAAACCCATGTCCCACTGTGTACTATTCAGTTACATTGAAAAGGCAAAAAAACAGCCTGCCAGAAAGCAGTTCCCTCCTAAAGTGCTGGCACAAGTCACATGACTGGGGCAGCTGGGAAATTGACAAAATATCTAGCCCCATGTCAAATTTCAAAACTGAATATAAAAAAATCTGTTTGCTCTTTTGAGAAATGGATTTCAGTGCAGAAGTCAACTGGAGCAGCACTATTAACAGTTTGTGTTTCGAAAAAAAACATGTTTTCCCGTGACAGCATCCCTTTAATTGTTTTTGTCTGACTTTAGGTAGCAGACATGTGCCAACCAAGCAAACCATGAATCGAACAGAAAGAGAGCATATCAGGGGCCAGACACATCATGGTGACCTTACCCACACAAACAACGGTATCCAGTGTTCCACTTTTGGCTGAACAAGCTCAGGCTGGCTCCACCATGTGTTCCTGTCTGGCCACACAAATCATGTATACAATAACCAAAAGAAGGTGAAGGAAGCCATCCAAGCAGAACTTTGCTGCAATTAGATTTATTGAGTTTGTGCCACTACATGTTTTGGTCCTCAAGCCCTTTATCAAGCTTGGATGGCTTCCTTCTGTCAGGATCGCGCCGCCCGGAGGCTTACCTTTAGCTCCGGGCGGCGCGTCCTCTTCCTTCGGCGGTGTATCCACAATGGCGGCGCCCATAGCCGCCACGTGGATATGCGGCGCCGCGTAGTGACGTCATTGCGTCGCGTCTGACGCGATGACGTCACGGCGCTCGTTTTGGCGTGAATTTCAAATATTTAAAGGGCTATTGGACGCCATTAATTATAGGACCATACTGCTATTGTTCCTGGGTATTGTTTATTGTTCCTGATATTGCTTTTTGATCCTTGTTCCTGTATTTTTGATCCTGTTTCCATTTTTGTTCCTGTTTTCCTGTATTTTGACCACTGCTTGGACTTTGTTTATTTTTGTTCCTGCAATACACCTTTTTGCTTGAACCTGCTGATTCCTGCCTGATCCTTGCCTAAGCTACGTTATTGCACCCCTAAAAGCTTCCTCCTTGGTCCACTACTTCCCCTGGGCGCCTAACGAAGGCCAACCCGTGACACCTTCACCTTCTTTTGGTTATTGTATATCATTGTCACCTTACCATTGTAATTTGGATCATTTGCCAGAAGGAACAAAATGGTTACAAGGTTAATGTATTATACAGTATAGCTGCCTTGGTTATTGCAAATTATTGGCACATCAAGAAATAAAGAGAAGCTGTGGTTGATCTCCACTGTCAACATGAACTGGCCAACATGGTGTTCTGGCTTCTTCAAACTTTCCCGATCCCCAAATTAACCATTATCCATTGTACATTGAGATTTTTTTGCACAAGTTTATGGCTACATGCATGACCACCTTCTGTTGGTTTCTTTTAAACCTTCTCTTTGATTTTAGTCTACCCATTATAACTGTTTAAACATCGATTTCTATGCTTACTCCATACATCAATGGCTTCAAACTGTAAATTCATATACATCAGTATAATGCATATTCAGACATTCAGGCATTCACACCCTTCTTTATGTGAGTCTTTGTTCATTTCCAAAGCAGCCGAGTATAATATAAAAATCAGTTCAGAGTCCCTCATAATTATACATTATTATCCTTAGTCTTGTAACCTATTCAAATGCTGTTTTTGTGGCATGACTCCAAGGTTATCTTCAAAACTTTATTGGAAGAATTGGCTGTGCCCACTGATACTTGATACCACTGTACTTTAGTGAAATAACTATGATGAATAGGAAACACTTGCAAGCATTCAGAAAGCTTTAGTTTATATAAGATGTATGTCTCAGACAGAAACATATAATGAAACCTTAACTCTTCCATTGTTTCCAGAAGCCTTGAGATGAGTCTTTCCAACAATATATCACAAAGCAAAAAGCTCTATTTCCTTACCCGGTCATTGCTATAGTAAGAAAGATGCATTCCGTCAACTTTTACCCATCTCTTTTGAAACATGCAACTTCTGAAAGACAGATACATTAAATGTTAAGTGTATCCTGAATACATATATTTAGATATATATTTCACACAATTATATTGGAAACATATGAGGAGCATTGAAATTGTGCACTGTATTTATATATAAAGAAAGGAAATGTAGGTTTGTTTATCTGTTTCAGCTCATAAATATATATTATTTAGCATTTTCTGATGAAATATCAGAGATGCTTGCAAGTGTAAATTTAGCCATAAGCCTAAATGAGAACAGCAATTAACTGTTTCACATTTCCTGAAGGTGCAAGACATTTTTAGTAGCTTAAGGCAAAACATGTTTCAATGTCCTGGCCAGATGTGGGATGACTTTGACCTAGTTTTCAGCTTAAATATATTGCAATATATGGACAAACAATCTATGTTTTGTAAGGCATTTTTAGTAGCTTAAGGCACAAAATGTTTCAATGTCCTTAATATATTGATAATATATATATATATATATATATATATATATATATATATAGAAGGGAAATGTAGGTTTATTTATTTGACTGTTCAGCTCATAAATAAATATTATTTAGCATTTTCTGATGAAATATCAGAGATGCTTAAAAGTGTAAATTTAACCATAAGCCTAAATGAGAATAGCAATTAGCAGTTTCACAGTTCCTGAATGTGCATGTGTGTGAGTGTGCTCATGTAGAAATTAATGCTAAACCATGCTAATTATATTAAGCTACAACTTGCTGATATGCAAAAGTAAATAAAATATTATTCTTCTAGGGTCGTAGATTTCTTAGGGTAACAGGCATGTAAAGGAAAAAAATGACATCCCATTTTTACTCTCTTTAATAAATAGAAACCATCTCCAATATACTTTAATTTAAAAAGTCTACCATTCTTTTATGAGAAACCTCACTTCATTTACTGCTGTGGATAGGAATTGTCCCTAACTGTGCAGGGAAACAATCATACTATAAAATCCACATTAGATTACATGACAACACAGGATCCAGTGCAGTCTGTATATTCTGATTATTAATCAGTCTTGCTGCATTGGCTTCTGGCAGATATTATTTGACTTGTGCCGTTTTGACGATCTCTAAGCTTAACCCAAACCACACTGAGCATGTGCACAGTCTTGGTCTTGCAAAGATGTATAACAAAGTTACAAGATGACAGCCCCCTGTGGCCAACTTAATAAATCATTTGTTTGATTCGGCTTGTGGTGCAGTAAGTTTGTGTTTATGTTTAGTATACAAAATGCAACATTTCTAGCCTTATTTTATTTTAGACGTTCCTTGTCCTTTAAGGTTCATCATTGTCAGAGAACGGTTTCAACTAGAACCTCGCCTAAGGGCATCCTTGCATTTCAGGATCAGGCTCCCATGTACTTACAGTAGGTATGGGAGTTATCCAGAAACCCATTATCCAATAAGCTCTGAATTACTGGAGGACTGTCTCCCATTTTTTATAAAACAATTAATATTTTTAAAATTGATTTTGTTTTTCTCTGTACCTTGTACTTTATCCCAACAAAAATATATTTAATAATTATTGGTTGGAAAACAATCCTATTGGGTTTACTTAATGTTTAAATTAATTTTAAGTAGCCAATGTATGGAGGTTCAAAATACAAAAAGATGCCTATTGTCTCTAACCTGCCTGCTGCACAAGTGTCCATTATTAAAGGCATGATGTATTTACATATAGTTATTTTTAAGCAGATGATGCAGAGCCCTAAGCTTCAAGAATTTTTTTTTTTCACCAATGTAATTTAACTGAGGCTGCTTGCATCTGGGGCCATTTTAGAATTTGAAAAACATAAAATAAACTGTCTAATTTAAGTTTCCCCCTGCCAGTGCTAGGCCACCCGCACCATGAGGGTATATATAAATAAATATGTGCTGTGCTGTATGTTTTTCAGAAAAGGTGGCAACACTTAATGGAATTGGGAGGTGATGCTGGGAGAAAGACAAACAAAAGCAGAATAAAATATATATGTCAGAATGTCTTATTTATAAAGATATCATTTTCAGCGTGTGCCATAGGAAAAATGGGCAAACTGCATATTACATAGTAAATAATGTACCCCCATTTATAAAAAATATAAGCATATTACAAAACGACATTCATTTTAAGATACAGTAAGTGGTGTCCTGTTCTTTGAAAAACTATGGGACACCAGGAAGCAAACGTTTAATAATTGATCTCACCGATGAGGTGACAGTTTTTCTAGCCACCCTGTTTTTGTTGGCATGGTTGATGGCCCATAAAAGCAAGCGTAGGGTGAAATTTCACAATCTGCTTCCACGTCAGAGCTGGCGCCTTTGTCACTGTGCAAGCTGGCAGTTGAATTAGGCGGCATGCATGTGCTTCTGTTTACTCCTAACTCACGAGTGCATTCTTCCATTGTTGAATATATAGATTCTTCTGATATCTGATCCTCCGGTGGAGATGAAGACCCATTGTTAGCAGGCAAAGAAGCACATGATGTGCTGATAAGGAAAAAACAAAAGACTTTTACAAAAACAATGTCTCCATTTTTAATTTACAGTTGCCCAATGTAGGCACTATTAAACTGTAAAATTTTTGACTGTGAAAGTCAAACCAAAGAGGAAAAGGGGATATTTCATATAGTTTATATAGCAGTGCAAGTGCTCCCAGGAATACTGAAAACAATGGCATCCTCTAGAGGCATGTTGCAGCAATGTTTAACATTCCACTGAAGCTAGCATGGTGCTGTTTTCCTCCCAGAGATAATAAAGGATTGGCTTCTATTACAGCAAATACAAACTATAATCAGGCACTTTGAAATCTTGTGCAACAAAATCAATAAATATGAACTCTGTTCCATTGTAGATGAAGTTACAGTATAAAATACAAAATCTGATGTTTTCTGCAGTATAGTGTGTTGAAGTGTTTAATATGATAAACACTCTAAAGCTGCTACTGAACTCAAAACATAATTCCAAAGAAAATTAAATGTGAATATTACATTAAATGTGCTCAAATGGGTCCCTGATCTAATAAATAGTTCCCCTTCTCCTACTTTGGGGGTAATGTAATAAAGGCACTAAGCGACCCAGAAGCAAGAACCCAAAGCAACCAATCAGCAGGTAGATTTACTGGTCCCCTGTTTAAAAGCAAAGCAACCCATTGGTTGATATGGGTTACTGCTCCTGGGCAAACTTAGTGCCTTTTATTACATATGGAGTATGTCTTTAAAGGAGGAGATCAAAACACCACAGCATGCATAAACAATGCCATTCAAAGTCATTTCATAGCATTACTCCAGTTATCTATTGGCAAGTAGCATGCTGCGAATTTCCAGCCATCCATGCTGTGGCTAAGATGTTCCTAAGGTTCTGATTCAGTTTTTGTTATAAATGCACCCAGACATTATCTGGCTGCTTATTAGGGCCTCAACCAACGACATACCGTATCAACATTATTGCAAGGAGTAGCACCTAGATTATCTTCCCCAACTCTTCAAAAAGTCACAACAAAATTGTCCGTGTTAACTTTGATTTAGCTATTCTGTAAATGTCAGAATCGAAATGATGCTTTCTTATCAGGCCCTGATACCCTCAATATAGTGTACATATCACAACTGAATTGTAGTTTGGTGTAAATTGAATAATATATCTAAAACTTAGAGTTATGGTATGCCGTGAACCTTTATTTTTATGTATTTCACTGTGCATAGGAAGAAACTGGAGAGGAAAAAAAGTTAGGGGGTTAGGGGTAGAAGTCAGAGGGGCATACTTTCTTTCTTATATAATGAGCAGTACTCCAGATCAGTTAAAACTAGGCTTAGCTTCTTTTTGTTCTTTGGTTTTCTTTAAAAATCGATCAATTATATGTGTTTTAAAGGAGAAGTTGGTCCCCAACCTTTTTTTCCTGTGAGCCACATTCAAATGAAGTTGGAAAGCAACATAAGCATGCAAAAGTTGCTCGGGTGCCAAATATGAGATGTGATTGGTTATTCATAGCTGCTATGTTGACTGACAGCATGCAGGAGGCTCTGTTTGGCTGCACACATGGTTTTTATGCAACTAAAGCTGGTCTTCAAAGCAGGAATTCAAAATTGAGCACCTGCTTTAAAGCCACAGGGAGCAACATCCCAGGTATTGGTGAGCAACATGTTGCTCACAAGCCACTGGTTGGGGATGACTGATCTAGAGGTTAAGTGATCAGTATTCACTATGGAAGAAATAACAGGTACTGGCACTCATGCCAATGCAAACAGGGTACCATCCCTTGACAAATGGGCACACACTCACAAAATGTTTGGTTTTTGAGTGACCTAATAGATACGAAGGGTTTGTCCCGTATTTGCATTTCATTGAGTGTCTGTAATTGGTGTTTTACTACAGTGTTGGGGGAGTCTCATCTCCCCAGAGAATTATCCTTTAAATTGGTTACATGCATGTCTTCCAAGTTCCCCTGGGGGCTGCTCGAGTGTTAATGTGGGCTTTCCCTCTAAAAATTATGTATTTTATTTTCTTGTTTCTGATTGGATGTACAGTAACTATCATTTGATTTTATTCTTTGGGTATTTAAGTGATCTCTGTAAAAGACTTTATATAGCCTATGACTAAGGACTAGTGTAGTCCGAAACGCATTAGGCAATGATGCGGTCTTTGATCTTAATAATTTGATAGTCAAACAATAAAGGATTTATTTTTATGGATGTGCAGTTCATATTTTTTAAATTTCATCCCCCCAGAGCCCCGTGCACCAGAAAGGATCACAAATTAGAGACCTAATGCTAGAGAACCTGGTTCAATACCCTGTAGCAACTCTTTGCGACACTAGACAAGTTACTTAAACCCCTGGTGTCTTAGCATATATAGAGCACCAACGATGGCTACCTTGCTTGATGTAAAGTGCTTTGAGACCCATGCTGTATAAATGATTTCATTTCCTTTTTGAGGCTTAAACAATTAAAGAGGAGACATACCAATACACCAGTATGCTATTACATTGCCTTTGCAAGAATCCAGCTTGCTAATTGATATCCCATTATGATCTTGTACAGAGAGGACTTTAGACTTCTGCAGTACATTGAAAGAGTTAAAGAACCTTTTCAAGTAAATTCAACTTCACCAGCTGCAATTATTTACAGTAGTTTTTCATCCAATAAAAGATATAGATCAGCCAGGTTTAAATCATTATTCTATTTGATTTCATGCTTGTTTGCCACTCCATGCAATTTACGGCTCTTTATATTTGCCTGCCTTGGAATGTTAATTGGCTAAACAATCACTTTAACCGATTGAAACACTTGTTGCTTCTCCCACTACCCTCCTTACATTCTTCTTGCACAGTTCCTTTATATCTGCATGTTAGTCCATCTCATTTGTTCTACTAAACCCTTCAGTCTGCTGCTGTATGTTTGCAGCCTTTTGGCTCTTCATTATTTGAACTCTGAATCTCGATTATTTTTCTGTTAGCTGCTAATAATTGTCATGTTCCAGTCTTTGCAGCCACTTGTTAGTCGCAAAGCTCTAACCTCTTCTAACACCAATTCAATGTGTAAACTCACACAAGTTCACCTAACAGCCTTTCTTTTAGAAAGCAAAAACTATTTGGCATAAAAATAACACTTTATATATTGAAAATGTACAAAAACAGAAGCTAAGGTGTGCAATTATCTTCAAACATCTGCGCTGAAGGTGATTGTTTTAACTGGCAGAAACAATATGAGCACAGCCTATGAAACTGATATTTAACTTGACTATATGGTCAGGCAGGGTGCTCAGTGATGGTGCTTCTAGAGTCAGCTGGACTGGACAGTAGATGTCAGATCCATGGCCCACAAGTTTGGTCACTAGATCAGTGATTCCCCCTTTGATGTTGCTCCCAGTTGCCTCAAAATAAGTCCCCATGTTTAAGTTTCTTTCTTGGAGGCAAGTTTTGGAAGCATAAAGACAGTTTTACTCCATACAAAGCCTCCTGCAGGCTAGCAGTCCACATAGTGCTATCAAATAGCCAAACACAGCCTATGATTAGCACTCCCAATAAAAACCTTTTTCTTGCAGGTTGGGGATCTCAGTCCTAGACTAATACAACTTAAGCAGCATGCCAGCAGCAACTCTGCCCAAAAACCAGCAACATCTCTTTATGTCTTAAGTTTTTGAAAAAGCATTCCAGAGTCCTTACAATAAAAGCAGTTACTTTGCTTCTTGTATATTCTGTACTGGTGTACCCTTTTTTTCAATAGGAGTGCAATGACTTTTGTATACTGTTGAACATATACAGTAATTTGCCTGTTGTTTTAAACATAAAAACACTATGGATTTTATTTATTAAAATGGCCAAACAGGTAGATTAAAGCTACTGTATCTATTAATTTCTTGTGTGACATAATGACATAATGCGATTCTGTGCATTGGGAATCTAATGATCAACCTCACAAGGATCAAATATGGAAAAGTTTCAGTTTCTCGGTTTAGCTTAAGAAAAAAGAAAAGCCACTGATGTATTTGCAATTAATAGGGATGCACTGAATCCACTATTTTGTATTTGGCCGAACCCCGAATCCTTCCCAAAAGATTTGGCCGAATACCGAACCGAATCCGAACCCTAATTTGCATATGCAAATTATGGGTGGGAAGGGGAAAACATTTTTACTTCCTTGTTTTGTGGCAACAAGTCACATGATTTCCCTCCCTGACCCTAATTTGCAGATGCAGTATTCAGATTTGGTTCAGCCAGGCAAAGGATTCAGCCGAATCCTGCTGAAAAAGGCCGAATCCCGAACCGAATCCTGGATTCGGTGCATCCCTAGTGATTATGGCCCAAGCCATATTTATTGAAGTCATGCTAAAAAGGTTGGTATACTTATGCTTTAAAGGGATTCTGTCAGGATTTTTATGCAAATAGTTCACTCTACCATGTAAAATTTAATTCCTAACCCAACAAGTGTATTTTTTTAGTTGTAATATTGTAGGCAGCCATCTCAGTTCGTCTGGTCATGTGTTTTAAAAAAAAGCACTTAAGAATGAAACTGAAATAGTTGCAGTGTGATATGGATTTTTACTATTAAGTGTTGTTCTTATATCTACCAGGGAGCTGTTATCTGGTTACGTTCCCATTGCTCTGCTGATGGGCTGATGGGGGGGGGGGATATCACTCTAACATGCAGTGCAGCAGTAAAGAGTGACTGAAGTTATTCAGAACACAAGTCACATGACTGGGGTCACCTAGGAAACTCACAATATGTGTAGTCTCTTGTCAGATTTCAAGCTTTAATATGAAAAGATCTGTTTGTTCTTTTGCAAAACAGATTTCAATGCAGAAGTCTGCTGGAGCAGCAGTTTTTTTGGAAAAAAAAGTTTCCCATGACCGTATCCCTTTAATTGTAAATGGCCGAGGTTCAGTTATACACATATATATATATATATATATATATATATATATATATATATAAATGCATTTAATTAACTATCTCACCTTTTATTGGGAGCATAAAAGCTATTTTATTATTCAAGATTGTTAAAAGTCACTTAACAGGTTTTTCTGATTCCAAAATTTTTTTTAAAAAAAATTGCTAATGATGAAGGGACAAAGTTTTGAGTGTTTTTGCAAAAATTTTAGAAAAAAACACAATTGGATTTATAGACCTTTCTGTTTTAAGGATGAATTCAAATATTACTATGCAATCACCTCAATTAAGAGCAATTTAATTGATAAAACATTTTCTAAGAAAATATCTATACCTTGCATTTCTCTCCAAGCAGGTTTCATTTTGTTCATTGTGTGGCGAAAACAAAAATGTATCATCCGAGGTTTCCTAGAAAAGGAAGAAATGCCAAAAAGGTTAATAATATAACATTTACATTGTTTAATCTTTTGCACTAACATCTAACAAATAAACATGAAAGTAGGTATCCTAAAGATAAGGAAAAAAAAAATCAGTTTTGTATATCTATTTATACATCTCCAGTTGAGTGTGAATCTGTTTTATTAAAACTAGAGAAAAGCCAGTATTCTTCTTATTAACACATACGCTTCATTTTAACAGGTGGATTTATTTTGATGGTTATAATTATCAGTGTTAGTACTAGATTCTATTAGCTGCAATAAACGCACACAACTGGGGAATGTCTCAATGCTCTTTATGGTTTATTCCAGAAATACATTTTTATAGAACGTAAGTTAACAAGGATTGCTAGTCTTTCAGTCTCTCTCTCTCTCTCTATATATATATATATATATATGTATGTATATATATATATATATATATATATATAGATAGATAGATAGATAGATGTATATACAGTAGATGTATATATATACACACACATACACACACATAGATGCAAAGGGGCTTTTTGATTCAAATTCTGGAATGTATTTTGTTCCAGTATTTGGAATATTGTACCAGAAAATCTCGATCTCCATTTTTTTTTTTCAATAAAAGTTTCTCAAACTTCGATTCATTTATAACATTCAGAAAAATGCAAATGAGGAAGCTAAAACATATCAAGCTTCTTTATAAATCAGTGAAAGGTGTATTTTCAGCTTTCATGCTATTTTATTTTTTCCAGTTTTTTTTAAATAGTTGTATTTGTCAAATAGAATGAAACAATGTGATTTTTCTTTTGATTGAATTTTTATTCCAGTTCAACCACCATCCAAGAAAGCAATTGTGACTGATTTTTATCAGCCATTGAGAGGTATAATTTCAACATTGTTGTGTAATTTTTTGGAGTTTTTTTTTTTTTTTTAAATAGTTGAATGTGTAATAATCAATGGAACAATATGATTAACACTGCAATCATTGTTTTTAAAATGTCCATGTTTTTTTAATAAATATGCTAGTAACCAGCAAAAAAATTATTTTTATTAATCCATGAGGTTTTTTTAATTATTCAAGCTAATTTATTTTTTGAGTATCTTTTTCAAATACTAGAAATTGTAAATATATGATTTCAGTTTTTGCAATTCACATTGTTTCCTAATGATACTAGCAATCAAGAGAAAAATGACAACAGTGAAAAAAAACTAGAATTTTTTGCAAACAAATTTAAAAAAGGAAAATTACTAAGGGGCAGATTTATCAATGGTCGAATTTCGAATTGAAAAAAATAAAAAATTCAACCATGTGAATAGGATGTGAAGTAAAATCCTTTGAATATCGAATTCCAAGGATTTTACCGCAATTCGATTGGTCGAAGATCGAATAGGAAAAATTTGATCGATAAATTGTTTGAATCGATCGATTCGAATGATTTTTTCGATCAATCTAATTTTTTTATTCAATCAAAATTTAGTAAACCCCGTTTGGTAGCTTGGATCTGGCTAACTAGGTGGTCGATTTTTAAAGGGGAAGTACTTTGACAGTCGAATGATCGAATATTCGAATTAAATTTTATCCGAATCATTTGATTCGATATAATTTACAAAATTCACTGGTCGAAGTGGTCTTCAAAAACATTTCAGAATTCTAATGTTTTTGAAAATTCGATCGAACTTCGAATCCTTCATGTGAATTTTGTAAATCTGCCCCTAAATGTTGGGCAAGTTATGCTAATGAACGAAGTGACTTGAAGTTTAATTTATCAGGAATTTGAAAACTGCAAGCATCTTTAACATTGCACACAAAAGCTTGAGACCCTGCTGAATACAAACATGGAAAAAGCTAATTTGCATTCAAACACAAAAAGGAAAAACAGTACCAATAGTAATTTTGCCCCAAATGTAAATTACAACATTTTGCTTGTGACACCAGCCTTAATTCCACAGCTCTGTTAATTCCATTGTATCAACATTACAGACTGTCGCAAATATGTACATTAGTCGCCAAACTGTAAACCAATACTATGATTCTAGATTAGATGTTACACACACCAACCCTGCACAACTATCACTACCTTTGTCACCGAGGATTCTGGGCAGGACCAGATTTGTGGAGAGGCCACCAAGGCCCGGGCCTAGGGTGGCAGGATTTTAGGGGGCGTCATGCTGCCCAGCCACACCCACATTGGTTCTAAAATACTGGGAATATGCAGGAGATATAATATTTTTTTAATTTCCCATGCGTCAATCCCCATTGCTTCAGTCCTGATAATGAAAATTTGCAAATAAAGGGCAGAGTATGGGGGTGACAAGCTGCAGTGGGCCTAGGGGCACCCACAATGTAAATCTGGCCTTGATTCTGGGAGTTTTAGATTACAAGCTTGGCTTCCCAACTACATGACATAAGCTACTAGTAGATGATATCATTGAAAAACATTATACCTTTGTAAATTCAGAATTGCTGAAAAAGGTTTCTTCATATGGAGAAATTAGATTTATGTTTTGTTCTTCACATTCTTCTGCAACAAAAATAAAATCAATAGTTACAACTAGAAAACAAACCAGTTCCATGTATACAAAAGTAGAATCATAAAATATTTATAATGGAATATAACACGTATTCGGACAGAGGTTTATGCAGTCACTGCATTGTCATATAATCTCCGGAGTGAGTGACAAGTTGTACTTCTGTAGATATATGGATACAATACTTTTATATGAGCTTCTTTGTTTTTCCCAGTATCTCTGCTTTGACACTTTACTTCTGATGTGCAATCTGTTTTAAGGTAGTTTGAGCAGTTTTCCTGAAGGAATTGCGGTGTCTTTACTTTGTCTCTGTGCTTTTGTGCAATGTATCTCTCTGTGTTAAACTACCATTAAGATTCAGGGCAGGTAGGATAAACCCACACTGTGTTAGGTGTGATATGACTCTTATAGGACAGAGAAGATTTAACACTATTGGGTTAATTGAATAATTGGGATCCGTTAAAAGGAAATCCATTAGCCAGAAAGCTCTTAATTACTTAAAGGCCATCTCCCATAAGGGCAAATTCACTAAGCTCCGAAAATGTGTTTCGCCAGCACCGCCAGCGGTCAGGGCGGCAAACATCAGCGAAGTTGCGCATTTACGCTAGCAGTGCCTAATTTGCATACAACGCGAAGTTAAACGTATAATAGAAGTATATGTTACAGCCACTACATTACACTACAAAAGCCGAGGAAACCTTTAATAAATAAAATAAAGTTGTTCTATTGCCCTACATGTGCCCACTGTATAGTTGAGTTGCCATATGTTAGGAAATGTAGGTTGGGATGGAGGGTAAACTTCACACTTTAGATTGCTCGCTTGCAGCGCCGGCCATTCAACGGAAGGAAATAATGCTGTTTAATATCAATCCGGCTTTAATGTTACACACAATGTGGAGTTACATTCTCAGTGGGTGTGCTGTGCAAACCTACGCGTTTCGTGTCTAGGCAAACGACACTTCCTCAGGGTTGGAGGGTAACCCCAAAAACATTTGCTATTTTTCACCCTACAAAAGGTAAAAGACGGCAGCTTATTTTTGGGACTTTAAATTTAAAGTTTTTTTTTTTCAAACTTCTGTCTATTGTATTGAACTTACATAAAGTCTTGTGTAAGAGGTAACATTCTGTAAAATGTTCATCTTAGTGAATTAATGTAGTTATGTCTCTTCGTCAGTGCACAACTTCGCCTGGCGTAAGGGTGCAAAGTTGCGCAAGTCTATCTACTGCGCTAGCAAATTTTTGCCAGGGACACTGTTAGTGAATCGGCTAAATTGCGAATTGACGTCACGCTGGCGAATTAGCGCTAGCGTTAGATGCTTCACACTTTAGTCAATTTGCCCCAATGTGTCAAATTATAATTACAAGTAACCCAGTACAATAAGAGCCACATTCAAGGACTACAGTCATACAGACAATGATCCATTTCTTTAATGTATCCTCTACCTTTTTAGCCTATATAGTATTGTGTGACTTTTGTATTAAAGGAAAACTATACCCCCCAAACAATGTACGGCTCTATAAGAAGACATTGCATAAAACAGCTCATATGTAAAACCCTGCTTCATGTAAATTTTCATAATAATATACTTTTTTATTAGCATGTGCCATTGGGTCATCATGAATAGAAAATTGCAATTTTAAAAAATTAGGACAGCCTCCTGGGATCATGATCTGTTGCTCAAGTATTCATTTTGGGCGATAGTTTTCCTTTAAATAAGAATTTTTTTTTTTAATTTACATTTTAAGTGTGATATCTTAATGGCAGTATTAAGTTTCAAAAACAAAATGTCAATTGGGTATTTGATAACATACCATGCTTTGTTTAATAATAGATAAAGAGGACACTCACTGTTTTGTGGTTTGGATGCTGAGCTTTCTTTTGCAGCTTTATTTTCTAAACTTCTTTCTTGGTAACAGCTAAAATATGTATACAAAAACAATTAAACATTTGATGTCACGTAACATGTATTGGGTTATGGCAGCAATTCCTGTACATGAAAGTGTGATGCAAAAGTGACATCCCCTTAAAGTAGACTGCACATGTATCAAGCTCTACAGTAGACAGAAATGATGCTGAGCTTCTCTTGCAGAATTAAATCAGCACATGAAACTTCCTATGACACAATAATGCAAGATTTGAGCTAATAATTTACACCAATCTAGACCTGGCGTCAGAAATCAGTCGGACCAAATAAAATAAAGTCAGTGCAGTAAAGAGTTTTTTGTTACTAAAGCATCATATTTAAAGGAATTGTTCAGTATAAAAGTAAAAACTGGGTAAATGGATAGGCTGTGCAAAATAAAAAATACAGTTAGTCAGGCAAACATGTAATGTATAAAGGCTGGAGTGACTGTAAGTCTAACATAGAACAGAACACTACTTCTTGCTTTTCAGCTCTCTTTTGTTTACACTGACTGGTTACCCTGGTTACCAGGCAGTAACCAGTGAATTGAGGGAGGGCCATATGTGTCATAACTGTTGCTTTTAAATCTGAGCTGAATGCTGAGGATCAAAAAATGTCCCATGTGGCCCCCCCTTCAAGTCGCTGACTAACTCAGATTTAGAGAGCTGAAAAGCAGGATGTTGTGTTGTATTCTGCTATGTTAGACACCCAGTCACTCCAGCCTTTATATACATTACATTTTTGGCTAACTAACTATATTAGAAACCTTTTTTATTTTGCACAGCCTATCTATTTACCCAGTTGTTATTTTACCCTGAACTGTTCCTTTAATGGAAAAAGCCAAAATTAGATAAAGGTGTATTTAGATCACTACTCTCTCTGTTTGTTTAGGATAGCAGCTGCCATATTGGCTTGGTGTGGCATCACTTCCTGCCTGAGTCTGCTCACTCAGAGCTCTGGGCTCAGATTACAGCAGGGGGGAGGGAGGGGGAGAATGAGAGAGATAAAGCTGAACATGCTCAAGTACATGCCCAGGAGATTTAAGCCGAAAGAAGGAGGTCTATTACAGATGCCCATGGGTACATAAGAGAAGGCAAGACATGTGGTGTTTCTTTTGACAGAGTACTAAGAGCAGCATTAATTTGGGGCGTACTGGTTTATTTATTAAGCTTACTTAATTTTAACCTTTCCTTCTCCTTTAATTTTCATGTTGTTCTGATATCTTTTACATCTACTTTTCTGCAATTTTTAACTGTTAAATCTTGAGCACACCTAGACCCTTGTAGGGGATGATTATGTGTAATGTGTTTGGCCAGTTTTAAAGTATATAAAAAGTATACAAACTATTTGTTCCAACACTGGAAACTCTGATTTAGCTATGGTTTTCATTTTTTATAATCGAATTTTGTCAGTTGAGAAATCTAATAATTCAAGTATTACTATTTCTATTATGTAATAGAAAAATTATTTAAGCTCACCTTTTTGGAAATGTATCACTTACGGAAAAAGGCAGCTTAGGCACCGGCCTATTTCTCAGAATAAACGATTTTGTTAGAGGGCTCTTCATTAGAGATTTGTGTCCATCATCCTGACTTTTGTCATAGATCTCATTTTCTACCATTGGCCCTTGAAATTCAAAAAAACTGGAGTCGGATTGTGTCTCATGATCCAAAGATAAATGCTTAACACTATCTTTTATTTCCAAGGCTTCTTCATGCAGCTCTGTGATGCTGAGTTGGTCATTTGATTCTTCTGTTGGCTGATATTGACATGTTGCATTATGATCTGCTTCCTTTGAAGGAGATGAATCAGAGATTGTATTGTACTCCATGGAAGGACCTTGAACCTGTTCCCTAACTGGCAGAAAATTATCTAATTGCTTGGAATCATGTGTAAAGGAGTCCTGTATTTCTGAATCAGACGTCATTGCTTCCAAGATCCTAGATTCTTTTTTCATCTGCTCTTTCATGCTTTTTAGCTTTGCTATGATTCTCTTCCGGTGTCCAGTAAGAGATATTCCAATTTTTTGAAGTATTTCATGATTTAAATTTTCACATTCTGAAACTGTGCGATAACCAGACTTTAGGAAGCTTGAAAGGTAAGTGTCTAAATTAATATCCGCTAGAAGCTGGCCAATATCAGAATTATGTTCAAGGTTTGAGGACATTTTGATCATCCCATAATCATTTACAAAGGTTCTTTATGAATCTACAATTGAACAAAATCACAGTTAATAATAGGTTGTAGTTACTTCTGCATTATGGTACATTTACCACTAGGCCATGCAAAACCTGGACAGTTTGGACAGTTTCAGGAAGAATGGTGATGCCAAATTTTTGATTGGCTGCCATATGTAATCTAATACAAAACATTAATATTTGTCCAAACACAACACCAAGTAAGAAAAATTAAGGTCATCACTGAGATGCCTTTTTAATCACCAAAAGTAATAACTTTTTAAAGCAAGAGTTTCTCAGGAATAACATATAAGCTTCCAGGTAAGACTCCAAATCATATAGGGAATTATAGGAGAGGAGCTACAATGTAGAATACTCTATTAGTGCATATATTCCACACAGAGCACCAGTACATAAATGTCTAAAGGACTGTAGATGTTGCTTCTCATTAGCTAATCCCTATAGAAGAAGCCACAGGGTACACCAATGGATATTTATACTTCATATACATTTTCCTACATATATGTAAAGTATGTATTAGTAGTACAGGTATGGGATACATTTTCCGGAAAACAGAAAGCGCAGAATTATGGGAAGACCATCTCCATAAAAGTTTTTTTATAATGATTTCTCTGTTATCATAAAACACTACATTTTACTGATCTAATCAAGATATAATTAGCCCTTACTGGAAGCAAAACTGCCCTTTTGCATTTAATTACTTTTTAATTTTATTTTTAGTAGACTTAAGGTATGGAGATCCAAAATAGTAAAACCCCAGGCCCGATCATTTTGCACACATTTCATTCTGCATTTGCACAAAATGTATTGTTTGATGACTACTTAGCAGTCCTGGACATACATCAGTGCTCAGAGAATACAACATTCACAAGGGCAAATTATCTGAATTTAGGTATAATTCTCTTATTAAAATGTAGAAAGCATTTGAGGAATCTTCACAACATATAACATTAACTGGGCTGTCATAGTAAAGCTTCTCCTGAAAAATACATGTTCACTTGATTCATTCTAATTCATATCATCTGCTGTTAAAGCAAAACCATTTGTGGAAATACAATGACTGACTTCTGCTGTGGACCCATACAAGCAGAGAAGCCATACAGGCAGAAGATGCCCCCATAGATGCAGAAAAGTAAGGTTCTGCTCTCAAGAAACTGTTTACCATGCACATGCATGGCAATATTATCTATGTCACCCAAGATTATAATTTTCCCTATTTATTCCTTCATCATCAGTAACTGAAGAGCAAAACAAAAGGTAAAAGATGTTAAATACTAAAGTAAATGGATCAGGTAATATACTGAAATATCACATAATGGTTTACTACCGCAAGCATCTCCAGTACACTATACTGTATCTGTATGCCCAAGCATTGTTGCTCTTGCTTGTGTACTTGAGTGGAGCAGTGACACAGACCTTAAAATTAATATAAACAATTATAACAATTATTTATGTACTGTATGAGAATGTAACACATTCGTTATAATTTATTTTTCGTTTGTCTAATAGAAATAAAGGGGAGAAAAAACCCTGAAAAATAGGTTTGCAATGCTCTAACTTGTGTTATAAAGAATACCATAGCTGTAAAGATCTTTACTTCCAAAAATGCCCCAGTAGCTCTTCATCTTTATTTTATGCTCAGACATACTGGCTGCTGTATGAGCTCTGACCACTGTGAATCATCTGAGGTACAATCTATGGTGCTGGCACTAAATATTTACAGTGGGCAGGGTCAACCTGTGAGCATCAACTCTGAAGTTACACCACCTGTTTGTAGGGCTTAGAGGACTTTTGGGTGTAGGCACCAATTCAGCTCAGGTGGACAGCCAGGGGCCTCTGTATAATGGGATGATCAGTTAAACAACAAGGGTACTCCCCCTTAATTCATAAAGGAGGAGTTACAATCCATTAGTTAGACATTAGGTGATTTCCTATTGCACACGAATCTTGGACTGGAATTAACTTAATAGATATATGTGTTGCGTTCCATTCAGTAATAGTAAAATTTCAATACTTTCTTTTTATTTGACCCGTTTACTGTGCCTAGTGCAATGTGCTGTAGACCTTTCAGGTGAAGGGAAGAACCAAAGAACTGTAGGAAGGAGAATATGTGAGCACATCCGTAATATAATTTTGGAAATTTTCGTGACTTTGCTTCAGGTCTGGATATCTACTACAATTGCGTATGTGCCGAAAACGCCAGTCTACTTCTGAAAAAGACAGAAGAAAGAAGATGACTGCCTTGAACTCGGCCCGAATCTGCAGGAGGTGTAAGTAAAAAATTAGGGACATTTGGCC
>CM044431.1:33188215-33203565 GCA_024363595.1 Xenopus borealis
ACACATGGGAGGGGGGAGAGTTTTTATCATTGCAGGTTGGATTCTCCTTTAAGGTATAGCTGCTAGCATTAGGGAGAGCAGATCCCAGTGGGAATGCGTTTGTGATTGGCCATGTAATTGAATATGTAAAAGAATACAGCTAATCAAGTGAAGGTGTCAAAAAACAGTTCACCATAAGTAAATTAAACCCAACATTTTCTATTGTTAGCGTGAGAGTGGGGATAGAAATATTCCTTCTGAAGAAGTGTGGGGCTCCACGTGAAATGCGTTAAAGATCAGGAGCAGTGGCAATTGACCTGTTTTAATTGTACAACTATCTCAATGTCCTGTTATTTTGTGAGTATAACAGTTGTTGTGGCACATTAATTCTAAATAAATACACCTGCACTGTTATATATGTCTTTTTATGAACATTGCGTGAATATTTGAGGAAACCTTGGACTAGGCATAAGCTTGCTTAATGCATACTTACTTTGAAAGTGTGATGAGTAGGTAATTTTACCATAGTGAGGCTGATTTATCATCCTTGGTCTAACTCTCCTGAAGGGTCTACAGCACATGGCACTTTCTAATCAATTTTCACGCAATTAACACAGCACAGTGTGCTGCACTTGGCACTTTATTATACATAATTAAGGGTACTGCACGATAGTATTCATACTTTTCATAGATTGGCACCTGTCTTGTTTGGGAGATATCTATCAATGTAATAATAATAAATACTAAAGTGAATCTGACAAAAATGTACAATATTTTGGATACATGGATTATTAATGCTCTGAAGAAATGATAGAATTGAGGTTGAAAGGACAGGTATTGTTTCTGTCAATTCTTAGATTTCAGAAGACAATAAATAATCAAATTCATTGCAATAGGCAATCATTAAATAAAAACCTGCTGCTTTTGCCATTTATCTGGGTCCCCAATGTCAGACTGTGGGGCTTTGGGAATGAGAGCTCCTTATCCCTAATCAAAATGCTATTCAAAACATCCATAAATGTCATGTTACAGTATTATGATGGCGCATGGAAACTGCATCAATCTTTGCTCATCGAGGAATAAATGTAAAGCTGTCAAGAAATCATTTCGTGGATTAGTGGATATTCAAAATATTAAGGGTGCAACAGACTGCAAATACAGTGCACTGAGACGGAGACTTCATGGCATATCATCCATACCTGTAGGCTGTATCTTCTGCAAGGTTGTCAGAGCTCAGTTATTAACACAATATATGTTCCTGGGATTTTATATCTAGTGCACGGTAAATTTATGAACTTGTAATTGATAAGAATGTTCCATTCTACTACAAGAAGAGATCAGCCATAAATATGTAGATCAAAATATCCATCATAAATTCTAATAGCAAATTAATCATTAGTTCAGTGTTTTGTGTCATTAATTTCATGCATTCAGTATGGTACACGGTACTATCTAGAGTATATTAATATTTGGGAACTTTACCTCTCTGCCTAGTTCGCATTTGCAAATATATGCTAAAGGTCTGCCATGGTTTGGTACGGCCGACCACAAAACTTCTCAGAACCATGAAAAATACCTTTTGCCCATATCTTTTGTAAGGTTACAATTTTCAGGGTGAAATGGGAGTACAAATATGGAGTTTGAGACCACTCTCATTTTAAATACACTCACTGAAGGACATGGCCAATGTTTTCAAACTAAATAAACAGCTTTATTTGTAAAGGCCCAGGAAAGGGGCGGATTAATGCCTAGGCTATCCTAGGCTATAGCCTAGGGGCCCATTGTGGTCAGGGACCCATGGATTTTTTTTTCAATTTAAAATTGACAACATCCCTTGTGTCCACTGTCTGCACCGTCTGGCTGTAGCTCAGGGAGCCTAGGACATCTAGGTAGACCGCGACCAGCCAGAAATTCAAATGGCGCTTTTGGCCGTGACATCACAAGTCTCGCGAGATGAGACTTTGCACTGGTACAGGTCTGGTCTTTGCTCTCCTCACAGCTCCTCCTGGATTCTCCAGCAGTGCCCAGACATTCCAGTGACAGCCGGACACTGTGCCTGACAGCTGGAGCTTAGAATGTGTGGGTGCCAAGAGAGGAGAGAGCACTGAGAACATGGGGCAGAATCACAACCACTGGCCCGAACTGCCCCATCCCCTCACTGCTTCCTCTGGGTACCTCCGGTAACCTGCACCAAGCAATGTGACAGTGGGCCCAGGAAAGCCGTGAGCAGCGACTGACCACCAGTACCCTGGCTTCTCACATAGGTCTCCCCGGCTCACAACCCTCTCTCTCCCCCGCTATAACAGAGCCCTGAGCCTGGAGTAGGGAAGGGGGTACAGACAGAGGTAGAGAGAGGGGCTTCACTGACACCATAGGACAGGGGAACAAACACAAAAGCGAGAGAGACAGCTAAAGTGTGGGAGAGAGACACCCAGGAATAGAGAGAGAGTGACACTTGGTGTAGAGAAGAAAGAGAGAGACCCAAGCATAGAGAGAGAGAGTTGGTCATTCTGTGCCTTTTCAATATTGCGTTTGTGGGTATGTGGGGGTAAGCGGGGTTTGGGCCAGGGGCGGGCACCTGTGGAAAGTGTAGCCTAGGGGCCTCAGGTAGTGTTAATCTGCCACTGGCTCAGGAAAACATAGCAATATACATGCAGTGTCATTTACAATGCAAGACACAGTGTGAAAAGTGTATATAAAGGCTGCAAATTGTGTCCTATATCATGTAACTTGCCACAGGTCTCTGCATTTCTTTTTGGTGCTGCCTGCACTCAGTCCAAGGGGTACTCTCTTGCACCCTTTAGCAGTCTTGACCAATCATTTTTAAATCCCCCCAGAACATTGCAGTATAGATATAGTACCAACTGCATACAAAACACTTATTTTTAATGCTGTTAACACAGCAGTATAAATACAATTCCATCCTGACCATCACTCACGAAATTATATTATTATTATTATTGTACTACCCTTTTTTTATTAACAAGTAATAATGACAGCTGGGACCCAAAGGCTGTACATTCTTCGTACCAGCCTACACCCTACGCAGGGCCACCATAAGGGGAGCACAACATGGACAGTTGTCCTGGTCCCGGGAAAATCTAAGGCAAAAGGGTCCTGGTTGTGATCTCTAAAAAAAGCCAGGCCCCACTTAAGAGCATGCAAAAGTTTAAAAGCACAGTTGAAGAGTTGAAGTAAAGTGAGTGGGTAAAAGTTAAAAAGGGGAAAATAAATTAAGTAATAAGAGAAACAAAAGAGAAAAAGCTACAGAATCACAGAGAAGGAAACAAAGCACAAAACAATTCACTTAAAATCAATCCTGCACCAGAATCAAATGGGCTTTTGTTATAGCTGTGAGATTTGAGAAAGAAATATTCCATTCACCCACGAGCAGCTACTGTATGGAATATTGACAAAGAGTAGAACTGAGGCAATTTAATAGAGGCAGTATAGCCACATTCAGTAAAATTGCTCCAATGAACTTTACAAAGAGCAAAGTAAGAAGTAGTAAGGCTTTAAATTAAAGCTGTGAGGGTAACAGGTTTGTATTTTATGATTTAGCCAACCGCCAGCACTTACATAGAGAAGAAAGATAGATAGAATCACTGTGGGGGTGCCCAGTTAAAATGCCCCCTAGTGACCCTTATATACATACTAGCCCAGACCAGGCATTGAGGCTGTGGGATGTGAGAAAATATTATGGAGCAGTGTTGTCCAACTTCTGTGGTACCAAGGGCTGGAATATTTCTGGAGTATGTGGTGGGCGACCGATAATGGAAGCCAGTGTTGGCCACTCCCTGTTTTAAACCACACCCACTATAAACCGCAAGCATTTTTAAGACCATATCGACATTAATGGTGGTATCACACCAAAAAAACAAATGGATGCATGGATGGATATCACTCACGTGTGAAATAAGTTTATTAAACCATATTAAGACATTTCCACATGCCTCATCCTCCCCTGTGGATAACACAGCACCCCCAGCATATGATTAAAGGGGTCCAAACACTTCAATTCAGTTATTTTCAGATTGTTCCCCAGAAATAAAGTGTTTTTTCAATTAATTTCCGTTATTTATTTTCTTTACTGCTTTTTCAAAATCTAAGTGTAAAGTTGAATGTTGGCGTCTCTGGTGTTTGAGTCTGGCAGCTCAGTAATTCAGGTGCAGACTCTAAACTGATACAATTTTGCAACATTTAGTTGATACATTTCTCAGCAGCATCTCTGAAGTATTAGCAACTATTGCATCAATTCTAACAGCTGCCTGTAATGAAACCCAGAGATTCTGCTCAGCAGGGACAAAGATAAGAAATGTATCCATTAATGTATCAATTTAGAACAGATTACAGGGTCGGTGACCCCTCTCCAAGAGCTTAGAAGGTGAAATGACATTTAGGGCTAGTCCACATGGCAAGATTCAGGGAGATTTTTCGCCTGGCAACTAATCGCCGCTTCTTTGGGGCGACCAATCGCCCTGAATTGCTTGCCCGTGTCTTCCGCCCACTGAAATGTAAAGTCGCCTGCGCCTATTCACACGCGGGCTGCGTTTTTCTAAGTCACTCGTAATTGCCTCACGAGGCACGGGCAAGCAATTCAGGGAGATCAGTCACCCCAACAAAGCGGCGATTAGTGGCCAGGCGACAAATCTCCTTGAATCTTGCAGTGTGGACTAGCCCTTAGACTTCAATATTACAAAAAAGGTCACACATAGAAAATAGAAAGCAAATGTAAAACATCATTATTTCTGGTGCTCTATCTGTTTAAAGGTGAACAACCCCTTTAAACAGATTTCCAAAATGCTGAATAGGGCGGTACTTGAAAACTGTATATATATATATATATATATATATATATATATTTCTTGCTTTTCCCGCACTCCACATAGCAGCAATTGATCTAGGTGCTACCAACAGTTCAGTAAGCAATAAATGTAGCAAGGCCTGATTTTTATTGCTTTAATAAAATATGATTAGTTTTTAAATCATCTTAAATGTTCCTGGTGTGCACCCACTTACTTTGCTATATAAATATATATATCTATATAAATATATATTATATGGTTTCATTCATTCAAACTGACAGCCCAAACTATCAGAAATGAAGAGCAGGATTTGTGTCTCCTTTCCACCTCTTCATCTGCCATTGCCCAGTACACCTGTCAGTAAGGTGCATCAAAACATACTGTAAAACCTTAGTTTGGACAGATCAACTACAAAAGGTTCAACGGGGTCAAAGCTGACCCCTCAGCGGACATACATGACCAGACAGTAATATGTTCAATATCATCATATGACTTGCTTTACACGGTCCACAAAGACTTGTAATTTCATTTATTTTGTTGAAAAGAAAAGCTAAAATGTCTTGTGCTTTGCTGTTCAATAACTCCTACAGATAGAAAATACTCATTCTGGAATAGTAACAGTTAAAAACGTATTCCTTTCAATGGCAATGCCGTACATCACTCCTGGTCTAGTAATTACAGTTAACAACTGGAGTAGATACATCACATACACTTAACAAATACATACAGAAGATAGACAGAACAGCAGTCCACGAGAGACAGACAGAGACAGACAGAGACAGACAGAGACAGACAGAGACAGACAGAGACAGACAGAGACAGACAGACCAACCGATAGACAGAAAGATACATAGATAGACAGAACATACATTAAGTTAAAAATCCCAGTGCTACATTGCTCAACCAGCTGTATTACTTACCATAGTTAAACTGAATATTTCACCTTTTCCTTTCTGTAAATGGCACGGATTATCTTAAATATCCACAGCTTATGTGCCCGATACAGAATTCCTCAAGTTTCACTGGTGGCTTTGAAAAATATTTGATGTTTTGGCTGCGTTCTGTCGTTTGTAAACTTCGAGCACATTTACGTGCTCAGAGCTAAAGTTCAGCTCAACCTTTCTTAAGTCACACCCAGTTTTACAAACACAAAACCTAACCTGAGTCAATGGAAAGGAATTTTCTTAATACTGCAGTGTAGGTGATTGTGGGTTTGTGTAAGCACAGGATATAATAGATCACAACTCTATGTTGCAAGTGGATATTCTATTGAATTTCCTTTTCCTTTGCAAGATACATGTAATTGCAGGCTGCCAGCCACACTATGGGATTGTGCACTCTGAACCTTCCTTATAAAAACCTGCCTCTGACTCAGCATGAAATGACAAAGGTGTTTTCATTATAAGTAATTAAGGAGGGTGCATCCACTAAGGTAGACGCAACTAGATGCACAGGACAAATGAATAGTTACGGTGAACCTTACAAAACTTGTCCTGCAAAAATGCTGAATCGTGGCTCTTAAAGGAGTTGTTTGCCTTAAAAACAATGTAGCTTTTAGTATGATGTAGAGAGTAATATTCTGAGAAAAATTTGCAACTGGTTTTCATTTTATATTATTTGTGGTTTTTGAGTTATTATTATATATTCAGCAGCTCTCCTGTTTGCTATTCCAGGAAACTGGTGGCCGGGGTCCAAATTACCTTAGAAAACATTCAATGCTATGAATGAGAGACTGGGTTATGAATAAGAGAAAGGGACTGAATAGAAAAATGAGTAATACAAAGTAGCAATAACAATACATTTGTAGCCTTACAGAGCATTTGTTTTTTTTAGATGGGTCAAACCCCCATTTGAAATAGTTAGAAGATAGTGATGGGTGAATTTATTCCAGCTATCCAATACCATAGGGCAATGAAAAGGGCATGGTTACTCTCTTGGCCTAGACTGATCAGTACAGAAGTGACAAGTGTTTCAACTACATCCAGCTTTTATAATGACGTACAATATGCATATTTAATATTAGTTCTGCCTGTCCTGGATGAACATCTGAATTGTTACAAAAATCTATAGGGGTGTTGAAATGGGTGTATGAACTGAAGTACTACAGCTCCTGGGTAATTATAGCCTTTCTCTCACTATACAGCTTTGTTGTTTTTTGCCTTGAAGCTAAAAGACTGTAAAAATGCATGTTGGCTCTGTAGTGTCAGCACATAACCAAAAAATTCAAACTATGGGGGATAAAGACAGATTAGGGTAAAAACTGTATATGGCTGCATCACGTAGCAATACAAGGTACTCCGGTAGAATAGATCTCACCTATCACCATGCCTTGTGAGTCTGTGGCAGGTCTTGACAAGACTAAAACGGAATGCAGAGAAATATATAAAAGTAGGGTTTTAGCTCACATAGTTAGATAACCACAGGGCAGAGTGAGATCAATTAACTCATGCAGTGGACCATATAAAGCTGCTCTGCACAAAAAAGCCTAATATCCAGAAGAAAAACCATCCTATTAAATCTATACACCAGGTGAATCCTGGCCTCTTTATATGTTCAATTTATTGCTCCCCCTACAGCCTAAACAGCTTTAACAGGGAACTGGCAAGTCATGCAGACTGATCTGGACATGCTCTCTGGTATCTCTATTCATATCATTTCAGCTGGAATTCTTTACCCTGCAGGAATGTGCATGAGCAATGGTAACAAGTTCCAAACATGCAGGGACTGCTTCACGTTATTTTCGGGAAAGCTTTTTAACATAAAAAAATTGTTTACACCAATTCTTTTCCCAAGTCTCATTTTTTTATGCAGCATGCTTCATTTTTTTAAAATGTGCTGAGAATGTACCGAAACAGACAAATGCACATTAAATGCACAAAAATGCACTTGTTAGAAAATACATTTAGCACATTCCAATGCCCATCTGGTCATAGAGCACTAATGCAATGAGTGTGTTATTATTATTAGAATTTACTTGCCCCTGAAGTAAAAAGAGATCAAAAAGAAGAAACAAATATTGAATTTCTGATCAGTCAGGATTCTGCTGGGCTACACTACACTAATACACTACACTACTACATTGCACTACACCACTACTACTACTACACTACTACACTACTGCTACTACAACTACACCACACTACTACTACTCAGTCAGGATTCTGCTGGGCCAAACTACATTAATACACTACACTACTAAATTGCACTACACCACTACTTCTATTACACAACTGCACTACTGCCACTACAACTACACTACACCACACTACTACTACTACTACACTACTATTGTAACACCCCTGTATGCAATATGACAAGTTCTGTGCATTAGTAATTCATTAGCATATCCAGAAGACTGTTTTTTTGTATTACCTGTGCCAACCAACTATCCCTAGCTTGTCTGTTTGAATTGCCAGAAAATGAGATGATATTACTGCCTGTCCATCATGAATACAAAAGCTAACAGGGCCATATTCATGGGCAGAATGAGACTGGGTCCGCTGGAGACCAGGAGAAAACTGTGCCAGGCTCATGGCTGCTCCAACAACCAGCAGCCTTCTCAACATCTAAAAAAATAAGGAGATAAGTAGGATGTGACTTGTACAGGGGAGGGGGTAAACGTTGGATGGAGGTAGGCCCCTGGTCCTGGCAGTTGCAAGCAGGGCCCTGGGTGTTGAAGCCCCAATGCGTATATATAGCACAACTAGTTGGTGCAAGGCACACTGGAAGCCCACGCATGGATCAGACCAAAAAAAGTATGATAAATTAAAATGAAAACTTTATTTTATGTATTCATCTTTCACCTGACGCATATACGGCTTGTCTGCTCCCTTGAGCTGAGGGCCTGGGACAGGAGCACCTGGGCCAAGTCTTCATTGTGGTAAAAGATTCCACAGATCTATGCTTGTTATGCTTTGAATTTTTCTTGTTTTTGAAGCCCAAATGCCATTCGTGGAGCATTCAAAAGTTTGTGAGCTTTATTTTGGAGCCCAAAGACCTACAACTTTCCTGTGGAAATTACGTCTATCAATACCTTTTTGTCCATTTTTGTGCATTGCACACAGCTGGGGCAGATGCAACTTAGCAAGCACTTGCTTTGAGGGAAATGCTGCATTGTGGACAAAACCGAAGGTACTTTGCATCTGAAAATTGCACAGCACCATATCCTGCATTTGTAAATGTGTTTGTTTTATATTTCTCAAAGCAAATAAATGTTCTATATCTAGTTACAGGGGTTATTCACCTTCAAGTTATCCTTTAGTATAATGTAGAGAGTGATATTCTGAGACAATTTGCAATTGGTTATCATGTTTATTATTTGTGGTTTTTGAGTTGTTTAGCTTTTTATTCAGCAGCTAGCAAAATTATTCAGATTTAGCAAAATACAAGCCATTGATTTGAAGGGACTGTATATGTTTTGTATCCCCGGCCACTCCTTTAGGTTTCTGGGGAAACACTTAGTCCATAGTAACCTGCAGAGCTGAGAGTTAGAAGCCACACATTGTTCATTGTATCAGCCTCAACTCTGTCATACACTTTTCTTTGTGCAAGTGTAACCTGTGCAACACTGGAATTGGAGGTTGGAAACTCAGGATTAATATATACATATATTTGACAGGAGAAATGGAGTTGGCATCCAATGCAGAAAATTCAGTTCCGATACTGACTCGGATTAAGCAGCTCCGCCAGGATTTGAGATGTGTTCTGGAAGAGCCTTGTGTTATCCAAAGTGAAGAACTAAATGAAAATATTTTGACTTTAGTCACCTCCATCCATGATCTTAGCAGGACTTTCTCTGAGAGGATACATGAATCCTCTGAACATATTCAGGCTACAATACTTCTTCTAATGGACCTTCAGAATAAATTCCAGGACTTTGTTACCATTGATGGTAAGAATATAACTCATAAACTCCTCCATGGTTTTAGGATTACAGTTATAGAATCCATTAGCCGGAAAACTCTGAATTACAGCATGACTGTCTCCCATAGGGTCCGTTTTCTCCAAAATTTTCTTTTCTTTGTAACAACAAAATAGTACCTTGCACTTGATTCAAACTAAGATATCATTACTCCTAATTGGCCGGAAAACCAGTCTGTCGGGTTTATTTAATGTTTCAATAATTTTTTTGTAGACTTAAGGTTTGATGAAAATTACAGAACAATCCCTTATCTGTAAAAAACCCAGGTCCCAAACATTCAGGATAACAGGTCCAATACCTGTTTAATTTTTAAGATAAGAGATGCCTTACTGTTGGCACTATAGTTTTGTTGAATTTTTAGGCAGAGGTGTGACAGCTAATCTCCTCCATATACTTGGCCACCAGTGTAGAAATCTTTGGCGGCAAAACACAGGCATCACTTTGGCTTTCTGACGTTGCCCAAAGTTTCCTTGCAAGGCAAATTCTTACTGTTACAGTATCTTAGATTCTGGGAATTTCAGTCCTTAAGAAGCTCGAGTCCCACAGGATGGATGTGATTTAGATTACTGATAAGTAGTGATGGGTGTATAAATTCGCGAAACGCCAGTGAAAATTTGCCTGGCGAAAATTCGGCAAAAAAAAACCGAGTCACGCGTTGGTTTGTGACGCGACAAAAACGGTGCGACACGCGTCGAAAATGACACGACGCGTCAAAAAGTGCCGCGACTCGTTTCGACAATTTTTTCGCCAGTTTTTCGGCGAAGCAAAACTGGGTAGATTCGCCCATCACTAGTGATAAGGCAAATGATCATATACAGTTTAATGCTTTTCCTAAGGAACATTCAGAGATTGCAGGGTTTTATTTAAAAAGTGAAGAATCAGTATTTATTATTATAAACAACAATAATAATAATAGGTAGATAAAAATAAAATGACCAGGCATGCTTGATATTTCAGGCTACTGTGTTTGGATAGAAAATACATTTTACTGTAAGTGTTCTTGTTTATTATATTTTGTACAATAATATTCATGCTAATTAAAAAAATGCTAAAATGAACTGTCCAAACCAGTGTGGTTTACAAGCTGTTAAGCTCCCTATGACAATGTGTTGTGGCATTTAACTACTAATACGTGACAGAATAACAAAAACTTATTAGAATGAATTGGACTGCGAAATTAGATCAATTTAAAATATCTCTGATTCTAAGCCAGTCTGATATTTGAGCTATTAGCAGTTAAATGTTATGATGTTGACCTTTATCTGTATGCTGGCAAATGCACAGAGTTTATCGGGTAAAATGGAAGAGCTAGAGTTAGTTGCATGGGCTAAAAACTATGATATAATTGGTATTATTGAGATGAAACCTGTCACTGAAATGCCAATTTAAATAGATATACACCCTTTAGGAGGAACAGAAGGTTTAAAAAGGGTGAAGGAGTTTGTTTTCATGTAAAGCATGAACTCAATCCGTGCTCTCAAGAAATGACCATGGATAGCACTGGGGAGGGTGTGATCCATGGTATATAGAGATATAGACTGGGCAAAAAGCTATACCTCCTCAAATAAGTGATGAGATTGAGGCCCATCTACTATTACAAATTGAGGCTGCTGCACAACTAGGTCAGGTTATTATGAGTGACTTCAATTATCCAGACATTGACTGGGGTAATGGGGTTGCCAAGCTGGAAAAAAAAGGATTGTAAACAGTTTCATATTTCAGCTCGTTCAAGAACTTACTAGGAATGACTGTGTTTTAGACCTGGTAATTAATAATACTAAAGTCGTCTATAGCATTTGTTATATTTGGGTGAACATTTAGGGAATAGTGCAGAAACAACTTTATAAGTGTCAGTGGGGGCCTAGTGGCTCCCAGCGAGGAGTTTTCGGGACCAAGGAGGAAGCAAGGGGTTAAAGTCCAAGTTAGAAGTACAGGCAGGGTTTAGGCAAATAACATGGTCAAGTCCAGGCTAGAGTTCAATAAGGCAGGCAGCAAGAATGCAATTGTAAGTTCAGGCAGGGTCAAGTCCAGGAGTAAATGATCTATAAAGTACCCAGGAGTGAATAGAACAAAAACTATACTTGGGCGTGGACTGGCGCCCGATAAAAATCTTAAAATAATTTTTTGTTGTTTTTACATGTTGCTGATGGGGTACTTGAGGCAAAACTGGGGCATTTGAAGCAGAAACGTTCTGAGTTGATGAAAAGCAGAACATATGGGATCCCTAAATATTACGTGACAAGGTGCTTTTAGAGAAATACAGAATGACATTTTGTGGAACAGAAACATTGTATATGATATTAAAATGAGAAAGTTACTTGATTACCTTTTGTGTCTGCAGAGTAATTTACAGTGGGGTATTGACTGTTGGAAGCAGAAGGCTTAACTGCTATGGTGACAAACGATCAACAGCGTAATAAATTCAGTGCTTCCTCTCTGGCACTGACAGCATAATATGAATGTTTGCTAAACAGCCCATAAATGCAATGTTCCGGCATTTAATGGATAGTTTTCAGTGATCCAATTTCCTTCTCATTCAGGCTAATATTCAGTGCACTTATTTAAATTAAAATCGATTCAGTGTTCACTGGGTATGTAAAAGAAGGACAACTGAGTCACTGCGGTAAAAGTAGAAAAAGGAATCCTCCGGCAATGTTAAAATAAACATTAGATTTCAGCTTTATTTTTCTCTTAAAGGGGTTGCATCACATTTTTATGATAAATGGATGTTGTAGGGCAAGTTCAGCTGATCATTGCACAATGAGGGGAATGCCATTTATGGGTATCATTGCTTTATCTGCAGCATAAATCTGAGTAAGTGGAACTGTCTTGTTGTTGAACAAATGAACCTCAGTTAAATTGAGATGCAAAGATGGGGCCTGACTGATAAAATATGCAGTGCAAGGTGCACATCATGGCACTGACATGGGCAAGGCAACTGTAGCCAGACGGCCCTATTGTGGCCTGAGCTAGCCAGCATTCCCTGATTCATGCACCTGAATGGCTGGTGGGGGGGGGGGGGGGGGGGGGGCAGGAGGGATGGCCCTTCATAAATAAAGAGAGAGCTGAATATAGGCAGCATTGTATTCACTCCGGGAATGTGTAAAGAGAAGGGAGAAACAACTACTGTTTTCATTTGCAGCTACATCTACAAACAAATTTAAAGGAACAGTTCAAGTAGTGTTCTGGCTATTATGTTACATATCCTCTCACTCCAGCCTTTATATAGTAGATTACATTTTTGGCTAACTAACTATATAACTAACTATAGATACATCTGAAATAGTGATGTGCTGGTTAAGTTAACATTTGGGCAACCAATGTGTGTATGGGGTGGGTGCAGATCAGACTATGGAAGATTAGAGCCTTTGATTACCGGCAATATGACAGAACAAGTTAGGCCCTGTGTTTCTGGTAGCTTGCCGAATAAACCACAGCCTTTTATTTACCAGAGTGCTGTTTTGGAGAGTGTTCAATTTGTTACGGTCTGGAGTGCTGATGACAGAGCACCCAGGTAGATGCTATAGACAGCGGAGCACAGGGAGGAGGGATTGTGCAGTGGGTGAGTCTTGGGCAGCTATGGTTTGGGTGCAGGTCCTAAGTGGAAACATTATGAGAGTTAAGGTTAGGGTGTGGATTGTTTTTTTTCCTGGCCTACACATCCCTAATCTGAAATGCAAGTCATTTTGGAGCACTGATTTCTTTATAAAGTGACCACAATGGCAGTATTTGCAAACAAGTGTAAGCTGCATCTGTCTGCATTATGTATCATCACTGGTTTAGTATAAGCCAGAGATCCCCAACCTTTTGAATCCATGAGGAACATTCACAAATAAAAGGAGTTGGGGAGCAACACTAGCATCAAAAATGTTCTTGGGGTGCCAAATAATAGCTGTGTGAATTGTCAAGCTATATTGAGGCTCTGTTTAGCAGTATGCCTGTTTTTAAGAACCTAAACTTGCCTCCAAGCCTGGAATTCAAAAAGAACCACCTGCTTTGAGACCACTCCAAGGATTTGGAGAGCAACATGTTGCTCACAAGCTACTGGCTGGGGATCACTGGTATAAGCCAACTTAATTTTACCCTCACAAAGTGCACAAATTGCGGATGTTATTTGACTTCCCAAATAGAGACACCCACAATATTAAAATACAGCAAACTCTGAGTGTGCACAGTGATTACGTGCTGTAATTACAAGAGTAGACGCAGATCAAATATATACCTACTATGTTATACAAATGGCTTCAGTATAGAATGCTGCTGGTGCTTATAAAAATTCAAACATCACAGTCACAGTGTTAAAAAAAAAAAGCTAGGGAGACTAACGCTCATTTTGATACAGGTATGGGACCTATTATCCAGAATGCTCGGGACCTAGGGTTTGCTGGATAACGGATCTTTCCATATTTTGGATCTTCATAGTCTCCCACATCAAAACAACGCAATTTGATTCCAACATATTCAATTGGACACCTTCAAACCAATGTGAAGAACACAAGAAACATTAAATGAATGCAAGTAAAAAACAATAGCAAAGGTTCATGTCAAAACCTAGCAGGAAACTCAATGATCAAAGAACCTGCTTTAGTAAGGGAGTGGTTTCATGTTAAAACGTAAGGTAAAGGCAATGTTTCACAATAATTGACTTCCTGATTTCTTGGGAACATTGAGCTCCAGATATTGCAAGCCTCTTGTGAACCCGAATAACATGAGTTTCAGTATTTGAACCAACTACAGTATATTACACAGAAACCAGTCACCCAGTAGTATTAACTGTGCACCTTTTGTAAATGCAATTAGCTGGTTACTGTGGGTTATTAGACCTGATAAAAACCTTAATTCTTTACCAATCAAAACTGTGTCTGAAGACATTTCATTTTTTGTATTGAGCTGGGCATGCTTTTTTTTTTTTTTAAAAAGAAAATCCCACTATAGTCGCTTAAAGAATGAATTAACAACTCTCTATCACAATGCCACACACACAGTAAATATAAGAGAAGGAAGTAAGAAGGCTGCTGGGTGAATGTGGGAATCTTTTTATTGTTCTCTACAGTAGATAATAAATCAAGATAATTATATGTCATTACATAGATACAGTATTGTATAGCTCCTCAATAAAATGCTAGGTAATAACACGGTGTATAGTATACAGTATATACACTTACTACTGCTATAAAAAAAGTAACTAGTTTCTGTGTTCTACATATTAAACCTTAAAGTTCAAATTGTGTTTTCCATGAAAAAAAATTAAATTGTCAAGGTTATTTTTGACGTTTAAAAAAATAAAATAAAAAATAACTAAGTACATTTTTATTGAGAATTATTATACCCCAACCCTAGAAATAAACCTGTCAATGTCATGTAAAAGTCAATGGCAGAGGTACCTTGAACCATTTGAAGATGTTAATAGCCTTCATGATGTTCGAGTTCATTCATGTTCCTGTTGAACCCGATATCTGGCCCAATACCAATAAGCAAATGCAATATAATCTGTAAATCATTAGCATTGCTTCATTCATTTCCTACATAGAAACCATAGAAACCACAGCTATTTACATCAAAGGTGAGTTAAATGCTCTGCAGGTAGCAGGGCAGAATGCAGAGCTGAAGAGGCTCAAACAAATGAGATTATATATATATATATT
>CM044431.1:33205600-33250154 GCA_024363595.1 Xenopus borealis
ATATATATATATATATATATATATATATATATATATATGGCAATGTTTAGCTTACTCTTTGATTACTCATATTATCATTTAGAAATGGCAGAAAATGAACAGTCAGAGCTTAAAGGCTGATCTGTTGTGCTGTGATCATAGGGAGGAAGTGGAATATCTGGGCTTTAACTAACTCAATTTATAAAGTTTTATTGCTGCATGGAATACAAGCAAGCAGTTATTTTACCAGCTGCCAGTATAAAACAACTGACAGTCAAACACAAAACAATGGTGCAGGGTGCAGGGTGCAAAGTGCAGGTTTTGGATTCAAATGGCTGTGTTTCTTACCCATAATGCAGCATTTTGGCCATAATGAATAGAAATTGTGGGCACATGATTGCCCTTGCATTTTGACACAAATCAGAGTGTCTTTCATTTCAAAGTTGGGGTAGAATTACTTCTGGAGGGAATTCTTTATATTGCATCACTTCTGGAAGGTGCATTAAAAATGGCTTTTGAATCCAATTCACCAGCTGAAAGTCTGTTGTGCCCAGGGTAGGCATAAGAGGCACCTGCCTAGGATGCAAAGATGTGGGGTCACTGGACAGGTGCCTATTCATAGGACTTCTGCCTCCTACTAGTCCAGATTCACTCCTTTATGCCACTCTTGCCCCTCTTTTCTGTCACGCTCCCTTACTACCTCCCTCTCCTCTGTTTCTCACCTCCACCTTACTCCCATGCCCTCCCTCCCTCCCCTTCGTTGCTCTCACCCTCCATTACAGCACATGCAAACTTGTACACATAGAGGGGGGCTGGGTTAGCTAAAAGGGTTATCTAGGTCACCCGGTTGGCTCGGCCCAGCCCTGGTAGTGCCTGCTGAAACAACCCACCGTGGGAAACCCTGAAGCTACCATTAACTTATTACCTTTGATCTAACAGAAGCTCCATGTTAAAGATAGCTCCAGGCTTCACTGGATACCATTCATCAGAAGTGGCAGAATTGACATTTTCATGGAAAAGTATTTTGATCCTATACATGTAAGAAGTGTCTAAAACCACCAATAGAAATGTTGGTTTTGAGTACAAACCACACACCTAAAGCCAGAGGAAATGGATAAAACCATAACAACAAAAGTAGAGCGGGCATTCCAAAAACTCCAGAAAAACTATACCATACACCCTTTAACATTAGTTAAATGGGTTATTCACCTTTAAATTACCCTTTGGTGTGTTGTAGAGAGTGATATTCTGAGACTGTTTGCAATTGGTTTTCCTTTTTTATTATTTTCGGTTTGTAAGTTATTTAGCTTTTTATTCAGCAGCGCTCCAGTTTGCAATTTCAGGAATCTTCTAGGGTGCAAATTACCCTAGCAACCATGCATTGTTTTGGTGAGAGACTGGAATATGAATAGGAGAGGGCCTGAATAGAAAGATGAGTAGTGATGGGCGAATTTATTCCCCAGGCGCAAATTCGCTGCAATTTCCTGCGATTCGCCGCTGGTGAATAAATTTGCGAAACGCCAGCGAAAGTTTGTCTGCCAAAATTTCGCTAGCATAAAAAAAAACGAGTTACGCGACGAAAATGACGCGCCGTGTGGCAAAAACGTCGTGACGCATGTGGAAAACTATGTGACGCATCGCGTTTGATGTGACGCGCGTTGTAAACGACGCATCAAAAACGACGCACGTCAGAAAACGTGCCGTGACTGGTTTCGCAAATTTTTCACCAATTCGGGAATTTTCAGCGAACCGAAACGGGATAGATTCGCCCATCACTAAAGATGAGTAAAAAAAGTAGCAATAATAATAAATGTGTAGCCTTACAGAGTATTTGTTTCTTAGATGGGGTCAGCGCCTACCCCCCCCCCCACCACCACCATTTGAAAGCTGGAAAGAGTGAGAAGAAAAAGCCAAATAATTCAAAAACTATTAAAAATAAATAATGAAGACCAATTAAAAAGTGGCTAGAAGTAGCCAATTTATAACATGCTAAAAATTTACTTAAAGGTGAACCACTCCTTTAAGTCTTCTAGCTGTCCCCAAAACTAAACGATTAATACAATTTAAGGTGTGTGCAGTTGTGGAAATATGCAAATATAAATGTAAATTTAAAACATGTAAATATAAACTGTAGTCCACATGGAAGATAGGAATGGGGGTCAGCACAGCTTTTCCAAATGATATGCGTCCAATTCCTTAATAGTTGCTCTGTGCTGCAACTGCTGCCAATAATCCAAGTATAGTAGAAAGAAGAACAACAACTTTTTATTCCAGGCAGTGGAAATCACAACATATTGCGGGTTCAATACCCTTTATCAAGTCTTGTAAGTCAGTAATACTGCTGGAGTTCCTCTTCCTTCTACTATACTTGGATTAAATATAAACTGTAATAATTATATCTATTTTAATATATAAATGACTATTAATATGCACTAGCTTTACACATTCACATCCTAATACAGGTTAATATCTCTTTTTTTCTTTGCAGAACATGTGCGTTACTGTACCACAGTCAACCACATCCTTTTTGATACAGCAAAACACCTTAACACGGTGGAAGAGCAATGGAATGCCATTCACTCCCAATATAAATACAAGGTAGATCAAAAGGAAGACATAACCGAAAAAACTATTTGCGACCAAAATAAGGATGATCAGACAAGCAGCGCACAGTCTGATAAGCAAAACCAATGCAGAATCCAAAATGAGTTCAGTTATGATGAAACTGATGATATTCTGATTAAAGCAACAGAAGAGCTTCCCACAAATGAGAATCATAATTCAAATGAGGAGGAAAATACAGAAATTGACCAAGGCATGACACAGCTGAAAAATACAAATGTTGTCCCCAGGAATAATGAGCTTGAAGAGACCACAACAGAAAAGGATGTTAGTCACAAGCAGGACATTCTTCCGGAACCACATCCTCTAAACCAGTCGAGGAGCCAAAGCTTTGATAATGGCAGCACAAAGGATCCGACCACTTCTGAAGTTGTGTGTAATGGGAACAAACTTCAGCTTTCTGTTGAGCGTTTACTGGAATCGGAAAAATGGATATACCAAGAGTAAGGAGACCCCTATTCTGATTTATCTGCTATTAATTAATTTCCTGAGTTTTAAGGCTTATGGCACATGTGGTATTTTACTATGACTTATTCCAATAAAAACTGCATAAATAAAACGTTTAGAAACGTTCTAAACATAAAACAAGTCATGAAAATGTCAAGGATATTGGATCCATCTAATTTACAGATGGAGAAAAGAGTTTTCCTTTTTAAGTTTGTGTCTCACTTAATTGTTTAAAAGAAAACAAAAAGGCTCCATAATTAAAGCATGGGGTTAACCAAGGATTGTGCTCAGTACAAATTTGCAATTTAATTAATTTAATTTTGTAACAAACAATATTCTATTGCAAAGTGCTCATTTTGTTTTTGAAGTTTGTTGATTTGTCTCCCATCTGTGGCTTTTATGACATTCCCTTATACAGGTATGGGAAAAGTTATCCAGAACCCCATTATTCAGAAAGTTCCAACTTACAGGAAGGCCGTCTCCCACTAAAATATAATTAATCCTGATTAAAGTCAAAACAATCTGATTGGGATTATTTAGGGGTTTATTTATTAAAGGTACAGTTTTTGTAACATTCACATCAGGAAGCCGCTGTAACTGGGGTCAGCCACACACTGGGATGCGGTAATGGTGGAAGCCCAGGAGGATAGCCATAAACAATGGAAGCTGACATACTGAATAGCAGGTTTAATGGCAACAGAATGAAACACAGGATCAGGCAAAAATCAAGAACAAAGTCAAGCCAAGGTTGTTACCAGAAAAATCCAGGAGAGCAAGGAATGTTGGAACAAGAAATCTGGAACAAAACACTGGAACAAAAACACTGGAACTAGGAATACCTGGAACAAGGAATACTGGAACAAGGAATTCAGATAATACAGGAAACACAAAAATTCACTCAATGACTCAGACCTGAGCAAAGCTCAGGGCAGGGTTTATAAAGGAAGGAAATGGGGAATAGCAAACACATGAGGGAACGAGGTGGGAGGATAACAGAGAGGAGACACACTGGGAAAAGGCAGATATGCAAAACATCAACAAAGAAATCAGAACCAGCTCCAAGAGCATCCAGTGGACCACATGGTAAGTGCCCCAGAGTGTCCAGAACAGCGCAAACAAGTTAGAGTCCCGGGATGGTCCTTACATTACCCCCCCTTGAGAATCGACCACTGGGTGATCCCAAAGCCAAATGGCCCCCCATCCTTTTGAGTCCAATTACGGGGCCCAGAATGGGGGCATCAACAGTAACCACCTCACTAGTATCAGGAACTAGACAGGCACCCATTACAGGTGGCAGACTAGGAGCATGGGAGACACCCATCACAGGTGGTGGACCAGGAGCACAGGAGGCACCCATTACAGGTGGCGGACTAGGAACACAGGCACCCATTACAAGTTGCAAACATGGAGCACAGGCACCCATTACAGGTGGCAGACCAGGAGCACAGGCACCCATTACAGGTGGTGGACCAGGAGCACAGGCACCCATTACAGGTATTGGACCAGGAGCAGACCCGGAGGCCAAGGCAGTAAGGTCCTCAGGCCCGAAGGCCATGACAAAAAGGTCTGAAGGCCAGGGCAGACAGGTCCACAGGCCCGAAGGCCAGGGCAGACAGGTCTGCAGGCCTGAAGGCCAGGGCAGAAAGGTCCACAGGCCAGAAGGCCAGGGCAGAAAATTCCTCAAGCCAGAAGGCCATTGCAGAAAGGTCCATAGGCTGAAGACCAGGGCAGAAAGGTCCACAGGCCCCGAGGCCAGGGCAGAATGGTCCACAGGCCCTGAGGCCAGGGCAGACGATGGCTGGGAAGCCAGCTTGGAAACAGACACAGGTTGGGAAGCCAGCACAGAAACGGACACTGGCTGGGAATCCGGTTGCCAGAGAAGCTTAACTGGAGCTGTGAGCAGTGGCTGCTGCAGGGTAGGTCCCTCTGAAGCAGTGAGCAGCAGCTGCTGCAGAGAAGGCCCCTCTGGAGCTTTGAACAGCTGCTGCTGCATGGTAGGCCCCTCTCGAGCTGCGAGCAGTGGCTGCTGCAGGGACAGAAGAGCTGCCCCAGGAACTGAAGGAGATTGCAAGCATGGAGTGGACGCAGGAACTGAACCAGACTGCAAGCATGGAGCAGAGACGGGAAGTGAAGCAGAGTTTTGCTGAACTGCATCTAGCTTGTCAGAGAGAGAATGCAGACTTTGAATGATGTAGTCCGCTTCCCTACACGTACCTCTAGGTGATGGAGGAGGGTAGAGAGGCGCATCTCAGTGGTTAGAGGAACATCGTTAACTTGACCTTTAGCCTCATCCTCCTGATCCCAAGGGAGTTGCAGTTCAACAAAAGAACCAAGGGCAGAAGGCACGGAGGGCATAGGCATAGGCCATAGGCATAGGAGGATAGCCATAAACAATGGAAGCTGATATAGTGAATAGCAGGTTTAATGGCAACAGAAGAAAAACACAGGAACAGGCAAAAATCAAGAACAAAGTCAAGCCAAGGTTGTTACCAGAAAATCCAAGAGGGCAAGGAATGCTGGAAATCTGGAACAAAACACTGGAACAAATACACTGGAACTAGGAATACTTGGAACAAGGAATACTGGAACAAGGAATTCAGATAATACAGGAAACACACAAATTCACTCAATGACTCAGACCCGAGCAAAGCTCAGGGCGGGGTTTATAAAGGAAATGCAAAACATCAACAAAGAAATCAAAACCAGCCCCAACAGATTCCAGTGGCTCACATGGTAAGTGTACCAAGTGTCCAGAGAACAGAGTCCTGAGCTGGTCCTTACAGTTGTGTAATGATTAGGAACCTTAAGATATGGATATCCAAACTATGAAAAGACTTTGGGGTGCATTTACTAAAGGGTGAAGTGAAAATCCGAATAAAATTTGAATTAAAAAAATATGAATATCGAAGTAATTTCGAGGCCAAAAAATTACTGTGACACTTCGCCACTTCGCCACCTAAAAGCTGCCGAATTGGCATTTTATCCTATGGGGGACCACTTAGAACCTGTCATGAAATTCCTAGGAAATCATTCAATTCGAACCATGCGATTGAACGATTTGATTTTTATTCAATCGAAAATGGACCTATTCGATCAAAATAGGTCCATTTTCAAAAGAAAAATCGCTTTAAAAAGTTTTTTCATTTTGAAATTCGGCCATTAGTAAATCTGCCCCTATGTATCCTGAACCCCCCAAATCCCAAGCATTCTGGATAACAGGTCCCATACCGGTTTTTGTTCCATTGCATAAAAATGCCTCAGCACATGCAGTATAACTCTTTATTTGTTCTCTGTAGTTGGTCTGCTAAAAGCCATCTCAGATGTCAGCTGATACAGTGCTTGGGTCGTAAAGTACCTTCTCAAACTTGGACCAGGACAGGTCTGGTTTGAGAAGGGACAGGTCAGGTGGGTGTGGATCAGAAAAATAACAGATTTACAGCAAACCAATGCACTTTCTTTTGTGAATGTGTTATACATTGCACAAGTTAGCATTTGAGTGTGCGGGCTGGGGGTTAGTAGCACTTACCATATGCCCAATACACCACTGAGCACTTTAAAGTACATATGCCATTTCTTTTTATTGAACATTGTCCCCTTCATGTTTTAATTAAAGTTCATGGCACCATTGTAATAGAACTTCCTGTTAACATCCTCATTTCATACTTCATTTTCTGAATCTCACACTGATCTTTATACTGTAACATTAGTAGAACTAGCACAAAAATAACTAAAACTAAAAAGAGTTCAGTTATTTCATGCCAAACAAGATGTATTAGCATATATGAAACCTTATTTTTACAGGTACATGTTACAAAGAGAGGGGGAAAGTGAACAGAGTGTGGCTTGCTTTATCAAAGCACCTTCCTATATTCTACAAAAACTGCAGGTTCGCTACGTAGACGACATAAGTTCTTTGATGGTGTCAGATTCTGAAGAACTGGTCAGCAGCATTTTGGGAATTTGGAGTACGGACACCAAACTTACAATTCCATTTCCATTAAGTATTTCAATTCCGTTCAGTTCCCGATACAGAGGAAATTACAAAGACGTTATGGTTAAGGCCTGGGATGAAGATCACAATCCAAGCTACTTGGCGCCACATTCTTTGGATGGGTACCATGGTAACTATAAGGTTAGTGAAACTGATGCAGTGACAGTGTCTGATTATATAATTTTATGAATATAAATATATAATATACTATCTCTCTATATATATAGTGAATAAAGTATCCCCTATTGTAAAATATAAGGATATTATAAGTTACCAAGGAGTTCCATGACCATATAAAAACATGAGGCCTAAGGCCATTTTTATCAAGGTTATGGAACTCCAAGGTGACTTCCAATATTCTCATATTTTGCAACAGGGGTACTTGATTTATAATTATATACAAGTTTCATTGAGTCACGTGAAAGAAATGATATCACTAAACTCAGATTATATCCAATGACATCACAAAGCTCTGTTTATAAGGATATAATTTAAAGGATATTCATAGTAGGGATGCACGGAATCCACTATTTTACGATTCTGCCGAACCCCCGAATCCATTGTGAAGGATTCAGCCGAATACTGAACCGAATCCGAACCCTAATTTGCATATGCAAATTAGCAAGGGGGAGGGTAAAATCGTGCCAAAAATTTTTTTACTTCCTTGTTTTGTGAAGAAAAGTCCCATGGTTTTTTGGATTCGGATTCGGTTCGGCCAGGCACAAGGATTCAGCCGAATCCTGCTGAAAATGCCCGAATCCTGGCTGAATACCGAACTGAATCCTGGATTCGGTGCATCCCTAATTCATAGCTCTTATGTTTTAAATATAGATACATATACACCAGGTTCCACAGATCCAACAGATTCAGTGTTCATGCATTTGGACAATACCTTGATTAATAACAATTTTATAATTATGATATCCAGATATGCTGAAGGTGTCTCATCTGCTAGTGTCCAAAACATGCTTTGCTGGTGTCCAGTGACCATTAGGGATATGCGTTCAGATCCAATCCAAATGTATTGGCAAATTAAGTGCTAATTAGAAGACACCTGCAATGATCCTGGAATTCTGGGAAAAAACTCTTTGAACATAGTGACCATTTTCTTCAAAAAAATCCCAGTGCACTGAGAAGTGGGAGAATAAGAGCAAATACTGATTCATGAGGGTCCATACAATGTGTTAGGGAATATTGCCCATCACCACCAAAATAAATGTAGAATATCTGGGGAACGAGCAGCATAAGATTATGCCAACATTACTTTACATACTTCATTCATGTTGCTAAGTGGTTGCATGTAGCATCATAAAAACACTGTACTGCAGAAGCTTATGTGCAATGATAGTAAATGATAAATTATAGTAAGCATGGTTTTCCCATGAAATCTAGTGTCATTCAATAACTAATCTGTACATTCACTGCTGCCTTTTCTTTTTGACACTCAGGGGACATTTGCAGAGGTAAAAATTTACAAACTTGGCATATTTTCCGTGGTGTCATGCTTAAAGAAGGAAAATTTTACGATTGTTAAGAAAGGATCATCAATAAAGCTGGGCATAGACCCAAGGATATCTTTAATTTACCCTCCAGGCTGCTTTCGATCTTCAGTAATTGTTCAGTTCAAGGTAATTCTAAATCTGTTCATAACTCAACAGTAGAATATTAATTGTAGGAGAATTTTTCCAAACTTCACGGTTCCAGTTGATACAATACTTATTCCTTATAAGAGAAATCGTAATTCTTTGTGTACTTCCAATGTAATCTTTGCACAAGTCCACTCCACCCCACACAGTCACTCTAAAGCTGAAACTATCAACCCCCCCTGTTCTGGTATACAGCATGTTTTGCTGCCCTACAATTTCTAGTTTGTGGATGGGTTGCAAAAATCTTAAAACTACCCTAACATACAATATGGCAGTTGCGTTTTCAAGTCAGGCACAAATTTCTCAACAATGTGTTTACTTTATCGGTGAGTAGATTTCAGCTATATAACCACCCACCTTGGCTGGGTAGTAAATAGTGGAGGTAGTGAGTGTACAGGCGGCTCAAACTCTTACGGGATGATTTATTTTTTGCACAAAAACTCACAAATCCGAGTTATATTTTAAAAAAACAACTCAAAGGTTTGTTATTTAATAAACACGAACAATTTTAATTTAAAACTTCAGCATCTTAAAGCTTGCGAGTTCTTATAGAAGTCATTGGTAGATGTCCTATACAAAATTCAAGACCTTTTTTTTATTTGAAATTTTTGAGGTTTGTTGAGTTTGCAACTCACAAATTTTAGTTTTTGAGCTCATAAACTAACAAATAGGAGGCTTTGTTAGCTTTGTTTGTTAGTTTTTAAGGGGAAATACTTTTTTAGAGGAAAAAAAACCTAGAATTTTTTGAGATTTATTATATCCTGAATTTGCTAAAAATCCAAAAATACTCCATCTCAATTCTGTCAAGGTCATGTAGAAATCAAAAAAAGTCCCTTTAACAATTTGAAGATGTTTCTTTTTGAGCTCATAAACTAACAAATAGGAGGCTTTGTTAGCTTTGTTTGATAGTTTTTAAGGGGAAATACTTTTTTAGAGGAAAAAAAACCTAGAATTTTTTGAGATTTATTATATCCTGAATTTGCTAAAAATCCAAAAATACTCCATCTCAATTCTGTCAAGGTCATGTAGAAATCAAAAAAAGTCCCTTTAACAATTTGAAGATGTTTCTTGACATTGTGAGCAACACTGGTTTTCAAACGATGATCCGAAAAAGTCCCAGTTATTGGGCGAAAACACAAAAAAGTGTAATAATTGGAGCGTCAAATTTGAAAAAGTCACAAGATTCGAATTGTTGCACAATTTGGTCAAGCCTTTGCCCTCACCATCTTTATCGTCCGATTTTTTTGATAAATTATGTAAATTCTTGGATGGACGTTAGGTTGACTTTGTTTCAATTTGGTAACAAATTGGTAAATTAATACTCCTAAATGCATAATAAATATTTGCCATTGTTGATAAAATTATAAATTCCACGTTCAATGTGTAGGTTCAACCAATTGATACATCAATTATATCACTGCTGAAAGTAAAACATGATATATACTACTCAGTAGTTTCTACAAGCCCCTTGGTTCACATCAAACAGCCGTCAGTTCAACTTTTTCAAAAGCCCATCACAGTGTTCCTTCCCTGTCCTCCTAATCCTGAGAAAAAGAAACAAGGCGAAGAAGCAGACAATAAAAGGGCATCCACGGCCACGGCCACAAGAGCCCTAGGAGCCAACCAACTTCGGTAAGAATCTGTTTTTTTTTTTAATAAATGGGGGAGTCAGAGGACAGTTTTCTTGTGCATATTGGGAGTTTTAATTAGTCTGTAGCCATAAAATAAAATGTTTAGTGATGGGCGAATAAATTTGCCCTAGGCGAATTCGCAACGAATTTCCGACATTCGCTGATGGCGAAAGTTTCAGCAAAACGCTCACAAATACACGCCGCGTGTTTCGTTTCGTCGCGTGTCGAGTTTGTCGCTTCACTTCAAAATCTGTGCAGTGAAAAATATTTTTAAAAATAAATGAAAATATATTAAAATATGCCTTTTTAATTTTTCACTATTTTAAATAATGATCACAGATGTTTTTAAGAAGCTGGCAAAATGGGAGGCCTTTTTTTCTTTTGAAAAGATAAGAGTCCACTAAAAATGCAGGGCATGTGTGCATACTAAGTGAAACGCGTGTAAATTGCTCTTCTCATTGACTCCAATTCAGCACATTCAGCTACAAAACAAAAGATGCCATTTTTTACAATTTTTTTTTCACATTTCCATACCTCCCAACATTTTGGAAGTAAAAAGAGGGACAGAATTTTTTTTCCATACGTAGCACTGCAACATTTTGACCATTTTTGTGGTCGCACCCACTAATTAACATGTTCGTTTTACCAAATTTGGCAGTTTATGAAAGTTTGAAAATATTTCTCCTTATAACAAATTTTTTCGTTGTTTTGCTAATCTCGCAAATATTTCGACGAAACGCCACCGATTTGCCCATCACTAAAAATATTCCTTATAACATGCATCCACCATGGTTCTCCTAACGTGCATTTCTCTGTTAATACCCAGTTCAACCACTTTATGACATCATCATTTTGATTAGTTTTTTCTGGAACAGAAGAGACAGCATTTGACCAATTCCAAAAATGACCAGTACCAATTCCAAATATGGCTTCACTTGAGTGCCCACTGTATATGTGCCCAGACCATACTATGAGCGTGAACCTCTTGGAATTAGAAAGTAAAAGAATGGGATTCAACTGTTTGGATTTGCAAAACACACAATACAGGCAATGGTAGTCAGACAAATGTCAGATGAGCTTAGACAAGGTGCCAAGATATATTTATAATCCAATACAGACACACAACAGACATAAGTTCTGCTAACGTTTTCCTTCTATACTTTTTTTAAGAAAAGATTTTACACTTAATTTGACTAATCCCTCCTATGACATGCTGTTATTTGCAAATCTCTGCCATATTTTCTTCCATATGATTAACGCTGAATAGGTGTCAAATTTACTGAAAATAAAACCTATTTATGGACTGTCTGTTTTTTTTTTGTGATGAACCTGAGACGAATGTGTGCACACAACGTTCACTGTATATAAATACTTTATATATAAGAAAGTTGAAGCTGCCATATTATTGACCTAAAGGTGTTTTGAATAGACACCAGAGCAATTAGACCTTGAAGGAGCTTCAATAAATGATGATTATGGAGAAAAGGGTATGAAATGGTGTGAGCACAGCAATACTTCTTTCCTGACCTAGGCCCCACGCAGTGTTCAAATGGAAACCCTGGCATGTGAAGCTCTGGCATAGAATTCTTGTCATGTCCATACTAGGCTTTAAAAACAGGGCCTCTTGTGTAATTAGGTCATATATATTAGACAGTTGTTTGAAAACAAATATCTAATTGACTGCTATGGGTTACTGAACATTGCATATGAAAATATTTCATCACAAAGCAATCTTATTTTAGAGCTGTTAGTGCCCCAATGAGGAAGCTTGGAGAAAACCCAAATGAATCGTTGAAATTGCTGGCATACAAAGAAGATCAATGGGTCATTTTGGAAGATATTGTGGTGAAGAACGTGCAGACTGGAATTGTATCGTTTGAAATGGATGAGCATGTTACAAGGTATAACATTTTTTGATTCTTGAAGTGTGTGCCCCAAATGCCGGGTGCATCACTAGTCACAGTATGAGAGAGAGATAACCCATCAGAGCCTGGTTTACATTAATAGAGGCACTTTATTAGTTCTGGGGTTGTTCTTTAGTCTGTATGTGCTACATTAGACAATTGTATATATTTATAGGCATATTTTAAGTCTGGCAGTAACAACTGTTGTATAAACTGTGCAAGAAAATTATTGTTGCCATGACCGAGTGTACCTAAAATGTTACTTTTTTTGCATATTGTATGCAGAGATAAACAGTTGTTTCCAGCTGGAACTATTACGTTACCAGTGTTTGAATGGTTTTTAGGGCCCACCATAGGACCTGACTCCCTAGGCTCACTCTCAAAGCAATTAAATATAGACTGTGCCAACTAGTTTAGCTTTTTTATATGGGCCCATGTTGGTAATAAGGATGAGGTGATGGGAATTCTCCAAGGCTGGCATCAGGAGATCCTCTGATACTCTTGTATACAGTTCATAAATTATGTTTACAGGGATACTGTCATGGGAAAACATGTTTTTTTTCAAAATGCATCAGTTAATAATGCTGCTGTAGCAGATTTCTTTACTGAAATCTGTTTTTCAAAAGGGCATACAGATTTTTTTATATTTCATTTTGAAATCTGACATGGGGCTAGACATATGGTCAGTTTCCCAGGAGCCCCTAGCTATATGACTTGTGCTCTGATAAACTTCAGTCTCCATTTAAGGCTGTACTGCAAGTTTGAGTGATATCACCCCCCTCCCTTCCCTCCCAGCAGCCTAACAACAGAACAATGTAAAGGTAACCAGATAGCAGCTCCGTAACACACGTTAACAGCAACTTGGTAGATCTAAGAACAGCTCGCAATAGTAAAAATCCTTGTCCCACTGCAACTCCTTCAATTACATTGAGTAGGTGAAAAAATAGACTGTCAGAAAGCAGTTCCATAGTGCAACAGTGGTACTTTCTGAGAGCACATGACCAGGCAAAATGACCTCAGATGGCTGCCTAGACACCAATATTACAACTAAAAACAGTGAAATAAAAACAACACAATAATAACCATGACAGAATCCCTTTAATTCATATTTAAATTATCATATAATTGACAATCATCTTGAAATAAAAATTCTGTGCTTGGTGTTATTTTTTGTTAAAAAATATTGTTGTTGTGATTGAAGGTTCCCCCTATGGTAAGTGAGTAAATAACCCTCATATCTTGTTTCAACCTCTGCAAATGTTCCTATGCTTTGTGGGATGACAATTTTTGGAGACCAGCAACTTTGGGCTTCTCAAAGAAAATAATTAAGGTTGGGGTATTGACATTTTCATTTTGGTGACATCATTGTCCAGTGGATTCTAGAACAAAGTGACCATGTTTTTCTGAAGCAATACCCCACCGTATTGTTATACAATGGCCACTGTTTGGCAGGCAGACAATTAGTTGAATCACCACATTAGCCAAGAGCTCATTTTGTTTATTTAAGCTTAAAATCTATTTAAACAATGCCAATACTGTTTACTTTTTGTCTGCATTTCAGCTTTATCGTAATTCGTCTTTCTTCAGCAATGGACAATGGCCACTTGATGAGCTTCATTCACAGTTTAGAAGTTGCCACACATAGTTCTATGGTGAATGTGATCTTGTACAGAAAGAAAGACAACCTTCAAAAGGCAATTGTTAAAGTGGTGCCTTCAAAAGAACTAACATGGGAAGTTGCTAACTTGCGTGAAGCAGGTTATTCTGGACCTCCTGAACCTTCTGAGCAAATACAGCTCCGAGAAGGAGAACAAATCCATTTCCGCTTTTGTGGCAATATTACAGCGTCAGGTATCTCTCAGATCCTTTATCAGAACTAGAGAAGGATTTCAGAAGGGTTTCAGTATAAAGATGATTTGTAATTCTCTACAAAAGTACATAGGTAACCATCTGAACAAGAAAAACAATAAGCACACAGGTATAGTGGTATATAATGGACTCTTAAAGATTGCTTCATATCTCATCTACCCACTGGTGGCCATAGTGATGAGTGAAAATTATGCCTATAGACTTTTGGCAAATTTTTGGGGCCCCCTGGGCCCTTCCCACCACCTCAGGCTTCACTCCAAATCCCCCACACCACGTGTAAAAATGCTACACAAACATGAGTGCTAAATCATGAACCCATTGGTGGCCAGGGCCCCCCTACAAGTTAAAATTAAATTGGTGGTCAGGGCCCCCTGTTGGAGTGATATAACCCCCTTCCTCTTCCCCCAGCAGCATAACAACAGAATAATGGGAAGGTAACCAGATAACAGCTCCCTAACACAAGATAACAGCTGCTCAAAAGTAAAAACCCATGTCCCACTGTGACTCCTTCAGTTACATTTAGAATGAAAAACAACAGCCTGCCAGAAAGCAGTTCCCTCCTAAAGTGCTGGCACAAATCACATGACCAGGGACAGCTGTGAAATTGACAATATGTCTGACTCCATGTCAGATTTCAAAATTAAATATAAAAAAAAAATCTGTTTGCTCTTTTGAGAAATTAATTTCAGTGCAGAAGTCTACTAGAGTAGTAACTAATACTGTAACAGTATCCCTTTAAAGCACTGGTGGCCAGGGGTTTGATAAAAAAAAATGGTGTTCAGTGGAAATTATCCCAAGTTCTTCTTCCTTGTTCTTGGCGATAGCAGCTTCTTCAGTTTTCTTATGACTTTCGGCTCCTTTCATGGCTTTGGTTCTTTTTACAGCTTCAGATCTGTTTGTGGTTTCGGGTCTTCGGCAGTTAGGTTAAGGCCAGACGGGGAGATTCGGGGGCATTTTGTCGCCTGGCGACTTCTCGCCGTAGCCCCCGAACCTCCCCGAATAGCCACTTACCCAAGCGCACCGGCGTTGCTTGAAAATGCCGGCGCGTATCCACACAGAGCGGCGCGCTTTTTTTTTTTGGCGACAAAATGCCCCCGAATCTCCCCGTCTGGCCTAGCCCTTAGGCTCTTTGGCAGTTCAGCTCTTCGGTAGTTCAGATCTTTTGGACTTTGGCTTAAGGGAGCCCGGCTAATCTGGAAGTGCAGCACAGCCTTTAACTTTAAATTCTGCCAGGCCCGGGACTACTGTCCTCCCTGTTCCCCTTATCACTAGTGATGTTAAAACTGGGTGTAATTTTAACACTGCGCATAATTGCAGTGTGTTCAGCTCTTTGCGTGGATTGGAAGAAAAATAACAGCCACTTGATTGGTTCAAATCAACACAAATGCACTTGTGATCATTTGGGCACTTTCAATTTGCCCACTTTTTTTATACATACCATGTAAATACTACTAAATAATCTCATGTTCTTCTCATATGTATGACCAAATGAAGCTTTGAGTATAATCAGTTTATTATCATACATCCAGTAATGAATACATATGCATATGTGCATACATAAAGAATTTTTATATATGTGTATCTAAGAATTATTTTATAATTATTATTATTTTAGCTTCTTTAAAGGAAAACTATACCCCCCAAACAATGTAGGTGTCTGTAAACAGATATTGCATAAAACAACTCATATGTAAAACCCTGCTTCATGTAAATAAACCATTTTCATAATAATATACTTTTTTATTAGCATGTGCCATTGGGTAATCATAAATAGAAAATAGCCATTTTAAAAAATAAGGACAGCCTCCTGGGATCCTAGGATCCAACGGTGCACACAAACATACCAAACAAACTATAAAGTTAGGTCACATGAGCCAATTATCAGACAGAGTTCTATCTTTTGCTTCAACACTTCTTCCTGTTACAGTTAGAGTTGAAATATTTCTGGTCAGGTGATCTTTGAGACAGCACACAGACCATTGTGAAATGGTGGTTCAAGGCAAGAGATGTAAAAGGGCAATATTTACTTAAATATACATACCAGGTAGGTAAGATTCTTTAATATGTCACTTGATTTGATATAAAATCTGTTGTTTTTGGGGTATAGTTTTCCTTTAAGTACATGTTTTCTGTAGAGTGTTGTTTTTCCCTTTTTATATATGTTTCAGATTATAGATGGGATGCACTATGTATACAGGTATGGGACCTGCTATCCACAATGCTCTGGACCTGGGGTTTTCAGGATTAGGGATCTTTCCGTAATTTTGATCTTCATACCTTAAGTCTATTTTTTTAAAAACAATTAAACATTAAATTAACCAAAAAGGCTGGTTTTGCTTCCAATAGGATTCATTATATCTCAGTTGGGATCAAGTATAAGGTACCGTTTTATTATTGTAGAGAAAAAGGAAATAACTTTTTTTAAAAATGTGGATTATTTGGATAAAATGGAGTCTATGGGAGACAGACTTTTCATAATTCAGAGCTTTCTGGATAACAGGCTTCTGGATAATGGATCCTATATCTGTACTTTCAATATACACAATAAATATTTCACTCTATTTATTAGATGGAAAGGACTTTGGAAAAACCTTTAAACTCACATTTCATGCGCAAAGAAAACAAAGATTATCCCTCCGTCTCAGGGTGGTGGATGAGTTTGGAAATTATAGTTGCCCCCACTATAAAGGCACAGTAGCAGTGTATAAGCTGAGCAAAGAAGACATTACAGAATGCTACAAGAGCAGTCAGTCAACTGATACTTATTTGCAACAACGGAGTCCCGTTTGTAAACTAGCAGTAACTCTACCAAAGGTAAGCCTCACTTATTGATAACTGGTCACTTCTAATTAGTTCATGGCCTAAGGAGCAACAGAGCAAAGTTGTATAGAAAAACATGTTTCTGCTTATTTACACCAAAACAGGCAGCTCATAACTAGAACACCTCATCTTCAGATTTTTCTAATTATTTGGTGCATTAATATTTATTCCTTTGATGGCAAATAATGCCATAGAATGCAGTGCACAGTGGAGAAAAAGGGAATTGTGTTGTGTAAGAATACCCCTCAGCTGGTGCAATAAGATGTAAGGACATTGAAGGTTATTTAACCGGCAAACAATGTTTAGAATACACCACAGGACTTATTCTAACAACCACTTGAGGTATATAGATGACAGTTACATTCAAGAACTATGCAAAGCAATGTGACACAAAAGTTGAGAACGTCTGACAGGTTGTTAGATGTACATTTTAGGGCTACCAGATAGTGGTCCAGATAATTTGTAATTATGTACATTATTTATATTCCATTTCTGATGAGTCTTGGAAGATTATTTACCAATGATCCATGGTTGATTCCAATTAATCCACTACCATCAATATATATTTACAAAACAAGCAAGCCATAACAAATAAGATTCATTATAAATCATTTAGTTTTACTGATATTACAATAAAGTAAAAATATTGATATTGATTGAATTCACTTTTTTATCATTGTTCATGGCCTTCTGTGCAATACAACTTGCCAAACCAATCATTATTTTATCCTGAAGGTTTGTATTATGAAGATCATAAAAAGTGATTAAGGGGAAACTTGATGGACTGCCATTTTGATTTTTTATAATCAGTCCCATTGTCATATTAACTCCATAATAGGAAAGCTGTATGTTTATCTTCAACTCATTTATAATTAAAGCATTCATAGTTTTTTTTTATTAATATTAAAATGTTTATGCTCTTGGAGAAGTTTAGTAGAAACGTGGTGGGGGGAGGGAGCAGAAGAATTCAGGCTCCTGAATTGCTTCAACTATTGGCTTTGATAAAGCTCAAACATTGGCTTTGATAAAGCTCAAACATTTGTTTTCAATATATGTTTATGTGTTTGAATGATTTGTTGCATTTTTACTAGATGGAAAAAAATGTGAGTCGTCCTTCAAGTACAAAAGTAATAACAAGTGATCCTGCAGGTTAGTGTTCCTAAATAACAATGAATATATAACTGTAAATGATTTGGGTTCAATGTATAAAACAATATATATATATATATATATTTTTTTTTTTTTTTTTTTTTTTTAAATATTTGTAATACTATACTTATTCTACTTAATTTGACTTTAGTTTATGATCATGCTAGATATTGTTTGGGACAGTCTGCTTCAATGGTTGGCACAAGAACTGTCAGAAGAAGATGCATCACACCTGGTACTATCACTTCCAATTCGCCGCAGTACCGTTCAGCTTGTAAAGCTAAAAAGTCCAGACAATCTGACTGAACAAATATATGAGCTCCTGAGCTTTTGGAAGAAGAGCCTACCGACGTCAGCTGACAAGATAAGGCTTTTAGCCCGTCATTTGAGAAAAAGTGGCCGAAGTGATCTGCTGGAACCGCTGAAGATTAACTGGGAGAATAAGATGTCTCTTCAAACATAAGTCTATAATGTTTTATTCAATTCAAAACAAAATTAAAAAAACTAAAAATATTTGGATACAGAGACTTAGCTCTTAATAATTTTTTAAAAAAAACTAGAAATGACAGATTTGATATAAGTACACTTGTGTGTAGTCGAGCTAACCCTAGTACTGGAGGCCTGACCAAATCCTTTATTGTATTCTGATCATCGTAATAGCCATTTCTTAAACAAACAGATGATTTTTCTTGAAAAGGAATATACCTTTCATAAAGTTATATGTTTTATAAATATTTACCTCATGTTTTCACTTCTTTGATCTCATTTAAATTTAGGATTAGCCAGCCAGTAGTGTTGTACAACCCAGAAAACAGTTACTGTTAGAATTGTTCTGTAATATTGTCACGAACGGCACCCAATACCAGAACAGTTGCTAAGCACCTTGGTCTCAGCTTGGCTTCACCAGTTAAGTGATCGCCTTTGGCCTCGGGAGGAGCCCTCAGCTTACTCAGATGCCACCTGGACTTATCGAGAGGTGCAAAGCTAAGAGTTCTGGCTAGCACAGAGGCACAATCGTCTCACCAAGGATACTGGGTTGTGGACAGGCAAAGGTCAGGATTGGAGATTGTCAGAGTAAACTGACAGGCCAAGGTCAGGATTGGAGAATAACAGGATAGTCAGGCAAAACAAGGGTCAAAAACCAGTAGATCAGGCAGGAAACAATTAGGAATAACACCCAGGAACTACCAAATAGAACCTAACAATGGACAATGCTCTGTACACCAAGATCCCCTTAAGTACTGTTTGAATTTCGCGCCATAGCACGTGACGTCATCACGCCGGCGCATAAACCCGGAAGTGCACCGGCCCACGCGCCATAGAGATACCGGCACTGGAAGAGGACAGATGCACGCGGTGAGCGTCCCCGCCATAGGCACAGCGGGCACTCCCCCATGCCCGGGGAGCAACCACTAGACCACCAGGGAAACAGTAATCCCTTACAAATATGTTGTCAGCCCCACTTTATGTTCCTTTGCACATTTTAGCCTCCACTTCTCTACCTCCAAACTACAGACATACAGGAGTGTGTAAACTAAAGATTACACACTGATATTAGAGCACATTGATGTAACATACAGGCATAAAGACCTGCTTTATTCTGGAATCATTTATCCTATTCTGTCTACACTACATTTTAGAAATGAGCAATCTTAGAGATTTTTCTGATATTTCTTAGGTTCTTCTTTTATATGTTTGCCTCGTAAGCTACATTTCCATAGGTGTAGAAAGGAGCGGTCACTATATACATAACAAGCACCCCAGTTTCATAGCACCAATCCAAAGCCAAGGAATAGCAAGTTACTTTAAATTGTTTTTTTTTGTAGAATTGTTGCTGAGGAATAATTTATTGCCCTAAAGGAGAACAAAAGCTTAACTAAAGAAGTGGCTAGAAATTATGTACATTATGTTTTGTGCTTGTGTACCAGCCCAAGGCAACCGCAGCCCTTTAGCAGTAAAGATCTGTGTCTCCAAAGTAGCTCCCCATCTTCTTTTCTGCTGATTCACTGATTCACATGCTCTGTGCTGCTCGTCACAGTGCTGCTGCTCTGTGCTGCTGGTCAATTTTTCATCAAATAAAAAATCCCAATTAGCATCACAATTTAATAATCAGCCCTGTAGCATCAGTTTATATTATAGACTAACCTCCTTTTTTGCTTAATAATTAGTGACGACCCCTAAGCTTAGCTTCTCCACAGCTGCTCAGAGCCCACTGAGCATGTGAGTTTCACAGACACTTTCCAAGATGGTGACCCCCTGTGACAAGTTTGATGTCCTGGATCATTGCTGCTATTGACAAGCTGAAACTTAAAGCTGGTGCAATAAGTTCAGTAAAATAAATTTTTAGAATTTAGTTCTCCTTTAAGAGTTTCAGCTACTTTGAAATCTGTCCTCCTTTTTGTTTGAATGAGCTTTATGGTGAAAACATTTCATAAATGTACTGTATCGCTACTGGCCACCAGATGGTGCAAAAAGACTATGAAATATCAGTTGAGAAACTACAGCAGTCCTTTCAGAACATCACTCTGTTTATTATAAAATACATTCTGTATTTTTATTATTCACCTGTATTAGATAACTATGAACGTTTTACTTGCAAAATGTTTACTCTGTGAGACTGTGAATAACAACAGAACAGACATCAGTGATAAAACCCTACAGAATTTTGAAGGCAATTCAAATTTAGTTAACCTGTTGATCTGCAGTCTGATACTTCAGAAAACGACACAATAGTAGACAATTTCCTATTGTTCCCACCGTGGCAAGCAGGTTATTTTCAGCGGTATACAGAAGCTCCAGAGAATGAGTAGGTGCATTACTTATGCTGCAACCAATGCTTAACAGGGCAGAGTACAGACCATTCATGGACCCATTGCCTTGAGCATCTGGCTTGTGTCAATTCCTAAATTGGAAGGATAAACCTACATTGTCAGTTTTATATACAGTTTGCAAACTGATTATGTGCCCTCAGTTTTTCCTAAAACAATGACCCCAGAATTTCATGACCAACAATGATTCTAAGGTGAACAGGTGGAGTAGAGTTTTTTTTTACATTTGGCATAGATGTAGTAATTGATGCTAGAAGGCAAAATAAAAAATGATCTATCTAAGCATTATGCTCCAGAAAAGACTTTAATTTAAAAAAAATAAATCAAAAGGTTTGTAGATTGATTCAGCCTTGTGTGTTGCTTAGTTATTCACAAGTTTACATCTTCTAGTATTTTAATTAAATGATTTATGTTCTGAAAGAGAGAGGGCATTTGATCAGACAAAGCAATGACAGTCCCCGCACTATAGATGGGCAAACTGATTTTAATGGCTTCCTGAAAATCATGTCTATGTTATATACATGCAAATTGGTTTTATTTTATTTATGTCTGAGACCATATATACAATTGTCACATTCCCATTTCTATTACATTTTGAAATAAGTAGATTGTTTATCTTCTGTCTGCTGCAAAATAATATATATAGTATATTATATATTATAATTATATATAGTTTTGAAAGAGGGGAATAACATATTCATTAAAGGAGAAGGAAGAACTCATACATATTTCTTATAACTGTTAGCCATTACATCCAGAGTAACATATTGCCCCAGTGCTGTACTGTGCTCCTTAGTTTGTCTGCAATACCACAAAGTATTACAGAATATATTTATATATATGTACAGCTCAGAGAAATTCAGGGATTAATCTCCCACATTTTATCACAATGAAATTGGTACTGAGCACATGGAACTAATTTTGTAGTGTGAACAAGATCTGATACAGATGTGGGAAATGTTATCCACAATGCTGAAGAATTTTCCAGATAACAGATCTTTCTGTATTTTGGAACTTCATACCTTAAGAAAATTAGCATTAAATAGACCCAATAGGCAGGGTTTTTGCTTCCAATAAGAATTCATTATAGCTTAGTTTGGATCAAGTACAAGGTACTTATTATTGCAGAGAAAAAGGAAATCATTATAAAAAAAATTGGATTATTTGGATAAAATGTAGTCTATGGGAGATGACCTTTCTGTAATTCCTAGCTTTCTGGATAATGGGTATAAAGTTTTACCTGTCAAAGTACATGAAATAAACCCAAACTGTTCATTGGTATTACACTGGCCATATTTCACTCTGGGTTACAGAGTATAAGAAATCTATTACAGTCAGGCTCGGATTTGTGGAGAGGCAACCTAGGCCCGGGCCTAGAGTGGCAGGATTTTAGGGGCGGCATCCTGGTTCAGAAATTTAGGGGGCGGCATCCTAGTTCAGGAATTTAAATTTCCTGTGTGCCAATTCCCATTGCTCTGTCCTGATAAACATTTGAGCAAATAAAAGGGATGGGACAGGGGCGACAAACGACAGCGGGCCTAGGGACACCCACCAGGTAAATCCGGCCCTGACTACAGTCAGATAGGGTTGCCACCCGGCCGGTATTTTACCAGCCTAGCCGGTAAAACACCAGCCAAGGCCGGTATTACAAATTTACCGGCAATGTAGCTGCCGGTAAATTTGTAATACCCCTTAAAATGGCCCTTGCCTTGCCTTAAATCAAATGAAAAACTTAACTTTCTCGCGTCTTCAGTCCGATCGCTCGCGTGGCTCCGCCCCCTTTGACGTCCCACCCCGCCCCTTTGACATCACGTCCCTCCTCCTTTTGGCCCCGCCCCCCTGCCGGCCAGTACGGACATTTTTAAAAGGTGGCAACCCTACAGTCAGATAACAATGAACTTGCTAGCTATAAACCAAATTCTGTGAATAGCAAGAGCTAGTGTTGCAATTAAGTTTACTTCCCTATGTCTGCCACCAGGTAGAGCACCAGTACACTAGACAATCACTCAATCAGCTTGTGGAGTCACTGAATTACATTTATCAGAATGTGCTCTTGTATATATATATATATATATATTCATATAATAAGACAGTCCCTTGTTATATCAAACTTCTTATGACAGCGGAAGAAATCCATTGCAGTGTGAGAATCAAAAAGAGATACTAGCCTAGTGAAAAGTGTATTGCATTCAACAAAAGCAGCTACAGTAATCAATATTTGACATAATACATGTAGCTTTTTGTGCAGAATTTATAGGTCTGAATTTAAGGTGCAGTACAAGCCCTTGTTCAGCAGAAGTGCAATGAAGCAGGCTTGGCCTGAACATACTGTTGTTTTAATCACAAAAGATCTGTAGTTATTGTTATTTCATGAACTAAACAGTGCACAGATAAGCAGAAGTCCATTATGGAGAAGGATAAACTGAACTCTGATGAGCACTTGTGTTTTGGTAACTAAACCAACACCTCCATTTTTCTGTCTAAAATTATGCACCTTGTTTGAGGTGCTATAAATCATTAAAATCCATGGCAACACTACAAGTCTTCTAGCATTCTATAAAAATATCAATTCTAGTGACGTCAAAGAAACATCATTTTGCAGCACAACACATATTTTTGCTAGCAGCTTGTAATGGGGGCACCCATGGCTGATTGACTCCTATCTCCAGAAGGATATTTATGCAGGGAATTACTATGGAAATTGGTATTGTTCCAAGGTACAACCTCTAAGCATTGTATGGCTTTTATCAATAAATTATGTATTTCTGGTGTATATTTGTTTTGCTATGCATTAAGGGGTACACCAAACCACGGTTATTGTCACACTACTATTATAGTTCTATTGTCAAGTCCAGGAAAACTTCTCCCACTTGCTTTCAATTATGGTTCCCACAGGTTCTCAATGGCCTACACCTGACTGCTGTTATCCTTAACTGGGGGCACAATCATGCACACCGGGATCCTACCCCAATACACAACTGCGCTTGATGACTGGCGTAGCTTCCTCACACCTGTAATGAGAGATCTGTTGGACTGAATGACAAGCACCTCAACTAGAACCTGACAAGGAATGGCTTCTATGACCTCAGCCTGTCTCCAAGCTCTACTATTGAATGTGTCTTAAGTCAATGAGTGTTTCTTTCCTGGCCCCCTATTATAGGCTTTCTGGGGTCTGGGAGCTCCCCCACTAGAACCTTCTAGCAATGTCCCCTACAGGCCAACCTTAAGAGCTGGAAAAGTTACACATTACATTAGAAATTTATAACCAAAATAATATTTTATATCTACTTACAGACTGTTATAATAAACTTTGGCTCAGAACAGGACTTATCTCTTTCTATTTTTCACTTTAGAAAAAATAACACAAATAGTAGCAAATTGCAGAAGAATGATTATACAGGTATGGGACCTGTTTTCGAGAATACTCGGGACCTGGGGCTTTCTGGATAATGAATCTTTCCGCAATTTGGCTCTTTCCACCTTAAGTCCACCAGAAAATCATGTAAACATTAAGGGGCTTATTTACTAAGGGTCGAATAGGGTCGAAGTGAAAACTCAAATAAAATTCGAATTTCAAAAATTCGAATTTCGAAATAATTTTGGGCTACTTCGACTATTGAATAGGCCAAAATTCGATTTGAAGTGTTAAAATTCTAAAGTACTGGCCCTTTAAAAATCCTTCGACTTCGCCTATTCGCCAGCTTAAAGCTGCCGAATGCTTGAAAAAGAGTGGGGCACCACTCGAAACGTTGCATACTTATGCTGCCCAATATGGAATAAATAAAGGCGATTTTATCTAAGAAATTTGGAGTGTTGTCTCTGGAGAAAACATATATCTAATGTTGGGACCTTGGTGAATAGGTTCTTCTACGTGCATCTATATCCTTAAAAAACGGGCAATAGAGTAAGTGCAGTTTGTTTGGAATTTGTACATAAAGCTGCTGAATAGTCATTTCGGGGGACCTCACAGAACTTGTCCTGAAAATTTTCTGAGAAATCGAAGGATTTCTAAAATTTTCTGAGAAATCGAAGGATTCGAACGATTTTCTAAAATGGCCATATTCGATCGAAAATGACCCCCAAAAACAATTTGATAGTCGAATTTCAAAGTATTTTCCACTTCGAAATTCGACCCTTAGTAAATCAGCTCCTAAATAAACCCAATAGGCTGGTTCTGCTTCCAATAAGAATTAATTATATCTTAGCTGGGATCATGTAGAAGCTACTGTTTTATTATTACAGAGAAGAAGGAAATCATTTTTAAAAATTTGGATTATTTGGATAAAATTGAGTCTATGGGAGATGGCCTTTTCATATTATTATTATTGTTATTATTATTATTAATAATAATAATAATAATAATAATAACATGTATTTCTATAGCGCCAACATAGTTTGTAGCACTGTATTCCATAACCTGTACGGTGTGTGATGACTACATGGTCAACCTGACAGGCTATGACTTTAAAACTTGTTTTGAGCTATTTGAAAAGTTTACGTCTTCAAGAAGCTCTATAGAGGAGGTTCAATTAAAGCGAAAATTGTCTTTCAAGATTGTTGGTAGATATATTTTTCAATATTGTAGAGTGGAAAGATAAACCTTCTAAAAAGGTCTACATTTTTACTCTGATTCATTAATTTGTCATTAATCAATAGTGGGATTTGGATATTTGTTTTGCTATTGGATTCTGTAACTGATGATTCCAAACATTAGCCAATAGGAACTGCTGCATCTCGCTGTTTATTCATAATTACCTATACATTGTAGGAAAATGCTCCTGGACAGTATCCATGTCTGGCTTGTTCTTTCACAATGATACATGGATGCCACTTGCAAAGTGACAAATTATCTATAAGAAACCATTACATTAGGCTGGCAAACAGAACTACTTGCATCGTATTACAGGAAGATTGTTGCCTTTTCTGTTTCAAACAAGTGATGGATCTGAACAATGGGAAGCTGAGTCACAATCCCAAACTAGAAAAGGCCACAAGATACACAGTACAATTAGGGTTTTTGCATCAGAGTTATTGTGTCTCGTGCCAGTAATGCATGAATGCCTTTCTTGCTTCTTCTATAGCAGCGAACAATGTACTTGCTGCAACACATGATTTAGATGATAGCACTTTATTCAGATCCCCACAAATTGGCACTTGTCTGAGAAGCAGTCCAATGAGCTTATGTTTTTTTAAATATAGATTACGCTGCTCTTCGATTTTGTGCAAGGCTGACGCGTGGTCACTGCAATCGAGAATGGTTTCATCTGTGTCCAGCTACCTTGGCAGAGGAATCAGAGGATAAAAAAACTGAGAAGTAACATTGGTCTCCAGTAGGATTTTATTAAAGGGCAAGTCAACCCCAAAATAAAAATTTGCCTAATAAAAGAAAACATTATTCTAAACGACTTTTGCAATATACATTCATTACACATTTTCTATGGTTTTTTATTTATTTGTATATGTATTGTTATTAGGGATGCACCGAATCCAGGATTGAGTTCAGTATTTGGCCAGGATTCAGCCATTTTCAGCAGGATTCGGCCGAAGCCTTGTGCCTGGCCGAACCAAATCCAAATCCAAAAAATCATGTGACTTTTCACGACAAAACAAGGAAGTAAAAAAATTTTGCGCGGCACGTTTTTACCCTCCACCTCACTAATTTGCATATGCAAATTAGGGTTCGGATTCAGTTGGGTATTCAGCCAAACCTTTCACAATGGATTCCGGGTTTCGTCGGAATCCAAGATAGTGGATTTGGTGCATCCCTAATTGATATTGAAAGCTGTCCCTTTCTATTCTCTGCCTTGATGGCTAAGACTGTTGATACAATGTAAGAAAAGGAAATTGATTAACAGCCCTGACTTTGCTGGGGAACCAAGGCTTTTGCAACATTGTTTAAAAAGTAACAAGCAGGACTTCAGCAAATGCTGCTTTTTGTAGCAAACATTTTTGCAAATAACTTTAAAAGCACTGAAATTTTTAAATAAATGTATAATTGAAAGTTGCTTATAATTATGTGTTCTTTTATTAGGCAGATTTTTATGTTGGGTTTGACTTGGCCTTTAAATTGACTATGTCTGTGTTTATACAGTAGTGATATTTTTTATAAAGGTCTTCTAAACACTATAAAAAGCATTTTTGTAATTTACATGAATTATTTACTCCCAAGATATTTGCTTGTGCTGGTAAATTTGGGGAGCCTGCTGTTATTCTGACTACCTACTATCAAGCTGTAATGCCTGAAATTTTGGAAATATGGAATTTTATATGCGTTTCAAACAAACCTTTGAAGATCCTCCTCCAGACTGGGCTTGTTTTTTCCATAACATATAGACCTTCAAATTCTATCCTAACCAGGGTCAGACTGGGCTGGTAGGATATCAGGAAAGATCTCAGTGGGCCTCAGCTCTCATGGATCCTGTTGACCCAGACTCACTCCCCTTCTGAAACCCTGGACACACCCTTCTGACCTCACCCTCACCCCGCCCCTCCAATTGCTGCCACAAGGGAAAATACATGGTATGCACAAAGGGTTGCAGCATGGGTGGACCAATCAGCTGGGCTTTGGGGCCCTAGGAGGATGAAAACCATTGGCAGCCTTCCTGGGCCCCAGACCCTTCAATCCGATGCTACTCCTAACCTGGTGTGCCACACTACTGCCTGCAGATATACTAAGCACTTCAGAGAAACACCCATCCCCCTAATTCTCCAAGGGCCACTTAACATAAAGGAGTATATTCTGTCACCATGATCTTAACACTGAAATAAAAACATTTTAGAGTTGAGCATCTGTGAGACCTAATTATATCATTTTTCCTACACATCTTTTACCCCCCAGTAATGTTAATATATGTTTAATTTATCCCTAATCCACAGATTGGGCCAGTGACTTCTGCTGCAGACATGTAACAAAACACAAATCTGCTGCAAAAGTTCATTTATCAGCTTCTGTCCGAAAGAAATGTGCCAGCGAATACTGACTTAATCCAATAGCAATTATTGTGGTCATAATAAACACATGAATAATGTATGAGTGTTATGAATTAGGTAATAAACTGTATTTGGTCCTGCTTACATACAACTATTGAAATACTTTAAATCAGTGAGAGGTACTTCAATAACCCCCAATGACAATTAACTGAAATGTTTTAAATTTGCAGAGACAGGTATCGGATCAGTTATTCAGAAACGCATTATCCAGAAATCTCTGGGAGGCCACCTGCCATAGACAACATTGTAATCAAATAATTCACATTTTTAAAAATGATGCCATTTCTTTCTGTAATAATAACACAGTGCCTGGCACTTGATGGTAACTAAAATGCATTAATCCATATTGGAGGCAAAACAATCCTATTGGGTTTAATTAAAGTATAAATGATTTTTTTAGCAAATTTAAAGGAGAATTTAAAAAAAACCCTACCCCCCATCCCCACCAAGACCCCCCTTCCTCTTCCCCCCAGCCTAAGGGTTAGTCCAGACAGGAAGATTCGGCGACTAATCTCCCCGAACCGCTTATCCCTGCCTTCCAGCTGACTAATGAAGAATCGCCTGCGCCTATTCACACCCGGCACTGCATTTTCCGAATCTCCCCGAATCTTCTCGTCTGGACTAGCCCTAAGTGTTACCCCGGGGCAAATGCCCCTAAGTCTATATTTGCCCCTTTGTGCAGAATCAGGCATCGGACTTCACGAGCGCCATCTTCAGACACTTTGTTAATCTTCAGAATGAGACTGGCAATGGTCTCATTAAGAAGTTTACCGAAACGGTTGAAGATGGCGCCCATGAAGATGATGCCTGAAACTGCACAGAGGGGTAAGTATGGACTATGGGGGTATCATTTAAACTGGGGGGGGGAGGGAGGGGGTCTTAATGGGGATGGGGGGTAGGGGTTTTTTAATGTATGGTTGAATTCTCCTTTAAGGTATGGAGAGCCAAAGATCCCTTATCCAGAAAGCCCCAGGTCCCAAGTATTCTAGATAAGTCCCATACCTGAACTGTCATCACATTTACAGTGTTTTAATAATCATTTAAACCCCATTCTACTTTGTTTTCAGATAGTGTCCCCTTAAAGAAAGTTTGTTATATTTCTAATTAAAAAGTTAAAGCGCATATAAGTCAAGTGGATGGCCCCTTATTTATCACTATAAATCGTCGTGGGAGGTTTGCAGCTTATGAATATGGAACAGCCGTCGCGTCCCAGATTGCTCCAGTTCCGGCTTGATGAATATACCTGTTACATTGTACTGGCAAGGATGTTTTTATCTAAAGTTTATTTAAGTTTACAACTTTAAAAAAGAATAAAACAAAAAGTGAGCAAGCAGGAAACTGAACTCTAAGACAGTAACAGATAAAGGTCTGTGCATTGGATGGAAAACAATGGAGAAAAAGGATGATTTGCATTTTAAGGAGAATTATAAATTACAATTTCCAACCTGAAAAGAGAAGATATACATTGGACATAACATGCACCCTGTGAAATTTTAATTTTAGTTCATAAAAGTCCACCAAGTGCCCCAGGTTTCTTCTCAGCCGTCTCTACATTCACATACGTGCAGGATTGTAAAATGCTGTACATTACTAACATCTGGATATTGTGGAAGTTAAAATAGAATTCCTGTGCAAAGTGCAATATTTAGTTATCGAGGAAGGGATCCGTTGAACTGCCCAGAATTCACTGCTATTCGATTAGCACGGCTTGAGATATTGGATTTGTTATGGGTAGAATTCTGCAAGTATACAGGTAACGGATTATTATATCTCAAGTGCATTTAGAATTTGCTTGAAATAATAAACCTGCAGTTCTCCAGTCTTTGCTAAATCACATCTCTGTTATATGTATATAAGAAACACTATATGCACTATATACAGCACTGAGAGAAATACATGCTATCTCTTAGGAGGTTATTTATTAAAGTCCAAATGCTAAAAACTAAAAAAAAATTTATTATCTGGAGACCCATTATCCAGAAAAGCTCCGAATTACTGAAAGGCTGTGTCCATTATAATCAAACAATCCAAATGTTTAAAAAATTATTTATTTTTTCTCTGCCATAATAAAACAGTAGCTTGTACTTGATCCAAACTAAGATATAATTAATCCATACTGAAAGCAAAACCAGCCTGTTGGGTTTATTTAATGTTTACATGATTTTCTAGTAGTCTTAAGGTACAGAGATCCAAATTACGGAAAGGTCCACTATCCGGAAAACCCCAGGTCCCAAGCTATAACAGGTCCCATACCTGTATGATACCCCGAGGCTGCAGAAACTCTAAATCCAAATATCCTCCATCTCAGACCTGCCAAGGTTGTAAATAAGTTAATGGGAGAGGTTGCTATCCTATTGAGAAATGTATGTGGTTTGCTCTAAAGGCTTTTTTGGCAAAAATCTGAAAAATTGTGCTTTTTGGGGAAAAAAAAAAAGTCATGCAATTTGGGGGAAAACCTCCAAACAAATTGTTTTATTCGGTTTTTCCCGATTAAATTGTACTTTTTTAAAAATAATAAATACAGTCAAATCATTTCAAATCATTCTAGTCTGGTTGGACTTTTTTATTTAAAAAAAATCAGAAAAATTTGGATTTTGATAAATTATCCCACACTTGTATATGACAAAGAGAAATATATGATTTATCTTACATTATATACAACACTGAGAAATACACACTCATTCTTACTGTATATACAACAATGAGAAATAGATGCTTACTCTTCCTGTGTATCCAGCACTGAAAGAAATATTTCTGCTGTTGTATATGAGCAATGAGAAAAATACATGCTTACTCTTACTGTATATACAGTAGAGCAGCTAGAAATATGTGCTTACACTTTTGTACAATATATCTGCTTACTGTTAGGGGCAGATTTACTAAATTCACATGAGGGATTCGAATAATCGATTGAATTTTCAAAAAGATTCTAATTCGAATTTCGAATATGCAAATTAGGCAAATTCGACCAAATTCGACCATTGAATATTCGAATTCGAATGATTCGAATATTCAAATTAAATTTTATTCGAATGTTTGAAAATTCGATGGTCGAATACTTCCCCTTTAAATTTAAATTCGATCCCCTACTTTGCCAGATTAAACCTACCGAAATGGGGATCATTCCCTAAGATCGAATAAGAAAAGTTCGATCAATCGCTTAAAAATCGTTCGAATATTCGATTCGAATTCGATTTGGATATTCGATCGATGGAATTTTCCCTATTCGATCGTTCGATCGATCGAATTGGGCTAAAAAAATTCGAATTCAAATTTTTTTTAATTCCCCACTATTCCCCCACTATTCCCTGGTCGATCGCTCACCCACTATATATCGTGGTTCGGGTGCTTATGCCCCAAACCCCTCGCTTCGTTCAACCGTTGTGTGCATAAATCAAAAGGATCACTCACCGCTCCTATTCGGTGGCCCGGGTGCTGTGCCCCGAACCCTCAGCAAGGGGAGACTTCCAAATATGTTATCACCAAAAGAGATGGAACGCACTTCACGGGACTCTCGGAGCGGTTAAAATAGTAGCTTTATTACACGAACATAGATCGTCCTAACGTGTTTCGTGTGTACACGAAATCATAGGCACAAATAACACATTTCAACACTCAGTTTAAAAACATTCAGGGCTTCGGTCATTACTGACCTAATTCCCTTCATTAAAAGCCAGGGCCAAGAGAGAAGAGTTAAAAATTAGCAAACTGAGCATGCTCACGCCAAAGGCAAGGAGGTTTAAGCGGAAGGCAGGAAGTCTGATACAGAAGTCTATGGGGTAGATTCATCAAAGGGTGAAGTTAAGAGTGAAGTTCCGCCACTAGAGGGAAATTCCACAGCTCTCAATTCATTTCTATGGGATTTTTAAAGGAGTATTCATCAAAGGGTGAACTTTCACTTCACCCATTGATGAATACGCCTTGCAAAATCCCATAGAAATGAATTGAGAGCTGTGGAATTTCCCTCTAGTGGCGGAACTTCACTCTTTGATGAATCTACCCCTATGTGTGCACAACAGAAGGAAAGAAATGCTGTGTTTCTTTTGACAGAGGATTCAAAGCAGCATTACTTTAGGGGTTTACTGGTATATTTAGGTGGACCTTTCTGATAAGGCTTTTTTAGCTTTAACCTTTCTTTCTCCTTTAAAAGGAAGTTGCTACTTTGAAAGCTCAGCCAATGATAAACAAAACTCCAAAGAATTAAGAGGGGTTCCCAAACTTTTTCACATGACGACGGCTCCAAGTGAGATTTTCCATGCACCAATAAATTATATTTTGATGCACGCTGGATCGCAATTGCTGTGAGTGCTTTCGTGGACTGATATATATATATATATATATATATATATATATATATATATGTATATATACTGAGAAATTCCTACCCAGTTGTAAGGCTAATAGCCTGGCTGTACAGTATCTCATTACGCGATACTTTGGTTACCAGAGTTGGCCTTTTTTAACTACATGTAGTCGATGCTTGCTCCAGAAAATCGCTGACAGGACCTGTCACAGAAAGTTACACAGTAGCTGAGATATAAAACATTTGCAAACTTTAAGTTTAAAACTTCTCCTCAAAAATGTGTCACTTAATTTCCGGTGTGCAAAAAAAAAACCTTCCAATTAATTACAGTGAGGGAAAAATCCCTGTCTCTACTAAAAATATTAATTTTAGTGCAAACACATTCATGTCATCCATGATTAAAATTGTACTGTAGATGAAAGGGAATAAGGGAATAAGGTAGATATGGATTCATTATGCATATAATTTGCACCCATAGTCTAATTTAACAATCAAAGCATATTGCAAAGTAGTGACTTATATAATTAGAAAATTAACTACAGTATGAACAATTTCTTACTTTTAACTAATAGAAACCCATTTATCAAAGGTCGAGTTTTGAATTCATGTGAATTTTTTTTTATTTTATTTTTTTATAAATTCAAATAAACTTGAAATTCGAATGGGAGGTTATTTAAGAAGAAAATAGAATATCTTAAACTCAAAACAACTATATCGACCTGAAAACTCGAATGGATTGGTCTAAACTCAAATCTAGTTTTTTCCTCCAATGTCAGGAAGGCTAATAACATTTGGTCACTGGACCTCTCCCATTGACTTATTCATGAACTCGCCAGGTTTAACTTGGCGAATAGTCGAATTTGAATCTCGAAATTCAAATTAAAATTTGTCCTACCAGGTGCGGTTGCAAATGAGATGTAATGGCATATTTTGTCAAAACCCACCCTCAATAAAAGTAGTTGAGTCTGAAATACATTCCTCTTTCTGGGAACCTAAAGTTCAGCATTTACAAAGCATCAACATGTTTAACCGCTGAATTTGTTTTAACCATTAATTAAAGGAGAACTAACATTTAACATAGAATAGGCTAAAATTGCTACTGATAATTTCTGTACCACATTAAGGCCACCACAGTCCTGGCAGTGAAAATCTGTACCCTCAAAGATGCCCCCAGTAGCTCAGTATCTTCTTTTATGTTGATTCACAAAAATGCTCTGGGCTGCTGACAGTATATAAAACAAAGTAAGGATTCACTGGGCCAGCAGAATAGAACCATGGACAATCTGCACCATAATGAGTTATCAGACTGTTGTATCAGCTTCTGGGATAGATACAACCTTACTTTCTGCTAATGTTTCATGATGTGCATTAACACCTAAATTTAACTTCTGAGCATGTGCAGTACCAATGACACTCGAAAGACAGTCTAACAAGATCCAAGATGAGGAACTGCTGTGCCACCACACAGGCATGCTGCCTAGGAGTAATAATAGACTCGCTTCTGTCTTTCTCACCACACATTCAAACACTTGCAAAATCTTGTCATATTCAACTACGCAACATTGCCAGGATATGATCATATCTCAGTTCAGAATCAACCAATTCAGTTTCTTATCATCTCCCTCCTTGATTACTGCCACCTACTCCTTGCAGGTCAACAAAAAATCGTACAAATTTTTTGTGAAATCGGATATGCAAAGTTGGCCTCTTCGATCATCGAATATCGAATAGATCGAATGATCAGATATTCGATAATTCGATCATTCGATGATTGAAGAAATCAAAATTTTAAAGTTGTTCAACTGCCTACTTTGCCAGATTGAACCTACCGAATTGTAATAGAAGCCTATGGGAAGCTCCCCATAGGCTTCTGAGGCTAAGTCCTGCTTGAATACCATTCGTACGATCAAAGCGTTCGATCGTTTGAATCATACAATCGAAGGAAATTTCACAATATTTTTGTGAAATCGAACGATCGTTATCCGATCTTATGAATTCATCGAGAAATCGTACTGCGAGCAAAATGATAGCCTAAAACAATTCAATAAGCATTAATTTCTGGGAATAATAGTAAATTTGCCCCTAAATGCCTGGATCATTACTGTTATAGGGCTGCTGAATCTCTGTTATATTACATTTCTTTAAGCTTTTGGTTATTTTTTATAAATCATAGTTCATTGAGTATTTTGCATCAAATTAAAAATAATCAAGTTTGGACATTTTTGTATCTAGAGAATATGCAGAACATATTTTCAGCAAAAGCTTTATTACTTATTGCTCATGAAACGCATACTTTCATAGTGCCTCTTTCTATGGTATATTAATCATTTCAACCATTAAAGAAAAATTGCAGGTAAAAATAGGAATTCATATGCTAATCTGTATATATGCACTGGAAATAAATGGGCAAAGGCAGGGAGGCAAGGTGAATAGGCGTTCCAATCAACATTTAGACAGAAAAAAACCATTTCATTTCTTCACAAAAAGTCTATAGAGCTGGCATTCAGAAATAACAAAAGACTGCAAAATATGATTTAATAGTTTCATCAGATTAGAAAAAATACAAAAAGGTGTGCTAAAGAAAGTAACATCAACACAAAAACATTCAGAAAGTCAATATTGACTGTAATAAGATGTCTATAAAATCTACTACAGACAAGTTGATTCAAATAAGGGCATGGCAGTTAGGGGTCCCATGGCAAAGGGGTATTCAAGAGATGTAAAAGTGTGATTCATGGAAAGGGCTAGTGATAGGCAGGATTTGGCAGATCATGGGAGTGGTAGAAAATGGATCAGGGACTTGATGTCATGTATCCATTTTTCTTTCTACTTGTTGGCAGGACCCTCTGCCTGGGGGCTCAGGTGTCCAGTGGGGGAATCTGTGGGTTCTGGCAAATCAAAACATATTTAAATACAATGGAAGTGCTGCTGGTCTGGCTAAATTAATTTCAAACATACAGAAAAAGAAAAGGGGTTGATCAATGCACATTCCCTGGTCCACTGTCTCATAAATAATCCAGTATCTATGCAACTGCATGTGTTTACAAAAACAGGGGTTTTTAGTTACAAAGCTATGATCATAAAATTGGTAAACCACCAAACCACATCAAGATAAACCCCATATGGGCTGGTGGGAGGTTGTTTTGGCCTCTGGGTACTTGGAATGCCTTGGCCTGTTTCGACTCCCAGTCCAGACCTGCCTTAGATTGTGAACAAAGGTTTATAATTAGTATACCAAGGGCAGTTCCCAGATATTATGACTCAGATCATACCCAGTTACCTAAATAAGGTGTAAGTTAGACTGTTGTATTGTATATTAAATGCATCTACTTAATGACACTGAGTTTAGATAGACTTTTAATAAAGGTAGACACCACCACCCTCTGCTTTTGGCCCCACCCACTCATGCCAGGTTAGCAGAGCAGCTGGGGGGGGATTATCATAACTATAGTGAAAGTGGACCCCATTGTCTGTGTCCCCATGCCCTTAGGCCCCCATGACTGTGGGATTTGATTCCTCTATAGTTACACCAGTTACAATACAAAACTATCCTATACCAGTTACGGTTACTATACAAATGGACCTTTTTCCCTGATCTTCCATCCATAAGTATGAACAGAGTCAGACTGGGACAGTGGGAAAAAACACAATGGGCAACACTGACCCAGACTCCTGGTATTGCTCCCTGACCTCACCAAATGGCCCGATCGTCTTGCATCTTGTAGGAAAAAAGGTACAGTATGTGCAGGATGGGAGCCTGTGGACAGGGTTGCACTGGGGCAGGGAGCCATTGGAGGTGAGTTGTGCTTAGGGCAGGGGGCCGTTGGGGGGGTTATGCCTTGACATGACAATCCATTGGCCCCCTGAACCGCTAGTCCGACACTTTCTTCACTTTCTTCTTTCACTTCTTTGCTTTAAATTTTCAGTTCTCTGGCTACTTCTGTGCCTTCTGATACTTTATGGCTTATTTCTGGGAACAATTATTTTTAGCACATCAAGTATCTCAAATACATTAAAATTTTTATTAATATAATGTATACTTGCTGGAGAGAATAAAATATGCATTTTCATAAAATCAGACCAGAATCTGGAATAAATCTTTCTAAGAACAGCGATTGTTCTAGTGCATCACAGTTGTCACAGTAGATTTATACCAAACCTTAACCGGTACCACTGAAGGTAACAGGATATTTAATAGACCCAAATTACACACAACTTCTTCTCTCTCTCTTCTAAATCCTCAAGAGGAAATAATATTTCCCAATGTGCATTTTGCTGAGTGCTGATGCCCTTAGATATAAATTATTTCATATCAAAAGAAATACATTGGTGCAGATTTATCAAGGGTTGAAGTGAAAATTAGAATTTCGTAGTAATTTTTGGGTACGTCACCTGTCGAATAGGCCAAAATTAATTTTGAATTAAAAAAAATTCAGATTTTAAAATTCGACCATTCAAAATTTCAAATTCAACCATTTGGAACCTTAAACATGCCCAATTGCTGTTTTAGCCTATGGGAGACCTCCTATAAGATTTAGGGAGTGTTTCTGAAAATTTTTGAAATTCTAATTTTTTCGGGAAAATCATTCAAATCGAATTATTCAATCGAACGATTCGAGCAATTTTAATTTGATCGAAAAACTGACTTTTATAAAACAATTTTCAAAAAAATTCAGTAGTCGAATTTCGAAGTTATTTAAATCTGCCCCTTGTCTTCTGTAGCTTAGTTGCCCTTTATAGCAAGTGGAAATGCTATGGGCAAAAAAAATCAGTTGTTGCCAATTTGCTTTGTAAAAAGAGAAATTTCTGCCCCGGGGGATCATTTTATAGGGATTTATTTTTTAGATGTTTATGTGGTTACTCATTAAATCTGACTTGAATTTCAAAAAATGTTTAGCCATTAGACTTGGCACAGGATTAATTACTTCAATATAGGGAGATATATGACCAAATGTAATTATCAACTAAGCTGTAGCTAATAAAGATGAATTTGTAATTTCAGAGTGAACTTGTCCTTATTCATTTAAATTCCCAATTTTATGGATTATTTACTCTAATCTTTTTCCCTCTTTGGCCTCCCTCTAAGCTACATGAATGTTATATACCTGATAACCTGCTGTAGTGCATGCATTGGTGCATGACCTTTTCCTGTAACCTCACATGTGCGGAATCTCCATAAAAATGTTCACGTCTATAGGAGCATATATGGAGCATGCGTTATTGCACTGTAAAGTGTTATAATCATCTGTATAAAAGGTGGGAAATTAAGTTAATTATTTAGTTGAAAATTGTTCCATCTGTATACAAAATATTGTTTTTTTGGAGACACTTTTTTACCTTTAAATTACTCAGCAGTTCTCCAGTTAGCAATTTCAACAATCTGGTGCAAATTATCTTAGCAAATATGCACTGATTTGAATAAGAAATGGACATATGAATAGGAGAGGGCCTGAAAAGAAAGAAGAATAATTAATAGCCTTAAAGGAGAACTAAACCCCCCTAAAAGTAAAAGCCCCCATTCGCCTTCTCTCCCTGCTTCTACCCAGCAAAGGGTTCAGCAAGAATAAGTGTCCCATCCATCAAACATCCTTCTAAATTAGCAGAGTATCACAGCGGAGCTCAGAGGCACCATGTCTGGTCACATCTTCCAGATGCTCTTCTTTCTTTTCAGTAGCTTTCCGGCTCCAACTGCCCATGCACCAAACGCTGATGTGTCAGCACTTAGTTCACAAAGATACTGAAATGACAAAACATGGCGCCCCTGAGCTTCGCTGCACTACTCTGCAAATTTAGGTCAGTGTGGTTGGATGGTTGGATGGTGGTGGTTGCTAAACACTACGCTGGGTGGAAGCAGGGAGGGGGCCAGTGGAAAAGGCAATGGGGGCTTTTTGCTGTAGGGGGGTTAGTTTTCCTTTAAAGATAGGGTCAGTGACCCCCATTTGAAAGCTGGAATTAGCAAATAATTTAAAAGCATTAACAAATAAATCATGACAATAGTTGCTTAGATTTTACCATTCTATAACATGCTAAAACTTAACTTAAAGGTAAACCACCCCTTTACCCTGAACTTCAACACAGGCTGCACTGAACTCATGGTTGCAGCCACAGGTCAGTCCCCTATGCCGTGGCCCATTCCCTAAAGGAGGGCAAGGATGGGCACATTGCTAGTGTAGAGCGCACAAATTCATTCTCTGTACTAGTATAGTCTAAATTCCAACTGAATTTTTTTTCTTAAAGCTACCAGGAGTAGATTTTTCTCACCCTAGGTAACCTGCAAGGCACTACCGTCCTATCTCACTACCATCCCTATCTGCCTCAGAGCTGGAGCTCCTCTGATGTCAACTCATTTATCTAAAAAGGCAAGTTTCAATTGTTAAAAAATGGCAGATTGTGCTTGATTTTTGCACATTGCCTTCCCAGTGGTAAATGACCCCTTATGTCACTGTGAATATTTTACAACATTAAACATATATATAATGTATATATGGATTTGTCAGGTCCATAATAAATAAGAATACAGTAAACCAAGAATACACCATTCTTTCCCCCTACAGCTAGGCCTTTATATTTGCAAGTGCTGGTAAGAAATTATATTATTATTAATATTATGCAGATCATTAAAGAGTGATAATTGCCCTCTTTTTCATTGCTCTGAATAGCAGTAACTTAATGGCAATGGAGTGTGAAATGGAATTTGTCTAACAAAATTCCCATCTTAATAAGAATTTGCAGTTTTATGTTTTGCAAAAGAGCAGAGATTGCAGAGGTCTTTTGTAAATAAAAAAGAAGTCATTCGCTTGGCGTTTTCCCAAAATTATTTATTTTTACAGATGAACACAGGATTGCATTTAAATACTTTGAACAATCATTAAAAAATGTATCTTGCTCAGTTTGACATTATTTTTAAAAATCCAATTTCATTTCATGCTGTTTCTAAGGAAAACACTGATGCTATTTCAGCCCTTGAGACATAAAATTGGGCACATAATTCTGTAATAATACATTGCTCTAAATCCAATTTAACTGCAAATACAGTGTTTACACATAGCCACATTTCTATTGGAAAAAATGACTTTATGTCTTAAATACTAGAGAATTTCTTCTGCGTCCAGGTCTCGACCAGTAGGGTTCATTAAAGGGCTTGCGCTGAACATACTTTTTTCCAATTGCTTTAATTAAGAAATATCTATGGTTTCTGCTAATAAGCAAGAGAAAGAAGCCTGTTTCTCTTTAATACTTCCTGTCTCTTCAGGCCACAAAAATCTTCATACTTTTAGGGGCCGATTTACTAAATTCACATGTATTCATGTGAATAAAATCGAATTTGATCGAAATCAATGGAATATTTGAATGTGGGATCTATATATTCTATCTAAGCCATAGGCTTCTATTGCAATTCAGTAGGTCCAATCTGGCGAAGTAGGCAGTCGAATATTTTTAAAATTTTAAATCCTTCGATGATCAAATGATCGAATGATCGAATATTCGATCATTCACTATTGATGATCGAATATGCCTAATTTGCATATTTGACCAATCGAATAGATCCTACGATCAAATATTCCATTGAATGATTCGAAGTCTTCGATCGTTCGAATAATACAAATTATTTGAATGATCGAATGATTTATTCGACTGATCGAATAAATTATTCGACTGATCGAATAAAGTTGTATTTGATCGTCGAATATCGAATAAAAGGTAGCCCAAAACTATTCGATTAGCATTCAACGATCGAATGCTAATCGAATATCGAATTTGGTCGAGCTAATTATGGGGAATAATAGTAAATTTGCCCATTAGTATCGTCTCTAGTTTGTCTCTAGGCAGAATTATCTTTAAGCAACTTAATTTCTTAATGACTGGGGCAGATTTACTAAATTCACATGAATAATTCGAAGTTCGATCAAATTTCAAATAGATTTGAATTTTCGAATATGCAAATTAGGCAAATTCGACCGTCGAATATTCAAATTCAAAAATTTTAATATTCAAATTTAATTTTATTCGAATATTCGACTATTCGATGGTCGAAGTACTTCCCCTTTAAAATTTTATTCGACCACATAGTTCGTCAGATCAAAGCTACCGAATTGGGTATCATTATTTTAGATTGAATAAAAAAAATTCGATCGATCCGAAAAATCGTTCAAATAGATCGATTCGAATGATTAATTGATCATTCAAATTTTTCGTATTCGATCGTTCGACGAATCGAATTGTGGTAAGATCCTTCGAATTCGATATTCGAATTGAAGTATTTTACTTCACATACTATTCACATGGTTGAATTTCTAATTTTTTTCAATTCGAAATTCGACCATTGATAAATCTGCCTCTTAATGTCTTAATAGCCGTTGATATCTAAATTTCCTTTCTAGCTAGCTGTTGGTCATTAGGTTCTGTAGCTACATTTTACAAATAAAAATGATATAAGCTGATTATCTGTATATTATATACTGATGAAACAGGTAGTAAAAAAGTTATTGGTAAGCTGTTAGAAGGGGCTTATCAAAGTAACAGGCGTCGACAATGTAATAAGGCAGAACATTTACTGAGATTCATCAAGTAATGATCACTTTTTATCAGTGTGCCTGTGTCATTGTACTGCTTTATTCATCTTAAAGGTGCTCGGAATCCCTAAACATCTCCCTCTCTGCTTGAATTTTTTGGAGTTGTATTTGTAACCCTGTCATTTACCCAGGGCAGCTGCCACCAAGGATGTAAGCACATACCCAGCAGCTGTCAGATTCCAGTTGGAAGACCAGGGAGATGGCAGAAAGAAAGAGGAGAGAATGCTGATGAGCCAGTACTATATAAAGTGCATGTGTGTAAAGTCAGTTTGGTTTTGATATCTGTTTATATGCTATACATCATCAAGACAGATTGCATTCTAGGATGTTCTCAATAAATAAATGTAAGATCCTTTTACTCCACTGCCATGTGCAAAAAAAGGATTGGGTCACTTATACTTCTCTTTATAAATATTGTTCTCCTTGGCATAAGCCATTCTAGATAATTACATAACATAGCATTTCTCTTGTTAAAATACTTTCTAATTATAGATATCCCTGGTGGGAAGGGCAATCCCTCCCATAAACTGCACAACAAGCGAGTATGATCTTAACAAATTTCATGCTAATCCTGTGGTTGAGTAGACATGCACGGCAGCCATTACAGTTTTCCTGAAAACTTACTTGCAGTCCACAAAAATATGTTGGGTTTGTTTTACTTTCTACATGTATTTCTCTCCAGATTGAGATATTAACTGAGATGATAGTATCTTTCATTAATTTCTTTCTCCCTGTTATGGTGCCACTTTCTTTTAATTTGGTTTTCATATTTTCTCTGATACCATTTTCTTTCCAAATCTCGCAACCATTCCCATATGTTTTTCTTTCCTATATTGTGTTTTTTTACTTCTTCAAGATGATCATCGCCTTCTGTTCACACTTCTTCCCCTATGTTTTTTTCCTGCACTTCCAACTCACTTCCTCTTCTTCTACCTTTTTCAACCCTCATGGCTTCCTATCTTCTATTCTCCTCTTCTTTAGCTTCTTCTGTTCCCAGTCCTCTCCAACTGCCCCAATTTACCCCCTAACCTCATGTATAATCTAAACTTATTTGCAGTGGAAACATGGATATGCAGTGGCTGATTCAACATTAAACATCCTGTCAACTTATTTAATGTAGAAGTCAAATGCAAAAGTGAGAAGCAAGAAAGTAAGTGGGAAGCAACATTCCCTTGAGAAATTATAACGTGACTTCAGCAGCAGAAGGCCCTTAGGAGAGGGGAATGCTGCTAACATAATTGCAGAGACAACATGAGCAGTAGCGATGGGAGCAAGTTCAAAAAGTTTTCCGTTTTTGAAACATGGACAAAACGTGCCTTGGTATCCTATAACCAGCAGTTATTAATTGCATTAGTAAAATTTGGACTTTGACTATGTTACTACATATAAATGTATCTGAGGAAAAGCAGTAAAACTCTAATAATGTTCTTCACGTTCTCTCTACTCTTCATTCTTCCATTCTCTTTTTCTAACTTTTTACTTTCCCCGTTTTTACTTTTCTTCTTCAAGGGGCAAATTTACAAAATTCACGTGAATGGATTGAAGTTTGATCGAATATGATCGAATTACGACCGTACGATTTTTTCAGATATTCGAATATAAAAATTTGGCCTATTCGATCATCGAATACCAAATTATCGGATAGATCGAATGATTGGATATTCAATCATTCGATGATCGAAGGAATTAAAATTTTAAAATCCTTCGAATGCCTACTTCACCAGATTGAACCTACCAAATACCAATAGAAGCCTATGGGAACCCCCCCCCATAGGCTTCTTTGGCTAAGTCCTGCTTGAATACCATTCATACGCTCCTCATTACTTTCTATCGCCTTCTTTTCATCCCTTTTGACTTACCATTGTCTTTCATACTTTCATCCCTAAATTTAGTTTTTTTATTTTTTCTCAAATTTTTCTAATCTATTTCTAAACTATTTAGGATTACTGATAGTCTTCTATGTCTGCTGCATAAGTGACAGAAATTGTCCATTCATGTTCCAGCTTATGAATACCCTAGTCAAGGGTCTTTATAAGTGGCACACAAATAAATAAAATCAAATGCTTTTTGGTGCTATTAGCAAGAAGGCCGGGTCTGAGTAGAAGCCTAAATATTGTAATAAAAACTGCAAACTCTAAAGACCTAATAGTAACTTGTTTAGTTGCTGTTGATGCTAGTAGTGTTGGAGAGATACCAACAAGGAACAGTTCCAAACAGTAGTGTAAGAGAGATGATACCGGGTATAAGATAATTTTTATTAATTTATATTGATACTTCTTATCAGTTAGAGCTGTGCTAGGTCACAGAATACATGGCAGTGCATACAAAGAGTACAGAAGAATAATTTAAAAAATGTTATTACGGTGCTATAATACTGCTGTGTTGTTGAGTCTTGAGGTCTTAATGTAGCTTGATCTTTCAATGAGGCAGACATGATTGAGGCCTCACATAATTTAATGTGAATTGAAAAGCGTTTCAGAATAAATCTAACAAGGAAATGTGCCATCTTAAAATTGAATTTAAATGTTTGTTCTTGAGGTGCATTCACTTTTGACAGGTTATAATAAATATGATCATCCGGGTTTAGAATGCTGCGTATATTTTTTTTTCTAGGTCAAAGTATTATAGCTAAATATAGCGTGATTATATTAATATTTGACAGAAGACAAATGTTATTTTCTATTGCTGTAAAAACATTGACATTGATTGGAATTAACGAATACAGATATTCAATATTAAAAACAATGCATGACATATTATCCAGCATTGCATGTACACCAGTAATGGTTGTTTAATTTAATAAATATAAAATGAATATGAGAATAATTTCTTAATCTAACCAAGGGATAAATGTTTGCACATTTTTCATGGAGTGATATTGTATAATTTGCAAATCGAGCCATCTTTTTAAAATTCTTACCAAAATTCAAATATATCTGAAACTAGGGAACATACCCAGTAAACAAGTAGAAGGAAATGCAAGCTAGAGAAGACTCCCTACCTTATCTAAGCCATCATAAAACATTTCTACTAAGCTAAACCAATACACTTGATCTCATAAGGTCATAAGGGGCCATTTATTACATATTCAGTCTGCAATTTTTTACAAACTGCCTTGTGTGTTGTAAAGAATTCAGAGCACACAGACCTGCTGTCACCCTGATGAATAAAGATATAAAGCAGTGTTTGGCAGCACTATATTAATACAGAGGATCAGGAGAGGGAAGGTACAGTATATTGGGATCACCTTCCCACCCACTACATGTCCCCTAACTTGCATGTCATCCAGACGCACATGTTTAGGAGTAGCAGCAGATGTAGCCAAAGCAGGGCACTTGGGTTGCCCTTGAAAACTCATGAGGATTTTTCTATCCCAGACTTGGGACTGCATTGCTCTTGTATTCCTGTCGATTCCTGTATGCCAATCAACAACTACCTTTATCTGCTGCATGGATGATGATATCGGTATAGGATTGTAAATCTGTTAAAGCTTGTCTTTCACCACGTGACAGATTATCATTTCCTCTTTTTCTTTGGGTCATTTCCATAAATTCCTGCTTAACAATTTGCATACAGACGAGGCAAGACAATAGGCCAGTTGGTCTCCAAAAAAGTGTTAGAAAAACCCAAAATAAGTGGTTTGCTGGCACCCCTAAAAATGGGCACATTCGGTTGCAATCAATGTGCTCACTGTACGGGTATCATAAAAGGTGAAAGCATAGCACATCTCAATAAGGGCACACCAATACAGTGGTGTGAAAAACTATTTGCCCCCTTCCTGATTTCTTATTCTTTTGCATGT
>CM044431.1:33251089-33272278 GCA_024363595.1 Xenopus borealis
TGTGACAAACATGCAAAAGAATAAGAAATCAGGCAAATAGTTTTTCACACCACTGTACATATTAAAGGCCACTAAACGTGTAACAGTGTGGGTGTTGTCTATTTAAAAAGTGCCCATGCGGGTTGCCCTATGTGGGCCAGACATCAAGAAGTATAAAAAACCGTTAAAATTAGCATAAGAGCAACATACAAAATTATAATCCAGAGAAAGAAAAAGAAAAAATAAAGAGTGAAGATCTAAGAAAATAAATGGCAGAGACATCCGTTGCCAATCATTTTTATTATGCCAAACACACTGCAGCCCAAGTGAGATGGTCTATACTTGAACAAGTGAAGTTGCCCAGGGGTGGCGATATTAGCCAGTAACTGCTTAAGAGGGAGGCAATATGGATCAAAAAGGTAGATTCTCTTCCTCCTCAGGGACTTAATTAAAGCTTTAGTTTAAGATGCTTTCTATAGATTTTATGTTTCTTTTGTTTGTTACATTGTAATAATGTTTTTGAATTATGTATTTATTGTTACATTTTTTCAGATAAGGACATTTGAGGACTACCTTGAATTCAGAGTATTTGTTAATTATAAATGGACTATTGCTAAATCCTTGGGATTTCCTATGGTCACATGGTGAATATGGGGTTAAATGATCACATGATAGCACCACATTGGGTTGGATGTGTATGAATTCTATTGTGTTCACGGATGTGTGTTGCACCTGAGGAAGGGGTTGGTCCCGAAAGCTTGTGCTTTTCAACATGAAAAACTCCACAAAAATGACGGCACATCTGGATACAGTTTATTTGGAAAGACCGCTGCAAAATCGCCTAACTCGTTTCGGGAGTATATCGATTTTGCAGCGGTCTTTCCAAATAAACTGTACCCAGATGTGCTGTAATTTTTGTGGAGTTTTTCATGTGCTGCAGCGGGAACACTGATTGATTGAGCACCTGGATCAGGAATAAGGGAAGCACGGTGAGCTAGAGCGTTTTTTTTCTTGTTTTTTGTCTACCGTGCTTTTCAACAATTCTGCAAATAAAATGCACTAAAGGCATTATCCAAGTTCTTCAGTGTGCTCCTTCCACTACTCTGAATTGCTGTTGGGCTTGGAGGCGGCCCGGGATATGGATGCACCTGAAAAAGTGAAGTGTTGTGCGGTGAACGCTCAATTGTGATCTTGTATTCCTGCCCCAGATTTTTGTAAATTGCCCCTTTTGTCTCCACCCTAAGATCAAATATTAGAAGGTTGAAACAAAACAATGTAGAGAATGACAACAATCTGGAATCAAATAGCAGTTAGGTGGGTTATATACAGACTTAAAAGGTTGAACTTGAAGGACGTGTCTTTTTTCAACCTAACTTACTGTTACTATGTAACAAGCAAGAGAATAAAATAGCAAGTGCTTGTATGTTCTCAGTGAGAAAACAGATATCATCATAATGCTAAGGGGCAGATTTATCAAGGGTTGAATTTGAGGGTTGAAAAACCCTCGAATTCGACCATTGAATTTTTGCAGAATTTAAATCCCTCGAATTTGAATATTGAATTCAAAGTATTTAACCGCAATTCGAATATTCGAACGATCGAATAGAAAAAATTTGATTGTACGATTAAATAGAATTGACCGATCTGAATGATCGAATTTTTTTATTCAATCTAAAAAACTTTAAAAAAAAAACCCTATGGGCGCTTCCCATAGGATTTAATAGCAATTTGGTAGGTTTAATCTGGCAAACTAGGCAGTCTAATAAAAATTTAAAGGGCAAGTAATTCGACTGACGAATATTCGAATATTCAAATAGAATTTTATTCTAATTATTCGAATCCTTCGTTTCCATCGAATTTTCAAAATTCGATGGTTGTAGTGGCCTTCTAAAATATTTGAAATTTGAATTCAATCTTTTTGAAAATTCGATCGAATTTCGAATCATTCATGGGAATTTGATAAATCTTCCCCATAGTCTACAAGGTACATCATCAGAACATAGTAAAGGCAAAAACCTTCAAGTATTTTAAAATGGACACTGCCAACGTCCTAATCAATTTAAAAGATTGTTCCTCCAAATGCAAAATTCTCTACTGTTTATAAGTGTTGTTGTACACAGAACGTGATACATTCTCCTAATCTAAAGGTGGACACAGACATTTTCCTTTAAGTCCGACAAACAATCATTCGGTGCCATCTCCCGACCTGCCACTGACCATTCAGATCTAATAAAGCAGCAAAGAGAACCAGCCAATGTCCGGCCCGTCACAGCAATCGTGCAAAAACATGCCTGACAAATTCTACTGGGAAGTTCACATCAATATCATCAGATCTGCAATACATGCAGAGATATTATTGTCAGCCGAAATCTTTTAACCTGGTGACCTATGTCCATGGGACATAAAATGTCGGGACTCTCCATAGATCTTTGCGTCTTTGGCCAGCACAGCTTAGAATATGGTACAGTGGCAAATCAATCTTCTTCAGCTCTCTGAGGGCAGTGAAGAACATTTTAATTTTTCACTTGGAAGGAGACAATCTTCTATCAGAAATCTATTGTGCTGCATATCTACACCTGGGGTCAGTTATGAGGCTATTGTATATTGTTATGCTTTAATCGGTTTCCCTTTAATATTTTTATATTCTACCATAATTTTCATAATTGTTGTACTGCCTCTCCTTCTCTATTTTACTTTCTTCTTCTGCTGAATGACAATGTGAGCAGGTGGATTTAAAATTAAAGTACTTAAATGTTGCTGTTCTGATATTTAGATTGGTACTCAGTCTTGACATGCAAAAGACCAAGAATGAATAACAGGCAACTGGACTTGCAGTGCGTGTCCAATTAATGTTACGTAGGTTACTTGAAACGTTATGAAGATGTGCAGAGGTCTCTAAATGTATCATATGTTCTTCCACAATTAAATGACATGACATTGATCACTGAAACATGAGGTCTACAATTATACACATACAGCTATGCTTGGACTCCTGACATGTGGCATATGTAATTGTGAAATAAGATACGATACATCTCAAGACATCTGCACTTGAACTGTTAAAAAGGTCTCAAACTATTCATAGTGTTTCAAGTAACCTACATTTTATTAATTGGACAAACACACTGCAAGCCTATTCGCCTGTTATTCAATGAACCTAAGAAAGAGGAAATTGATTTGGTCCATGATATTCATTGCTCTCAATGTGTATATATACTTGCTATACATCATACATCAATGCAGGCTCCAGCATTTGCATAGTTGGATTCCTATTACAGGTATAGGATCCTTTATCCGGAAATTATGGAAAGGTTGTCTCCCATAGACTCTAGTTTATGCAAATAATCCATGTTTTTTTTTAAAAAATACTTGCTTTTTCTCTGTAATAATAAAAGAGTATCTGGTACTTGATCCAAACTAAGATATAATTAATCCTCATTGGAAGCAAAATCAGCCTATTGGGTTTATTTAATGTTTACATGATTTTCCAGTAGACTTAAAGTATGAAGAAAGATCCATTAATCCAGAAAACCCAGGTCCCGAGTGTTCTGGATAACAGGTTCCATACCTGTATCTAAATCCACATTATCTTAATTACACTTCTGTTCTGTACTGCACAATTCCTTTGCTAGGAATGATTGTCTGTGTACCATTAAACACCAGAGATATAGTAAGTGATAATTTAGTAGTGTGTTTTTGAGCTATGCCCCAATATACATTGTGATGCATCAGACTCAGCTGTGGCAAAATCCCACGTGGGAGGAATACTGGGGAATACACTACATTGTAGGTTTGACAAAGCATACAGCGAAACGCGCGTCGGCAAGAGAGCTCTATTTTAACTGAGAACTATCTCTTTTTAAATATATAATTGGGGGAACTTTTTACTAGAAAATAATTGGTTCTTTTCTACTCGCATTTTACCTGGTTCTTAAATCTTTTATTCTACCAGCTGGTTTCCTTTCCATGCACACGGGGATTTGTGGTTTTTTTAGCGTAGCTCTTATTCAGCAAGCGATAGTTAAAAATCGAGACCACAGCCCTGTGAGGCAGCCTTCTCTATCTTGTGGGGTCCCGAAGTTAGTTCTCCACCTCTCTACCATTTCCTTTTCATACATTGTAATCCAGGTGTAATTTATGATCACAATCATTAAGTAATCTCATCGAATCACGGCATTCACAAACGAATTACTTATTTTTGCAATTAATTTTAATTCACCAATTAATTGTTGATCAATTAATTTATTCGTATAAATAATTTTATCACAATCAACCAATAATTAATTATTCAAGTAATTTAGTAGCGCTTAGCACGTATGAAGGATTTTTATCATTAATGAATTAAACCTAGGTGTAATTTTAGGAGATAGAAATCAATTAGCACAAGCATTTATTAATTGACCTAGTCTATTGGAAAATAAATTCACTAATTTAAATTAATTATTATTATTATAGGTATAAGAGGGGAATTCTTTTCTATTCTATCCAACAATCAATTAACCTTACTGACATAAGTCAGATTCTCTCTTTTACCTTTACAAGACTGGGAATCAGATAACCTTCTCTCTATTGATTTTTAATCTTATTGATGCACATTAGCTTTAAGAAGGGGTTGGATGGTGTTTAGCAAGTGAGGGAATACAGGGTTATGGAAGATAGCTCATTATACAAGTTGATCCAGGGACTAGTCCGATTGCCATTTTGGAGTCAGGAAGGAATTTTTTCCCCCTCTGAGGCAAATTGAAGAGGCTTCGGAGGGTTTTTTTTTGCCTTCCTCTGGATCAACTAGCAGTTAGGCAGTTAAAATTAAAAAAAAGTTAAAAAGGTTGAACTTGATGGACGTGAGTCTTTTTTCAGCCTAACTTACTATGTTACTATGTTACTATTCTTTTGCTCTTTGCGAAATTTAACTACATTTCCCCCATAGAGAGGTATATATAAAGAGGTGGTTATTTACTAAACTCTGTATTTATCTCATATTTAATTTAAAAAAAAATCACAACCAAACTACCATGCCCGATTTGAATATATGTATCATTAAAAAAAACTCAGTTCGGGAAAAAACCTGATGAAATCATACAAAAACACAAATCGTCTGGGTTTTTTTCTGAGTTTTTCTCCGAATCGCTAAATATTTTGGCTTTTTTTTCCAAAAACCCTGAAGTTTTCTGATTTTCTGCCTAAACGTCTCCCATTGACTTATACAGGACCTAAACAGGTCCAAAATGGTGGATTTTAAGATTCAGGCTTTTGCAGCATCAGGGTATAATAAATCTCAAAAAAGTATAGTTTTTTTTCCACAAAAAAATCATTTTTTTGCCCCAAAAATCCCTGCCAGATACATTAGAGGTTAAGTAAATAAACCCCATAAATGCAATTTTTATATATTCATATGTATCCAGCCAGTACCAGCAATAATCCTTATAAATGCCAGAACAGTCCTATTTAATTTAGTGACAAGTCAATTGCTTGTTAGTGGTCTGCATATTAAGAAGAGTATTTAAGACTATAGACCTGTCTAAAGTAAATAGCTTGATACTACTTTCTGGATAATGATTAATGACTATCTTTGCTTTTATTCATATGCATTCCAACAGTTGAATCAGCAGTCTGAAAAATAATTTCCCTTGGATCATTTAAAAGCCAGACCTTAAAGGCCTGATCGTATGTCACTGTCAATGAGTGCAACTTAAAATTTATTCTTTTATCATCATCGTCCCTGTACCTACCTGTGTGTTGTTCACATCCCCAAAACCAGTATTGTTTGCTACATTTTACATGCATCATTCTCAAGAAAAACAAATCTGAAGCTTTTTAACCACAAAAAATGACATATGATTTTAATAGGGCTATTGCTCATAGCTTGCTACTTAAAGTGTCTATTCATCTAATCAATTATATTCACATAGCACTTAAAGTGATACTGACACTAAAAATGTTCTTTTCAAAATATTAATCTACATTAAAAGTTGCCTGTAGGTAATGTTGATAATTTTTTGCTGATAGCTCTGCTTTTGTAAGTAACTGTCACTTGAAGTTCCTAAACCTGACTGTTTTGCCAGCCTGACTGTCCCATCTTAGCCTGTCAGTTAGAGTTTCTAATACTATAAGGCCCAAATTCACTAAAGCGCGAAGCATCTAACTTTAGCGCTAATTCACCAGCGTGACGTCATTTTGTATCTTTGGAAATTCACTAACACCGGCTCTGGCGAATTTTCGCTAGCGAAGAAGATAGACTTCGTCAGTGCGCAACTTCGCCTGGCGTAAGGGTGCGAAGTTGCGCACTGATGAAGGATCGTAATTGCGCAAATTCACTAAGATCATCATTTTCCTGAATGTTACCACTTACGTTAGACTTTACTTTGCTTGGTCAGACCAGGCGAAGTTCAATACAATAGATAGGAGGTTGAAAAAGTCCCAAAAAAACTCTGGCGTGTTTTACCATTGGAGGATGATAGTCTGAAAAAGATCGATATTTTTTGGGGGGGAGGGTTACACAACTATACAGGAGGCACATGTAGGGCAATAGGACAACTTTATTTTATTTATTAAAGGTTTCCTGGGCTTTTATAGTGTAATGTAGTGGCTGTAACATATATTTCTATTATACATTAAAGTTCCCACCGCATGCAAATTAGGCTTCGCTAGCGTAACTGCGATCTACCTAGAGAAGTAACACTAGCGCAACTACGCTACCGTTCGCTGACCTGAGCGTAACTTCATACTTTAGTGAATTTGCGTAGCGCTGGCGAAAATTCGCCTGGCAAAGTGCTGAGAACGATAGCGAAGCTAACGCTAGTGATCTTAGTGAATTTGCCCCTAACAGACACAAATATGGGAGCCCCCTCATAGAGGAACATAGAGGTAAAAAAAGTTATGTAAAAACAGCGGAAAAATTATTTTCTGGCAAATTTATAAATAGCCTTCAAAGACAATGTTATGATAGATAATAAAAAAGGTTATTTTCTCATGTCAGTATCTCTTTAAGCTCTTTGTCCTGATATATGATTCTGTATATATTTATTAAGTGATTTGTCTTCTCCAAATCGCTAAATCCTATTAATTTTCTGCCCCAACTACTACTACATTCCCTCTTTACTACAAACTGGGACCTAACACTTTAGCCTCAACAAATAAAACAGCAGTCAAAGCAGTGACAACAACATATGATGTTGCCACCACCACATTTTATTGTGGCTATGGTGTCTTTTAAGCTTGAGAAGTGTTTCATTTGCGTTACATATATTTTTTTAGAATTTAGGTCAAAAATCTCTATCTTGGTCTTATCTGACCACAAAACCTTCCTGCTTCAGCATCAGCAGTAACTAAGCATCTTGTTAAGACTGAAGCTTGACAATGATCCTAAACATACAGCCAAAGTATCAGTAGAGCAGCTCAAGAAAAAAAGGTAAATATACTACAATGGTACAGTCAAGGTCCTGATCTCAATCCAACTCTGAGTATGTGGCACTATTTGAAAGTCCCCAAGCGAGTAAGGCCCTTGGAGAAGTTGGGGAACAAGGTCCAGTGAATGAGTGAATGAAGTAGGAGTGTAAGTCAGGTCAAGTTGAGCTAGAAATAACAGTTGGGAGCTCCAGTGTAGTGATAGATTTGAGGTTTGTCTCCCAGGTGATACCGTCTGTTAGTTTTGGAATCATAGTGAATAGGGAATCAGGTTATATAATTCCCTGGAGGTTCCACTGAATGATCCAGGTCCACTAAAGGCTGTCACAGAGGTGAAGTGGGATCCTGTCTTGTCTACCCTAAGGGAGTGTCAGTGTGTGATAAGATTTGTCATTCAATGTGCCTTGACCACTTTGCATCAGAGACACCATGTACTGTGAGTACCATTTATTAATAAATTATTTGGTTCAGCACAGTCTCTACACTAGTGATGGGTGAATCTGTCCTGAAAAATTTCCGAGATTTCAAAACATTTTATGAAACTTGAAAAATTTGGGAAACGCATTGAAGTCAATGGGCATCAAAAATTTTTTGACATGAGACAATTTTTACATGAAAGACTTTTTGTCCAAATGCATTAAATTCAATGGCTGTCTTTTCATGCACTGAAATTTTTACACACCCAATGTTTTTGTTGACCCAAATTTTTTCGACAGTAAGTTTTTGCAGCCGTTTCATAAAACTATTTGCAGCCGCCAGGTGAGAAAATTCACCGTGAATCCATGCCTAGTGAATAAGTTTCACCTTCTATGAAATAAAAATTCTATGAAATAAAAATATTACAGAAATCAACACAGGCAACACAGTTTAGTACAGCACTGGGTTACAGATTTGCAGATAACAGGTTCAATACCTGTACACCATTTTCTAAGATATCTTATACTGTAGCTATGACCCTGCATTGCTTTAACATTTAATACTATACCAAGCAGACATAATGAAACATCTAAACTGCTGTTTATGAAGGATTTATTTATGTTTGCTTCCTTTTTTCCTGCATTACTTTTTGATACGTTATGAATCATGCATTACCTTTTCTCGTTGGATAACAGAAAATATGTCATGTCAATTACCATCCTATACATTAAGGATGCCCAAAACTGCAACTGAAGCTTTTACATTGACAAACTGGTACAGAAGAAAGCAAATTAATATTTTATTCAGAGTCAAATTGATATGCTAGGGAGGGTAAAAATAGCATAATATTACTCTAGAGTAATAGCAACCAACCAGCAATTACCATGAAACTGCTATAAGCTGCTTGTTCTCAGTTACTATTCCAATTATTAATTGTTGATAGGAAATGGATAATGAGAAAATGTTAATTACTAATTAAGTTATGTGCCAAGAGACTTCTGCAGTCTTTATTTCTTTAAAGGAAAACTAAACCTTAAAAATGAATGTACTGTAACTAAAAAATGCCAAATTTTATATACTGAACTTATTGCACCAGCCTAAAGTTTCAGCTTGTCAATAGCAGCAATGATTCAGGACTTCAAACTTGTCACAGGGGGTCACCAATTTGGAAAATGTCTGCAACACTCACATACTCAGTGGGCTCTGAGCAGCTGTTGAGAAGCTAAGCTTAGGAGCCATTGCAAATTATCAAGCAGCCTGTAATATTGGCTGATGCTACAGGGCTGATTATTAAATTCTGATGCTAGTTGCACTGGTTTCTGTGCTGCCATGTAGTAATTATCTGTATTAATGACTAATCAGTCTTATTGTGACATTTCTACATGTACTGTATATTGTGAGTGGGTCCCTAAGCTCAGTAAGTGACAGCAGCACAGAGCATGTGAATCAGTGAATCAGCAGAAAAGAAGATGGGGAGCTACTGGGGCATCTACTGGGGAGACACAGATCTTTACTGCTAAAGGGCTGTGGTTGCCTTGGGCTGGTACAGAAGCACAAAACATCATGTACAACATTTCTAGATACTTCTTTAGATAAGCTTTACTTCTCCTTTAAGTAACATTTGCATTCTCTGTTGGTCACCAGTTTAGTCATTAATTCAGGAAATCAAATCTTCCTTTGCATAACACTGGCACTTCATTTTATCTAGGAGAAATCACCTAATTATTTTTATCATATAACACAGTTACAGGTCCATGATTTATGGTCTACACGCATGTCTCATTTTGACAGGAGTGTTGGATAAAATATCTGGTATGCTGGGGAATAAAATGGTAGCAATGGTGCAGATAAAGATAAAAGATAAATGTAAGATAAAGTGGCTGCTTTGTTAATTTTTGAAATTCAAGTGTTTTTCAAAATTCAAATTAGAAAAAGAATTTTGATCAAACTTTTCCTCGATTGCTAAAATATTATGAAATGAATTGAAATAAGAAAAATTTTGGCAACTAAAAGCTCAACCCCACCTAAAATACCTCAACTAACAAGGTCGTTTTTGCTGAAAACTTTTGTTCCTAAACTCATGCCTTTCGACTCGAGTAGTCTCAAATCAGCCCCTCAGTCATATGTAAGAAGATAAACATTATTATTATTATGTATTTTTAGAGCACCAACATATTTTGCAGTGCTGTGCAGGATGAAAGGTTGTGCTCACTGTATAGGTCTTACATTGTTATTCCCAGTATAGCCTTGTACAAACCCAAGAATGTTTGAAATTAATTAAAATACCGATAACATAGAAGCACACAAGTCATACTGAGCTCAAAAGAGTCACTGCAGGTCATTTATAAACACTGGGCAAATTGGATGAAACCCATAGAAACCAATCAGTGAATAAGATTTTGTCAGCTATTGTTCAGCTAGTAAAATTAAAGCAAACATCTAACCAAGTATCATGCAAATCTGCCCAATGTTTATAAATGACTCTCACTGTGTTATAATATATGTGACTATCATCTCTAATTCTCTGAATGTGTTACCTCTATGAAAGCCTAAAGGAAAGATATAACTTCCTATAAAACAGGACTGCCAAGACTTTGCAAAGTTTTTACCCGTGAGGCCTATTTATCAGAATTTTAATTTGTTTTGGTTTTTTTCAACCTTTTGCTAAGCACCTATTTTAAAAAAGCATGAATGGCTTTCTATTTATTAAAAGTTCTAAATGTGAAAAGCAGGAACAGATAAAAATGTGGAAGTCATCTGAATAGGAATACGAAAACCTCATAATCTGCATCCTCTTTTTGTTAAATTTTCTGTGCAATTACAAAAAAACTTCTGAGCAAATAAAGATTTTAGATTTTGCAAAAGATAGTTCCTATTGCTTTCTACACGACCTCCCTTTAGATGGAGATATTTTGTATTAGAGCTCTTAGTCTTTTTAACAGTTAATACATATCCACTCTTTCATGGTTATCATCCAACATGTTATCTACAAGTCACAGTTCAAGATCTCATGATAGATCATGGGTAGCTCTAGCACCATAGATTACTTCATAGCTAGAAACTTAAATACTGAGCAATGCTTTCAAAAATTCAATTAAACTAACTGTTCTGCATGTCTGGCATTTACTTCTCTGTTCTATCAGGCTTCCCCACTTCTTTTTGGGGTGCATGCCTACAATTGCCATCTTTAAAGGAGAAGGAAAGGCTAAAATTAAGTAAGCATGATCAGAAAGGTCTACATAAATACAACAGCAAACCCTCAAAGTAATGCTGCTATGAGTCCTCTGTCAAAAAAACACAACAAAAACACATCCTTCTATTGTGTATTCATGGGCTTCTGTATCAGACTTCCTGTTTTCAGCGTAAACCTCCAGGGCTAGGGCTTGAACATTCACAGTTTGCTCCTCTCCCCCTCCCTTCCCCCTTCCTTCCTCCCCTCCCTGCTGTAATCGGAGCCCAGAGCTATGAGTCAGCAGGGAGAGACTGAGGCAGAAAGTGATGTCACATCAAGCTAATATGGCAGCTGCTATCATAAACAAACAGAGAGAGCTTCTAGAGCTGTTTACTCAGGTATGGTAAAGCATTCTGCAGAATAAATATAGTCTTATAGCTTGCACTATTGTGGTTAATATATTGGCAATAAACTGCTTCTGTAGCTTTCCTTCTCCTTTAATTCCATAAATGAAAAACTGAAATACTCTACCAGAACCCATATTTCCCAGATTGTCAATTTTTGCCTACACATCTTTCTATTTTAGAATGGAAGCTCAAATAATAAGGGCTCCATTGACCTCATCAGTTTGTGTTTGCTTATACACATACAGATTGTAGAGGCCCTATACCTATAATAATTGTGATCTATGATGTTGCACTGGGCTTTGGCTCTGACAAAAACAAAATGGCTATAGCTGGGGTGCCTTTAATTGGCCATTATAATATTAATTTATAGATGGGTTGCACAGTAGAAAGAATTCTGGGTTGTTCCATCGTATAATGGACATGAAAAACTATGCTTTTAGCAAAACCTGTAAGTATCCTGTCACTCCTGCAGTGAAGCCTTTTTGCCCTTTATCCCTAAGAACAGAACATACAAATCATATATCAGATTTAGATGTTCTTGTGTGACATACCCATGCAATTCATTTTCCCCTATCATAAAATGCCCTTTAAAAATATATTTTTAGCTTATGGGTGCCTCCTACTGCAGCACAATATAATTACCCACAATGCCATTTTCTGGAAAATTATAATAAAGTGAAGAGAAAACGACTGTGCTTTTCAGTGCTATTCTATTCCATTGTCTAAACGACAAAATAAAAATATTCTGTGGATTTATAAAGAATATCAGTGAAAAATAATGCCACTATTATTGTGCGTCATTTAGATTTTCATGCAGAAAATGATCTGGAATATATTATCAATCCTACAATATACTGTATAATTTTCTGTGTTTTACAACTATGAATTTAATTGGGCATAACTAAAAGCAGTTCTCTCAAATTAAATCAGTGCATTAATTTTATAGGGGAGTGTATAAAAAAAATGAAAGAAATATCATGGTCAGATTAAATGGATGCAAATGAAATGACATCAGTTCTCATGTACAGAATGTAAGTAAAATGTAGATAAACTTCATAATGGTACTAAAACATAATAATGTGTACACAAAAATGAGTACAAGCTGCTTACCATTCATTTCGCCCTATACATGCAATACAAATATTTGATTTTCTCTAAAGGTTCTAGAAGTCGGTTTGCTCCTTGTGCCCCAGAGTTTAACCTCAGTCTAGGACATCTCGACTCTGGTAGTCCCTTGCTTTGTGTAATTTCCTTTTCAGAGTACTGACATTTTAAACGCCCAAGAACTTCTTGGCCCTCACACAGATCAGGAATCAAGCAGGCTAGCAATTATAGGACTGGCAGAATGTGTTTAGTTGTCTTTGAAAAGACCTTTTAAAGGCCTTAATGGACACCACAGTAAAAATGCAGATATCAAGGTGGTGGAATCATCACCTACAGTTGTACTCCCTTCTTTTTCACATACTGTAACTAGCTAATACCAGATACCATCGCACACTGACATGTACCCTTCATTACTCCCTATACTCCCTTTTTACTCTTTTCACATACCTTTCCCATGAAGTTCCCTACTAGACAGTATATAATGTCTGGTCAAAGTCTTTGTTCCTCAATTCTTTCCTCGCTTGTGTACAGGACCCACGTAGCTTGTGTATGTCTATTATATAAATAATACACTTGGATTATCCATTTCACCTCAAGTGATCTCTGGTCTTTGGATTTTTCCCCAACATTAGTTATCAAGGACACGGCCTTTAATAGAGAGACAAAGCAGGTCAAATAAAAATATGGCTTGTTTGTTCAAATAAATCAGTATTACAAATGTCCTGCTGTATTTGTAGAAGCAAAACTTTAACACACACCACTAATCTCTCAAGTGCATTCACTTCCCTGGCTGCTTTCAGGTCAAATAGTATCAAGCAACTTTGTAAGGAAGAAGCACACCTACATACCAGCAAATGCATTTTAATCCACTTATTTCAGCAGAAAATGTAGCACAAGCTTTTGTGGAAAACCTTCCTTTCCTCATCATTCTACACCTGAGAAAGGGGGGTGTTCCTTGAAAATTGTGCTACATTGCCTGCTGAAATAATGGATTAAAAGGCAATTGCTTGTATGTAGGTGTGCTTTTTCCATACAAAGCTGCTGTATTTTGTAGCTTTCTGATTTAAATGTGGCTGTATAAAATGTCCTATACCTATATGTCTGCTATGATGCCTAATCATGGATCAGGCCAATTTTATATGCTCATGCGAATAAGCCTTCTGATGCAAATGGCAGCAGATCTTCTGAAACTAAAATGCCAGGCAATATCATGCAATTAAGTGCACACATTTCAGAATGCTTTGAATGAAAGCACACCACCAGGGCCATTTTAGTATCTTGGCTTATAGGGAGCTGTGTTGCTGGAGTGAATCTCAAAGTTGACACATATTTTAGCCTCAGTGCATTTCTACAATGCTACAAATTAGATTTTAAAGTTACATTCTAACACAGATTTGCTTTCCTCTGATTTTCTTGTTTATACTCCTTTGCCAAGTCGATGAACTCAAGTGTGTGCCTGAGGAGGCAAAGGAAGATGCTTAATTCAGCTCACCAGAATCCTTTAGGCAGTACACACTTATTTCCCTGCTACTTACAAATAACTACTTGTTATAACAATGATTTCCATTAGCTCAACTGCCCCACTGTCTCTTGTTTTCATCTTTGTCTGTAGTGTGTATTCCAGTTATAAATGCTGCCTGGAGGTTTAAGGGGTTTTTTTCTTCAGAAAAGTGTAAATTCAAGAATGAAAGATATTCCATTTTTTGCTGTAGCCTTTTTTATCATAAAATATCAATGATTTATGCAGCTATTTTGCAGTCGCTGGAAATATCTTTTAAGTCTTTTTAACTGTTATTCCTGCATGTCACTGCTTCATTGACACTGGTAAAGCAGTGCAATATAGTGATGGGCGAATCTCCCGCGATTCGCTTCGCCGAAAGATTCGGGAATTTCTAGAGAAATTCGCGAATCGGCGAAAAATTCGCGAAACGAGTCGCGGGACGCTTTTGACGTGCGTCGCGTCAACTTTCACGTGCATCGCGTCATTACCATTTTCGGCGCGTCGCGTCATTACCATTTCCGTCACGTTGCGTCGTTTGCGACGCGCGTCGCGTCATTTTCGGCGCGCATCGCATCGTTTTCTCTTGGCGAAATTTCGCTGCTGATTTGCGAATTTATTCGCCAGCGGCGAATCGCGGGAATTCGCCGCGAATTCGGCCCTGGCGAATAAATTCGCCCATCACTAGTGCAATATAGTGCTATACACACACACAGGGATGAACAGTCAGAATCACCACCAAGGCAGAATACAGATTTTGGATACCAGTGCTTCTTAAAAGAGAATTCAACCCTTACTTAAAAAAACCCTACCCCACCTACCCTACATAGACCCCTCCCTCCTCCCCCCCGCCAGCCTAGCTACTACCCCTGGCATATACCCTTAAATTTTTACTTACCCCTCAGTGCAGATTCAGGCGTTCAAGGGTGCCATCTTCTTGCCCTTCGAAAATCTTTGGTCGTCTTCCTTCCCTTCAGCAATCTCTGTGACTTTCAGCGCATTAGCAGTTGTCGTGAGCAGGAGGTTGCTCCAACGCCACTCACTTCCCAAAGATTGCCAAAGAGAAGAAGATGGCGCCTGTGTCACTTATCATTATTATTCTCTACATCTCTTGCTCATGGGGTATCCTTCACTACGCCTTGTCTGGGGCCTTCACTTTAACAGGCTGTGGATTTATATGCTTGTATAAGGACCACTAATTGACATCAAGATGACCAGACATAGCAAGGCCACTTTTATATTACCTTTTTCTCTTACCAAGGGGAGAAGTTACATATAATTAAGTTTCTATTCCGTCTACTCTCTACTGGCTCTTACATTGTAGGCATATAGTGTTTAAATAGCAATTATGGAAAATTAAGTGCAAATAGTTAAATATAAAAGAACATTCCAAAAAAATATTAACTGAACAACATCTAAAGAATATTAGAAAATCATTAAAAACTGTCAAATAGGAAAGCAATATCCCTTTAACTTTGATTCCATCGATACTGAACCAAATTGTTTGTCACACAAAGTCAGCTCGATGTTAGGATTCCCATGTGAAGCGTATTCATTGCATTCTTGTCTTGAAGAAACGTGTGAACACCTATTGTGGGTTATAGATTGCATGCTCCAGATCAATATTTGCAACACATTTTGAGCCACAATCAGGACTTATCCTGCATGTTGGCAAATAGTATTAATTCCAGTGGATAAGGAGATATGAGAGAGAGATATGAGAATAATTGACAGTATTTCCCAACGCAGATATTGTTATTAAACCTGGTGTCCCTGGTTTACACTGTATTCTGCTTCCCTTTGAAATTACTAATGGTACAGAACTGACATGTGGTCGTTTTACCTTAGAGCACCAATTAGCAGAAGTCAATGCACTCATGCTTGTGCATTCCAAGTAGATTGTAGCTTGTATTAAGGTCATGCTGAGTTGCTTATCTGCGCATGCAGTAGTAAACATTATCAGGATACATTTTGCCTCATGGATATTTACAAGCCAGATTCACAGTAGGCTTGAAAACATTGACTTTTTTATATTTTTGCTGATATAATGTCAATATCTTTCTAAGGTACATGCATTTAATATATCCTATAAGACTTATTTCTTTTCAAAGGTCATGTATTTGATTTTGAAATGAAAATATTCATACATGAAGGTTTACAATGGTATTTCCTAAATAAAGTGATTATGTGCATCTCCCTGGAATTCTTTTCATGCAAAGTAATATTTCTGTGTCCAAACTGTAATAGTGTTCTTTTTTACATGATTTTTGGACTGATGTATTTTATGTATTTGTTTATATAAAATTGCAAATGTATGGAGTGCTTTAAAAGGTGTAAACACAAACAGCAGTGTAGATATTTTGAATTAGTGACAAAACATAACAAGTTTATGTGACAACTCACCCTGGGGGTCTGGGGGGTGGTTTGACAGAGATGCGCATAATGCCCTCGGCAGGGACGCCTGCAGCGTTGGTCTGTTTCAGTGATGTCCCGGTGAATGTGCATTTCTTCCGGGTTCATTCTTTTGGCTGGTTCTGGCTATACCAATATGGTGCTGAATAGTGATGGGCAAATCTATCTCGTTTTGCTTCGGCAAAAAATGCTCGAATTTCCAGCGAAATTCGCGAATTGGTGAAAAATTTGCAAAAGAGTCGTGTCACGTTTTTGACATGCGTCGATTTCAGCACGTCACGTCATTTTAGGCCAGCGAAATTTCGGCAGGCGAATTTTCGCTGGCGTTTCGCGAATGTATTCGCCAGCAGAAGTAAAGGTCTATTTAATAGTTCCTGGGTGTGATTGTCTGTATTTTTACTTGTGCTTGACCCTTCCTGTTCTCGACCAAGTGTCTGCTGCCTGTCCTGATCTCTGCCTGTGTTTGTCCATTCCCTCTGATCCTGTTAAGTCTCTGGTATATTGACTCGGCCTGTGACCCCGATTATGCAACTGTCTCCTTTATTGTACTGCTCTGCTGATCTGGGATGTTGAATCGCTGTGACCCCAAATATGTTCCCTGTCCTGGTCCGTTCCAGTTTAACATGTGGTTCCCTTGACAGCCCAGAACTCTTTCCCTGGTCCTCTCATACTAAGACCTGGCGGCACCCGAGTAGCGGAGGGCTTCTCCCAAAGTGAAAGGCAGTTGTTATAGGCAGAAGGGACCTTGGAGTTTGTTCTGGGTTCGGGATACCAATTGTAACAGTTTGAATGCACAGCTGGAATGAGGTCCCTTCCCTTACAAACTATTATTTTATCATTCTTTCTGAGATTCTTTTATGGTGGGTGCAGCAGTTCAAAAGCTCCAGACACTGAGCATGGGAGATTTTTTAGTGACTAATGAAATATTCCATGCATGTTGAAACAGATTAGGACAGTGTTCCCCATCATGTTGCCCACCAGCCCAATGGCTGTTGCTGTCAGTGACATCAAATCAGGTGCTTGTGTTTTAATTCCAGGCTTGGCGGTAAATTTTTGTTGCTTAACACCAGATGTACTGCCAAAGAAAACCTCCTGTAGACAACATTATTTTGCACCACACAGAAACATTTTTTGATATTTGTGTTGCTCCCCAACTGATTTTACAGTAAGAAAATGTTGGAACCCAGGTATTAGGCTATTCAGAAGACAGATACAGTATGTAAGTTTTTATAGATAACAAGTTGTCTAATTCTGGGCCTTCTGAGTGTGCCACAGCACAGGGAAGGGCAAAAAGTACATTTTGAAACAGATACCGTTAATGGTTTTATGTGCAACTAAATTTGCGGAAATTCTGGGGAGCAAAACTGCACTGTACATCTATTGTGTTTTGAACAAACCAATACAAAACAGTTGATATTATATAAACAACAGTGAAATTCAGGACTGGCACTGTAGGTCTGTTCTGCTATCAAAATGTTATATGAATTAGATGGTTTTGCAATAAAATAAATGTTTTTTAAAATAAATATTTTACATCTGTTAATGAAACTTGCTTTTAGGAACAGTTGTTTTGAATACTGCTGTCACTTGTAATTAGAAGCTTGTGGATTATTAACAGTGCTTTTAGTTCTTAATAAATAATGGTTGCATGGTTACAAGATTAAATCTAGACATCTTTAAGTGAGATCAGGTGTATGGAGAGAAAACAAAATGAAAAAATGAGTAGTAATTTAATTTACCACAATTAAAAGTCTTTCGACAAGAGCTCCATTCTTATTAAACTTTTCAGATTTGTCAGATTTTTTTTTTTTTTAAATTCAATACAGTATAGAAAAAAGGGAATATTAATTCAAACGCATATGCAGTAAAGCAAGTGATTAAAAATGGATTAAGAGAATCATGAGATAATTCAACCTAATCATGTAGATGCAAGTTAGCGCAAGTAAAGGACCAAAGTTACAACCAACCCGATCTAAAACCAGGACATGTTTGTTGGCCAGATATTCCTCCTGTAATTATTTAGTCTTCTATCTCTGTATTCCAGTGTTCTCACCTGCAAACTCATTGAAAGTCCAGTAACAAAAATATAAAAACAATTTATTTTAAAAATGAGTTTGTAAACTATCAAAGAAAAAACCACAGAGACATGTTAAAGTTAAAAATCATTAGTCTTAAAGTCATAGAGTCTTTATTATGAAATAACTTACATAGCTCCGCTTCCGCTCCTCTTCTGAAAAGGCAATCGAGTGATCCATTGTGCGGCGCTTGATTTATACTCCCTGCCTTCCTTATAGGAGATAGCCAGAGAGGAGAAATTGAGTGCCGCACAATGGATTGTCGCCCTGTCGCCTTTTCAGAAGAGGAGTGGAAGCGGAGGTTTGGTAAGTTATTTCATAATAAAGACTTAGCGATTGTTTTTTTTTTTCGTAGTTTACAAACAAATTTTTAATGTTTAGGCTCTGCAGCAGGTAATTTTTTTATTATTTCTCCTCCTCGTTGCTGGATCATTGAGCTTCCTTCTGTGGCCTATACTCCTGAGTCCTTAGGTTCTGAAATTAAAAGTGTTTCTGCCTTAACCTTCTTCTTCTGATCTCCCCGTTTTGATGGTTTTGTCACCCCATTTTCTCAAGGCTAAATTTCCCAGTGTTTTTTCAAAAAATATTGGCCAAAATGCTGAATTTTGCCATAAATCCATGCCTGCCAAAAAGCCTAACAAATGCAAATTAAATTACTTAGAGAAGGGAGGGGTGTGTTTAAGCATATCTACAGATGCAGTCACTTTGGATTGTGTGTTAAATGCGTCGTGACTTAACTCATCTATCCCATTTATCCCACTTATCACAGAATATTGTGTCACAGCATCCCATCCAATTAAAGAGTGCACCATTGAAAACAATGGTGCTTTGGTATTCTAATGAAAATGTTAAATGCATTAAATGAGTTAAGATAACTTTGGATAACACAGTTTCTTCAATTAGCCCTGAGTCACGACGCATTTAACTTACAAAATCAAGTGACTGCATCTGTAGTTATCTATATTTGCAAAAACTACCCTGTTTACTAGGGTAAGAGGGGTGCTTTTGGGTATTACACATTTCTTGTCATAAACTAGATTATACAGACAAGTGTAGGAAAATAAAATTACTTCACTCAAGGCAAATAAAGTACAGGTATGGGATATATTATTTGGAAGCCCTTTATCTAAAAAGCTCTGAATTATGAGAAGGCCATCTTCCATAGATTCAATTTTATCCAAATAATTAAAATTTAAAACAATTATTTCCATTTTCTCTTTAATAATAAAACAATGCTTTGTACTTTAAGTAGACTGAGGGGGCTATTTATTTTAGAGTTTTTTTATACCTCAACTAAAATGGTTTAGAGAATTCGGGGTTAAAAACATGAAAACCCAAACTGATCCAGTTTTCAGTGAAAAAAAACCTTGAATCTCTCAAATTGATTGAGTTTTTGGATTAAACACTCTGGACATCATGAAGGCTAGTAACATCTTTAAATGGTTCAAGGGACCTCTGCCATTGACTTCTACATGACCTAGACAAGTTTTAGATGGGGTATTTTTTTATTCAAGCTATTTCCAGGGTCGGGGGATAAAAAATCTTGAAAAATTCAGGACAAATTGATTTTTGACTCAAAAATAACCTTGAAAACTCGAATTGTTTGTGAAAAACACAACTCAAACCTTAATAATTCTGCCCCTTAAAATATGAAGATCCGAATTACGGAAAGATCTGTTATTTGGTAAACCCCAGGTCCTGAGCATTCTGGATAGCAGGTCCCATTACTGTAATATAAAAATGTACATATGTTTTGCATAGATTGGCTAAAACATTATATATAGACAAATAAAATGAAGAAAATAAAGGCTTGGCACATTGAAGATGACATGGTAGATGACACTTGATGTCAAAATTTAGATAGACACATCTTAAAGCGTTCTGTGACATGACATTTCTGATTCAGATATACTCAATATCATTGCACCTGCTGTCATTCATCAGTATGCAAAACAACATGCTATTAAAATATTATGGGTTCTGGTGAGATTTCTTAAGTACTTTAATGTACTACAACAGGGAGTTTTTATAATGAGCAAATCCTTTAGAGGATTAAAATAGCATTGCTATACACCACCTCCATTAAAGCAAGCTTACTGAGGAAAAGCCAATTTCTAATCACTCACTATAAAGCGCTTTTGGTTAAAAGGAATGTAGAAGTAAACATAGGATAGAAAACTTCTTGTCTTATTTTTTTGTTCTGGAAAAATTACATAAATTATGCTGTAAACGCATCTCTTTAACTCAGCAATTCAATTGATTTAATGATTTTGGAAGTACATTTTTATGTATAGATTTCTAGCTTTTGACTAGTATTTGACATCCTGTGTAGGCTGGAGTATTGAATGCAGACTATTAGTTTATCTGTGTAATTGTGAAATTCCCAAAGGAAGATTCTCAGTTCAGACATGATGGTTTCTCTAGCAGCATGAAAGGTTATGAAAGTTATGACAGCTATTACAGATGGATGTGAAAAATAGAAGCATTATTCCCTCTACAGCAGAAAAATCAAATGTTCTGATATGTGATTTTGATACAGTCTTTACATCAGGGCCGGACCAAGCCTACAGGGTTCCCTAGGCATCCGGTCGGCTAGTACCCCCACCCCCCGAGCCGAACGCGAATGTGCATGCGACATAGGGGAGATTAAGGGAAGGGGAGTGACGAGGGCAGTGAGTAATGAGGGGAGGAAGTGGAGTGACAAGGGGAGGGAGGAAGGGG
>CM044431.1:33273548-33285868 GCA_024363595.1 Xenopus borealis
AATCCGGATTGGAGTGCGGCTGCTTGTGGAAACATATATATATATATATATATATATATACATATACAATAAAGGTGATCTACACTCCATTGTTCATGTTTTATTCCATTTCTTCCATAAATATCACCAACTTTTTGTATGTATGCACCTATACTAAATTAATTGTAGATGTTTGTGATCAATAAAGAATTTGTTAGGTATGCTTGTTCAAGAAGTCCTCCAATCCACTTACAGGCATACATAGAATCATCACACCATCACCCAAAACCTCTCTGAATAACAATGTGTAGGAATTCACTGAAATGGCAAAAGTGTCAATACCTTTTTTAAAGAGAAAGACAATTACGCCCAATGTCATTTTCACGCAGCGATGCATCTGTGTGCAATTCAAGCAGGATTAAACGCCACAAAGAAGGCATTTTCTAAATCCCTACAACATAAGTAAATAAAGAAATTAGAGTTTATTCTTTGGAAAAGACGGGTCCACTAAGAGCCTCAATTTCTCGGAAAGCCTGCTTTTTTAACAGTGCCATAAAGGTAATACAGGAATATTATACGCATTTCATTTGAATGAAAACTGCCAACATTTTTAGTATTATGCATTTTTAGTAATACTGCATACATTTTTAGTAGTATGTGCAATTTGGTAATCATAAATTTAAAAAATAAAGGCAGCCCCCTAGGATTGTATGATTCACGGTGCACACAAACAAACCATACATGTTAGGTCACATAAACCAATTAACAGACAGAGTTGTGTCTTTTGCTTCCTCACTTCTTCCTGTTACAATAGGGACAGATTTATTAAGGGTTGAATTTCAAAGTGAAAATACTTCAAAATTCGACCAAAGCTTTTTTTCAAACAAAATCGGACCGTCAAACAGGTTGATTTGTTTGAATAGAATGATTAGCGTATTCAATCAAAAGATCCGAAGGATTTTCCATTAAAAAAACTTAAACTTCTCAAACTCCTCCAAAAGACTCCTTATAGGTTGTTGGAGGTCCCCATAGGCTAAAACAGCAGTTTTAAGATGGTGAAGGGTTGAAGTTGAAGTCGAAGTTTTCAAAGAGGCAGTACTTCCATATTCGATTGGTCAAATTTTTTCAATTTGAATCGAATTTTGGCCTATTCAGTAGTCGAAGTACCCATAAATCTGCCCCTTTGCAGTATTTCTGGTCAGGTGATTTCTGAGGCAGCACACAGACCATCACAAAATGGTGGTTGAAGGTGGTGTAAAAGTGCAATATTTACTTAAATATATATTCCAATTTGATGAGATTCTTTAATATGCCACTTAATTTGATATACATTATATGTGCTCAGGTATTATTTTGGAGGTATAGTTTTCCTTAAACCTTATATAATTAAATCAGAGATTTGTAAAGGAGTGAATATGTATTCCATTTCCACTAAACATTGCCTCAGTACTTCTCCTTTATTTGAGATTTAGCTAAGGTAAGCCGGGCTGTGGAAAATAATTGTTATTGATGTATATGTCCCTTTCTGTTATCACTGTTGCTCTTTAGTTGACACTTAGCTTTCTTATTCTATTATACTGCTTAGCAGTGCATAAAGACAGAAACAAGTTTAACAGTGACTATAAAGATTTTCATTCATCCAGGTCATGGTATATCTAATATAAGTAATTCTAAAACAACTGGACTTGCTAAGTCATCACTGAAGACGTTTCACTACTCATCCGAGCAGCTTCTTCAGTTCAACTGACTGGTGTGGTTAGTCCTCAGCAAATAAACCTTTCCACTAATCCAGTTACTAACCAGTAATTTATGGGTGGTGCCAACAAAGGGTTACATAAGTCTTGAAAATATTTATTTTTTAATTAAAAGGACTGCCAGTTGAACAACGGATTACTGATTATTAGGTTAACCTGAAAACTTCCAAAACAATGGCAAATTCAATTAAAAAGTAAAGAAAAAAATAAAATCACTCACCTGCTTGTCACCTTGCTATTAGTGATGGGCGAATCTGGGGAGTTTTGCTTCTGCAAATTTTTTACAAATTTCCTGAGAAATTTGTGAAATGGCAGCGTCTCGTTTTGGACGCAGGCATCCATCCATTTTATATGTCATAATGACATACTGTATGATATTCTTAATGAACCACCCTAACTCCTTCAAAAGGAAAATAAAACAGTTAGATGGTTGAGGCATAAGAAGTCCTTGGAAATGCTGGGGGGGCCAATGAATGCAAGAGGTTGGCTTGGGACTCATTCGGAATATCCATAAAACATGAATTTGTTTCATGACTTTGAATTTGGGGGGCCGTAAAAAGATGTTGCTGATGTTGCAATTAAATACACTAGAAATATACCAAGAAACTAATGGTGATGTTTCAGCTTCTATTAACATGAATACATCAATCAATCTTTGTTACATGTGGCTGTCTCAATTATTGCCATGGGGGTTTATTTGCTACTAAGAGGTTTCTTTTTATGTAGTCATATGTCAATGGGAGGTACAAACTTGTATACCGCATATTACTGTCCAAGCTTGGGGAAATGCAGTAAAAGTCATAAACAGAAATATCACACATGAATAAGAACAACAATTCACAATCGTTATTAGATTTTTTAACTTTGTATAGCACATTTTTTATTCAGGAAGGCGTTTTATTGCATACACTGCTCAATGGTACAACAATAATGTTTGCAATCTTTCTGCCACTGGCTGATGGGTTTGCTAAGTACTTTCCCACAGTTATATATAAATTATATATGTACTATAAATGAAGAAATGTAATAAAGGTTAACAGGTAAAATGTGCACAATGTAAACAATATTTCCTTTACCTGAACCTGTGTCACGGTCGGCTCCCAATACCAGAACAAATGCCAAGCACCCTGGTCTCGGTTCATGCTTCACCAGTAATGTGACCACCTTTGGCTTCGGGAGGAGCCCTCAGCTACTCAGATGCCACCTGGGCTTAAACGAGAGGTACAAGGCAGGAGTTCTGACCAGCAATGGGGCACGACGGTATAGAAAGTCTTAAAGGCCAAAGGTCACAGTACAGGCAGGAGCAGGAAGATTCATGGTCAGACAGGCTGGGTCAAGGCAGGCAGATAGCGAGGATCGTCAGGCAGGGAATGGTCAAAACCGGTTAATCAATCAGATGAGGATGAGGCAGAATCGGTAGTCAGATTAACAGGCACGGGTCAGGATACAGATATCAGAGTAGTCAAGAGTCAGGCAGGGTCAAACACAGGAATCAGGATCAAACAGAAGCTTTAAGCACAGATACAAGGCACCAGGAAATAAACCTATCACGTGCATCTACACAAGTGCCACGTAAAGACGCCAGCGAGCATGCGCCTTTAAATTGCGTGCACACTATAGCAGCTGGCACTAAGCAGAGGAGCAGCACGGTGGCGTCCCTGCCGCTCCATCACTAGACCACCAGGTAATTTCTTCACAACTTGTTTGCACAAACTTTTTGTAAAATTGGACCAGACTGTAAATGATATCCTTATAAACGGCGTGTTCTGACATAAGAACATGCCGTTTATAACAGGGGACCCTCGCGTCTGAATTTGGAAAATAGATGCCCGCACGCCCAAAATGGCTGCCGGCGCGGCCAACCAGATTTGGACATCTCCGACCATAATGGACGCCGACCAATCCCACTCCTGAAATTTCACTGTAGATTACAATGCATAATGTACCCCTACTGAAATTTATAAAGATATCAGAAGTCACCTCAGAGTTATGTGACCTGTATAAAAGCACTGCGGCCTCATGCTTTTATATGGTCACATAACTCCTCAGTGACTTATAATATGTTTATAAATTACAGTAGGGGGTACATTACCCACTATATATTTTATCCTCGTGCTGGTGGGCAGTGTTTGTAACACAAATGAAAAGTCAGTATAAAAAATTACAATGCAATAACTGAATAATGAAATGTTTAACATAGGCCATCTCCCATAGACTTCATTTTAATCAAATTTGTTAAAGTTCATTTATTTTTTGCCTGTAATACAATATCTTGTACTTGATCCAAACTAACATATAATTAATCCTTGATGGAGGCAAAATAATTTTATTGGGTTCAATTATGTTTAAAATTTTTTTTGATAGACTTAAGTTACGGAGATCCAAATTAGGGAAAGATCCCCAGGTCCAAGGAATTCTGGATAACAGGTCCCCTACCTGTAAAAATGTTACTTCTTAGTTTTGGCACAATAGGTTTAGGGTTAACAGTACAATTAGGGAAATATTCTCAAGTGTACACAACACTACTTCTTTGTATATAATTTTAGAAACAGAAAAACTGTAAACTTTTGAAAGTTTTACCACTGCTGAGCTGAGTGTAATATCACTGCAGGGAGCTTTTGAAGTGAACATTTTCTTTAAAATCCCTCATATTAGCAGCAACACAAAAGCATGATTTAAACATCCTGTACAGTTTGGAACACAGTGAGGGGCAAGTTACAGAGGAGTAAGAACCATCTAGTCATTTTAGTATAATTTCATTTCTATCCAGAGATTTTCTGACAAATATTACACAGAGTTTTAGATTTAATGCTGACTATTTGGAACTGGAATATAAAAAATACTGTTGTAATGAAAAAAATTAAAAACAAAAAATAAAATCGTATCTTTTAATACATTAAATTCATTTTGTGAAAAAGTCGGCTTTATTTAAACACAATAGTGAGTACAATCAGCAGTGGTGGGTGGTCAAACCAACGCGTTTCGTGCCCTCAGATTCGGCACTTCAACAGGGTCACTTCATTGGAGAAAGCTTTTGGTTGCATAAATATCAGTTATATTGCCAAATGGAGCTTTCTGTAGGCTGCCAGTTCAAATAGGGGCTACTAAATAGCCAATCACAGCCCTTCATCGGAATCCTAGGGGACTATTTTCATGCCGATGTTGCTCCCCAACCCTTCTTACATTTGAATGTGGCTCACTGTTGAAAACGTTTGAGGATCCCGCTAGCTCATTGTCTCGCATAGGTCCTAAACTATACCAGTACAATACCGCATATCAACTAATTAATTAATTAAATGGGAAGGCCACCTTTACAAGTTATAATTTTTTATAGTTTAACACATTTTTGTCATATTTGCAATTTGTTTTACTTTTTTCTAATATGTATGTTTTAAAAACCAATGACTTAAATCCTCCCAAGCATTCAGGGAGACAGGTTGCTGAACTGCAAAAGGGATACTGTCATGGGAACACATTTTTTGTTTTCAAAACACATTTGTTAATAGTGCTGCTCCAGGCGACTAATCTCCCTGAAATCGCCCAGTCTGGCTGAAGACTAAAGCTTCTAAAACAAGAGAAGTGGTATACAAGCTGATTATACTCCTGCGAAATTACAAAAATGGTACCCCACTAGTTTGGGGAAATGCTGGAGTTGTGATAGTCCAGACGGGAATCACACTCATATCTGGATAACGTGTCCACATTTACAACAATATTTGTGTGAAGTACGAAGGATCATAAATAAAGTAACATAGAAAAAAGACAGACACTAATTTTGCTGAATGCTGACCTAGGTATATCAGATGCAATTAACACTCCCCTAACTTTACAGCTGCTGCAAGCAGCGAAAGCATTGATCCCTTATAAATGGAAATCAATAGAACTCCCGAAATTCAGAGAATGGTTGGAAGAAATTGAAGAAATCAGGCAAATGGAGGAACTCACATGTTTAAGAAACTGCCAGAACTCCAAACATTGGAAAACTTGGGCCCCTTGGATAAATTATGTTAAAAGTGTAACAAAGTAATGGAATGAAGTAGTACAATACCGATTTATATATAGAATGTTAGGAAATATATAGTTCAATTCATTGCCATTTTTTGGAAGTGAATGTATGATGTGTATAAGTTGTTCATTATGAGATATCACTTGCTGTCACACTTCCTAGTATCATTTTTTTTGTATAATGCAATATTATTATGTATGGAAACTCCTTACCGTATCCCCATCTCCTCTTTTCTTTCTGTATCTCCACCCCCCCACCCCCGGCAGCAGACTAATTCAACACACATCAACAGTAAAACAACATATATTTTATTATACACAGCGGAGTGAAGCAATGTAAAATAATAGTGGAATTCGCATGGCGTAAAATAAAACAAACCTTTATAAATTTGTCATTTAACACAGCTTTTCAAACCATTTTTTTGCGAATTTTGTTTTACACAACATACTAAATATGTCCCTTACTGTGCTCACACACAAACCAATACATACATGGTAATGTATATCAGCCTATGAATGGACAAATTTTTCCATTCGTGCTTTTTTTTTCATTCACGCTTCTTCCTGCATTATTTCCTGTCAGGTGATCTCTGAGGCAGAACACAGGCCATCACAAAATAGTGGTTATGATAAAGGGAAATATTAACTGATATATATATATATATATATATATATATATATTTAATAAAGTACCTTCTATTGTAAAATAAAAGGATATTATAAGTTGCTAAGGAGTTCTATGACCATAGAAAAGCACAGTCAGACGGAGTTCTTGGGCCCACCGGGTCTGCAGTCTCAGGGCCCCCACCACCGCATCACAGATGTGGGCATGCATGCAAGCGCGTATGCGCTCATTGTGTTTTTTGCCACAGAAAGGATTGCAGGGTACCAAGTCCGACCCAATATAAAAGCATAACGATCAGGTCCCCCTCTGCTGGCTCCCCACTGCGCATTTGTACATGTGTGTAAGCGGGCACTGTTATGTGACCAGCCCAAACAAGGGAGGCAGGAAAAAACAAGGCAACATATGTGTGTGTATATATATATATATATATATATATATATATATAAAGGTAATGACCTATGACACATGACCTCACTTCCTGTTGCTTCCATCACTAGGGTTCATAAGGGTTCCGTTTTGCACAGAGTGTTCACTTTGAGAAAGGTCAGATTGCTGACCGAAACGTCAGTGTTTTTTGTGACACAATAAAGTGTCTCTTTCATTTTTTAAATCCTGTGAGTGTGAGACTCTATTCCAGCTTATATATAATATATATATATATATATATATATATATATATATATATATATATATATATATAACATGGAGGAGCACTCACCAAACAAAATCACAGCATGCCTGGGTATGCCAGGTAAATGTGTACATACTTGCTGTATAATTTGCAGTGGGAATATATTAAATTTTTTAGATTGAATGACCATGGTTACACAGCAGCTGTAGCAGTAATATGTAGTTAATCATAAAATCTTTTCATATATATATATATATATAGCCTTAATTTGGTTACTGTGTCTTTAAATAGTAATTAACCCTTATCAATCCAGGAGCCTGAATCCCTTTTGTGTATGAAAGTTACTGGGAACTGGGATTTACAGCACAGTGCCTCCACCTAGGGAACACTGAGGAGCACACCGCAGGGGGGGTTCTACTAGGAAAAATAAAACACACAGTTTGCAAATGAAACAAATATAAACTTTATATAAAATAGAGTGCACAATGCACTTCTGTACTGGGAACACATGGGACCTACCTAACTCACTAATAGGTACCTGACTGTTTCTCCAACACAGTCTTTTTTATTATCAAAGTCCCAATCGTCTGGAAGGGGTTAATAACCACACAGTTCATGTCAAATTGAATGCCCCTTCCCCAGAGCTCTTATACCCCAGGTAGTGCTACATTTCCAAAAGTACCTCTCCCTTTGAAACTTAGCACCTGATCCTATGTAGCAGGTAAATGCACAAGACCTGGCCTCAAATTGGGACTCTAAGCTTATATCCTTGCCAGTATCCTCCCTTGGGTGGCACTCACCTGGGTACTCTCAGAGGCAGTCACACTGGGGATTACAAGCAGCTCTGCAGCAGGATCAATCTAACCAGTGGTAACGTTCACCTCCTGAGTCTGTAGCACCTTGACAGGGAACAGGATGGATTCTCTCTGTACCTCTAGAGATGCAGCAGCCTCTCTACACTGGACAGTCTCAGACAAAACTGGCTCTGGCTGGATGTTGCAGCATACAACTACTGTTAAGCTCTGCTGGAGACCCTGTACATTTGGCTCCAAAGTCAGACACACCCTCTCTCCCAAGAATGCACTGGGGCACCCAACCAATCAGATGCCTCTCCAGCCTATAATTGGGCTGGATGATGTCACAGACAGAAAAATAGGAAGCCAATATATATATATATATATATATATATATATATATATATATATATAATACACATATTTATATGTGATCCCATATATGTATGTGTATATATATATGCCAAGATTTTAAGATTAACTGCATATTACTGCTACAACTGCTGCATAACTATAGTGGCAGTCTAAAAAATTGAAAATCTACCCACTGCAAATTATACAGCAAGGTAAACAGATGTCATGCATGGCTCTCTACAAGACATACTAAACACATACAGTATGTTGGATGAACAGATACTAACTCTGTTATAAGAAAATTGTTTATGTCTTTATGGGCTAGTAAAGAGGATTGGAAGGCTTATAGACCAATCAGGACCAAGAATTGACAATCACAACTAAGGCAAGCGATGAATCAGAGCATTAGCATATTCACAATAAGTACATTCAGTCTAAAATAATTCAAATCCATTTAATAAACAGGCCAATATAACCAATCAGAGCCTTAAGCTGGCCATAGATGCAAAGATACGATCGTTGGGCAACATCGCCACACTGACATCTGATGGATCGATCAGAATAAAATCCAACCTTCTCGATCGATATAATGTCCAGATATCGGTCGAGAAGACCCGTCGAAAGCCCCCATACATGGGCAGATAAGCTGTCAGTCGAAACGACCGATTTGCAGCTTTACCTGCCTGTGTATGGCCAGCATTACACTGACCGCATTTAGATCAGGCCAAAGACAAGTAACCAATCAGAGCATTAGAATTTTTCCATTTAGAAAGACAAGAGAATTACTTCTTGTAAAGACACAGATTCTACTGGCAACAACAAGTGTAAAAAGTAGCCCCCTATAATTGCAATCCATTTCATCTGTCCTTTATCGATACCACTCATGTCAACTGTAATGCTGGCCATAGACGTAACAATTACGAACTTTCTTGGAAAAGATCTTTCCAAGAAAGATCGTTTCAACACACACGTATAGAGGTGAATCGTCAGATATCGGTTGACTCATTTCCCACTATACACGCACAGAATATCATACGAAAATGTGTTTTGTACGATATTATCTGTGCGTCTATGGCCACCTTAAGGTTTTTCAATTCATCTTGTTTAGAATATTTAGGATAGCAAGTCTGGCTTTCATTTTCATTCAGTAAGCTGTGCTTTTATCATGTAATGTAGTTTTGAAGGCTTTTGCATAAGTGACTTACTAATCAGTAGCATTGCTAAGAGGTCAACAGGCTTAAAGTTGGCTTAACTTTGATGCACATCACTGGGTTAAGCCACTGCGTTTGGCAAGATAAGGATTAAGCAAATACAATTGTGATTTACATTCATTTCTCTGTATTGCCAAATAATAGGTGAAATGATCCTTATCAAGCTCTGTATTGAAATACTCTTCTTTATCTACAATAGCAAAATAATACAACTATACCCACTGCAAATTTACATTGCAGTGCATGTTTCCAGCAAGGTGATGTGAGGATTATTGCTGTATTTAGATTTTGGAAGGGTTCTCTTTTTGTTTTGAGTATATTACAGCCAGGCTGGTTTCAGTCTGGTTGGAGACAGACTATCTAACTTAGCTCATTTGAAAAGGCAGTACAGATCAAATATAGGTAGCGTTAACTCCTGTCCAGTCTTAAACTGAACAGGGCTGTTTCTCAAGGGGCTGCCTGTTTAACAACCTCCTGCTGAGTTTCTATGGGCTGAAGAAATGTGCACATTCCTTCATAGCCTTTTCCCAATGTTATCAACTCAAATGTCATCAGTCAACCCTCAAGTGTAATTGATCCACCCCTAAATGCCATTGATCCACACCCAAATGTCATTAGTCCACCCCAAATGTCATTGGTCCATCCCTCTCATCACCAGCCTGCCCAATGATGTCACAAAGCTGATAGCATTGTCTGACTTTGATCAAGCAAAGGTGGCAACCCTATTGATAGGGCCAGTGTTGAGCATATGTTTTGGTTGTTGTTTTGTTTTCTACTTTTTTTTATTCCTTGCACCGAAAGGGGGTCTAAGCCAATTACTCAGAGTGGTTCTCTGAGCACTTATGCTCTGCTTACTGTGCATTTATTTTCTATTTTTAGTGGTTTCTGAGATATTCGCGGTTTTATGTAGTTTTAAACTGCTACTAGCAAGCTTGGCTCAACAAGTCTTTTTGAAGGTCTGGAGTTTCAGCACCACCTAATGTCTATACATTTTATGTGCACTTCCTATGTTCAGTTAACCTTTAGGTTTCTCAGAAAAAAACCTGTGACAACAGCCTAAAAATGCAAAAAAAAAAAACCAGTAACAATTTAAAATGATAATAAATTGAAAAATGTTCACAGAAACACCCTAAGTACATTTATATCAATTCTTTCTTTTAAATTTAGATCCCCTTTACAAAGAAAATTGATTTGCTCTCACTTCCTGTAGCACTTCTTGGTTCTGCAAAGTCACTATTTGCAGAGGAGTAGGTAGTAAGAAGTATTGCATGATCCATTAAAATCAATACAGTGAGTTGCAATGGTTTTAAATAAAACATAATTTTTAGGTTATCTTTAGCTATGGAGAATTTCACTCACAAATCAACCCAGCTCCTTCTATAAGTATGACATTTGCTGAATTATAATACATTTTTGCCATTGTGACACTCCCATGCTATCTTTGTAATTTCATTTTACTTGAAACTGTTGTAAGATTCAGCGGACAGTATTAGCATCATTAAATTTCCCACATATTCTTTTTCATTTATGACATCTTTGCTTTGAAATTAGAGTGATTGCCTTCTACGTGTAACACACAATTAGTCATAGTTATACTGAAATGAAACTGAGCCTTTTATCAGCATCTTATCAGCTTTGATAGAAATTAGTACTGCATTCATGGAATATTAACCAATCTCTCATTAATTTAGCCATAAAATATTTCTAGAAAATCTGTCAGAAAAGTAATGTATGATTGTGTACAACATACTGTATGCAGGATCCATCTATAATTAAACCTTAGTTCAACAGGGTGTGTCAATTCTTTCACAAACAATTATGAAATTCATTATATGGAAACCCTTTATAGAGCAAATGCGGAAACCTGAAAAAAGCCCCGAATTATGGAACAGCCATCTCCCATAAACAACATTTTATCCAAATAATAAAAGGAAATAAGTTTCCTTTTTATCTGTAATAATAAAACATTTACCTCATACTTGATCTAGACTAAGATATAATTAATCCTTATTGGAAGCAAAACCAGCCTGGTGGGTTTATTTAATGTTTACATGATTTTCTAGTAGAATTAAGGTATGAAGATCCAAACTAAGGAAATGTCTGCAAAACCCCAGATTCGAGGCATTCTTGATACATACATACCTGTGCCATTCCCCATATTTCCTATGTAAGCAAACAATTTCCAATCTAGTGGAGATCAGTCTAATGCAACTGGACCTTGAATATTCATGAAAATGTTTCAGCACATATCCAGACAGTTTCTCTGCCTTTAAGCATTTCTTCTAAGGTGTCTGGTCTACTTATGGTCCTGACTCCTTATTGAGGCCTCCTTCCTTAGGCCCTCCAGTGCAACCACCCCCAGAACCAGGTGGAGACCAAAAAACTAGAACCAAATCAGAACACATTTTGCCCACAGGGCATAAGTTACACATCCTCACAGTAGGGATGGTTAACTCCTTCACATCCCCTACATTTGTTTTTATTAAATAATGAAACTGTAATACTTCCATGGAAGAGTACTACAGTAATTGGATTTATAATTTAGAATGTTTGGGCTCTGGGATCTTCCTCTAATTTGGAGCACTGTGCTTTAAAAGGTACAAAAAAAACATTCAAATTTTTGTAGAACCAAACCCTAAAAACAAATATGGCCAGAAAATTAATATTATGAAGTTACTGTACCAGCCTAAAGCTTCAGAATTTGTAACAGTGATGATTCAAGCATTCAAAATTGTGCACTTGGGTCATCATCTTGGATTCTGTTAGGAGTGTCAGTGAAATCTGGACAACTGCTAAGAAGCCAAGCTTAGGGGTCATTGCACATGAAAATGAGGTTCACTGATGCCACAGAGCTGATTATGTATTAATTGTGATGCAGAATGCCCTGCTTTCTGAGCTGTGATTTAATGAGGATATGAATTAATGAATAGGCAGCTTTGTATTATGATAGGTATCTTCTATATATAT
>CM044431.1:33289998-33316189 GCA_024363595.1 Xenopus borealis
ACTGACGCATGGACACTGCCTTGACAGGGCGCGTCAGCTTATGCATATTTTGTACAAACTGTAACTAAAAGTGTCCCTAGTTACAGTTCAGTTGTGCAAAGGTAGGTTTAGGTTTTGGAGTGCTGGGGTTAAACTCTGTGTAATTTGTATATCAAGCCTCAACCACGTGCACCCAATAAAAAAGAGGGATGAGCTGCATTTTATTGTGTTTATTATATATATATATATATTTATATATTTATTTAGTATATTTTCAGTCAGCTCCTAAGCTCAGTAACTGACAGTAGCACAGAGCACATATAGTGAATCAACAGAAAAGAAGATGGGGGAATACAAGTGCAATTTCAGAGGCACATCTTCCCTGTGTTTGTGGTCAATGTTTGCCTTGGCCTGGTACAGAACCCCAAAATTAAATGAGCAACATTTCTATCCTACTTCCTTGTTAAGCTTTAGTTCACCATATAGTATGATTTTGCTGTTGATATGGCTAATACTATCCTAATTGTAATCAGGTACAAGCCACCGACAAAAAAAAAAAATTGAGAATTGCTTGTTTAAAAAGCATTTTATATGAAATACCAATCCTTATATTGGAGCCTTTGTGCAGTAATACCACATTCAACCCTTTTAAATGTTGCTTCTCATAAACTACATTTTTTTATATAGATGGTTATATCTATGTCATCAAACATAGTTTCAATTCAGTTTTCTAAAAGTTATTTAATCTGTTGATAAACAGTCACAGTAGTTTAGAACTGAATTTAAATGGTGTTGCCATGGCTATGTAACAATTCTATTTTAGATGCAAGATGAATAGTGTAGTTTCTCCCAACATAAAAAGAGCCTACTGACTACACTGGCTATTTTCAATTATGTATTCTATGGAGCCATGTATAGACCGGGTCTAAGATTAAATTTATCAAATCCCATTATAAGACCCATACCATATATTAGATAAATTAGAGACTTTAAGGCCCAGATATTGTCATCCTTAATTGTTGCTAGTTGGAAGATAAATTCTGAGTGCTGACTAGTGAACATCTCAAAATAACAGGTGCATCAATACTCATGAGACATACTGTATAGCACATGCAACTAAGCTAATCTACATATTTCTTAATTTAATGGACAGATTCATTATGTTGAATCAATACTGACAAATTCTGGTGCTAATATCCATGCCTGTGTTAGCCATGGACACAACTTCTGCCATTGTTGTCTCAGGAGTGATATAGAAGAGTAAGACACAGTCTTAATAAGAGAGCACCACAGTGTGTTTTGACCCACTTCCCATGCCTGTTGGTATTTCTGAGACATCACTGAGAGAAGCTGTGTCTCACCCACACAGGTATGTAACAGGAAGTCAGGGTTTTCTTATAAAATATGTAAACATTCTTTAATGTGTACAGTAGCCTTACCACAAGCAATACATTTTGTCGCCATATAAGTGCAAAGCTTTGAAGTCTTGAAAAAGTAATATGCAAGTATATGAGAAAATATATGCAGCCAATGATTAAGTGCCTGGAAAGTGTCAACCCCCAATGACTTATACTACTACTACTACTATACTATATGATGATATCCCAAAAGTCACTAGAGTGAAATTCAGCCACTCTCAATTAATTTCTATGGGATTTTGAAAGGTGTATTTATCAATGGATGAAAGTGAAATTTCACCCTTTGATGAATACACCTTTAAAAATCTCATAGAAATGAATGGAGAGTGGCGGAATTTCACTCTAGTGGCAGAACTTCACTCTTAACTTCACTCTTTGATAAATATACCCCTTAGACACATTGGTTTCACATACTGACAACTTGAAGTCTTACTTACAGGTCTAGGCAAGACCTGTACAAAATTTAAAAAAGAATGTGTTGCCGCCCTTCCTGTTATTTCTGGGCTAACTAAATGTCTGCCACTGTATTTTCATTTTGTATGAAGCCCAGAAAGTCATCCTTCCTGCCTAGGTCTTGATTTGAACAACATTATTTTCTCCCCTTAGTCTTGACCCTGACCTGAATAGTCAAGTTTCTTGCTGTTTTCTCAAAATTGCTTAGCAATACACATAAAGAATAATAAAGCCATGAAGATCATAATGAGATGTAATGAAAATGCCAACAGCAAAACTACGCCAAGGGAAAACAGTGGGTGCCCATTACATATTGTCCAGAAAAGGCTGTTGCTAATGACTTGCAAGTACAGTACCTGATCTCCAGAAAATGTTTTTGTGATTACACTGCTAAAAATGTATCTAAATGAGATGTTAACCAATTAGAATCCAATTACTCTACCCAGGGGTTTTTAGATTTCAATTAACATTTCATCCCCTGGCTCTGTTTGCCATTATACTGTTATAGTTGATGCTGGAACAAAAATGACTTTTAGGATGGCTCACTAGAGAAAAGTGAGAGATGGAGAAATATGCATAGGCAAAAAGGGACTTTATTATGAGGGTAACTCTCTGCTCTGCCAACAAAATAGTCAGCAAGAAAAACATATAAATATAAAAAATAAATTGTAAATGCAATATGTATGTGTTTATTTGCTGACTATACAATTGTTTCATAATGTAAAGAAAGGGCATCAACTATGACTAGCTTTGTCATTTTAATCATTGCATTCTCCAAACACCTATGACCAATTACACCTTAATAAAATCAGTATGTGAACTTCTCTAAGTCCTCATTAATGCTTGCCCAACTGGAAGTTTCATAGATATTCATTGAATATTCATTAGCATATATGCCCTTGTGCCATTAAAGAAATTAAAATCTTTTATTCGGTCAGATTAAATGGCAGGTCAGCAGGTCTAACTTGTCGTAAAAGTAATTATTATGGGGCAACTATTTCATTAATTGCATAACTTTATAATGAATTTTCTAATAATAAGGTGTAGAAAGTCAAAAAAAGACCCAAGAGGTCATTTACTGACACATGTCAGAAGGTGTAGAGAACAGCATTGATCAGAGCAATCCAGTCTTGTCCTTCATACCTGCCTTAGGAGAGGCAGTAGTAGAGGTCTTTTTAGCACCCTGCACCCATGGTACTCCCAAACTTGCAAACTGCATCTGAATGTCATTCAATTTAGGCTTGAGCATTGTATGGGGCAGGAAGCATACCTTCATGCCTCCCACTGAATGCCCTTCATGAATACAGTGCTGCAAATTTCAGGCAGAGCGATATTCATAAGTGTTTGATATCCATGACCAGCAGCTATTCACAGGATGAAATAATCAAGGGTTTTGCAACTAATGTTATTCTGGTAGTATGCACTCCTGCTACACTTTCATGTAGCCCTATTATAGCAATAATACATGCCTTCAAAGATATCAACAGTAGCTTGCCACCTTGGATTGTGTTAGGCCATCTTTTTGACACTCCTGTTCCCCATGCTTCCCTTTTGTGCATCAGTCAATATTGGGCTCTCAGAGTCAAGCCATGTGAACAATACATGAGGATAGAGAAGCCACAGCCAGGACTTTCTTACACTGTTACCCTGATACACATCTCTATCTGGCAAATCAACTTGGGCTAACTGATGTGCGCTGAATATTATTAAATGTTTGTATGGAACCACCAGAGATTGAATGTACGTGGTGTTTTAAGATGGTTGGACTATGAACTATATAGCTTGATCTTATTGGAAAAAACAGCACCTGGTGACTATAAGCATTTGGGTCAATGTGGGCCATTCAAATATAGAACATATTACACAATATTATCTTTTTGTACTTGTTTCCCTTAGCTTATTTTAGCGCTGACCAACATCTACTAAAATAATTTGCCATTTTGGGTGTCAGTATCTCTGCTCTGGTCAACTACTGAGAAACTAAGCATCAAAATACATGTCTATTAAAGAAACTGATGCTACATGGTTCATTAAATTCTGATGGACAGGGTCAGACAGGACTGGCAGGACACTGAGTAAAAACCTGGTGACAACAGTAGTGATGGGCGAATTTATTAGCCTGCGAATTCCCATGATTCGCTGCAGGCAAATAAATTTGCGAAATGCCAGAAAAATTTCGTCCGGCGGAATCTCACCAGCATCATGTTTTGAGTCCAAAATGCGACGCTGTGGAGCTCCGCAAATTTTTTGCCAAAGTGAAATGCCCCAGATTTGCCCATCACTAGACAGCAGTCAATATCATGTGCAGTAAATCAGCAGAAAGAAGATGGGAAGATACTGGGGCATATTTAGAGTGGGGATGCACCGAATCCACTATTTGTGATTCTGCCAAATCCTCAAATCCTTTGTGAAAGATTCGGCCAATTACCAATCGAAATCCTAATCTGCATATGGAGGGAAAGGAAAAGGTGGGAAAAATGTTTTTTACTTCCTTGTTTTGTGACAAAAAGTCATGCAACCCTAATTTAGAGACACAGATCTTCATTGATAAAGGGTTGTGGATGCCTTGGGCTGGTACAGAAACCCAAAACATAATGTATAGTTTTCATACCCTAATTGTTTATAGCTTAGTGGTCGATTCACCCTTATTAAACTCTCTTGATATTGCAACATGCCCGTATATGTGCAAAGTTAAAGTGGTCAATGGCAGTCAAGAGGTTAATTATGAATATAGTTAAATAAATTAGTGATGGGCGAATTTATCCGCCAGAGTCGAATTTGTGGCGAATTCCCACTATTCATTTTTTGCCCAAAAATGGACAAGCAAGTCCAAAATGAAGCGCTGGTGGCGTTTCGTGAATTTTTTGCCGTTTCGCGAATTTCTCAGGAAATTCATGAAAAATTTGGCAAAGCAAATTTACCCATCACTAAATAAATCAAATAAAAAGCAAGCAAGTGTTCTGATCATATAATAGAATGGAATAATACAGGACAGTATGGGTTTCAATATTGCACTAAATATTTCAGAAGAGTTAGGGCCCCCATCTGTTGACAAAGAAAATCTAATAATATGAGTTCTAAAATAAGGGAATGGAGCAAGAAGGTACTTAAAACGGTATGAATTATTAAGAAGACACAGCCAGCTTTCTTGCGGAAAGCAACATATTTTTTCTCCATTTAATGGATGTTTTTTGTTGTTCACATTTTAAGTTATACATTTGTTGGGGGAAAAAAGCTTATATTGAGCAGCTTGAGGGAAATAGATATCACAGGAATGCAAAAAAAAATTATTAGTATTTATGTGAGTTATGTCCCTGAATGGATACAGATCTTTGCTCAATCTGAAGGTAAAAATCCCCTGAACCGCTTGAGAGAACATCTGTTTATTTCTGTACAACCATTCCCTTTATGCTTCTCAAAATAAAGGAATCCAGGTACCCCTAAGAGCAACTTGAACCCAAATGTGATCATTTACAATTGTTAGGCACAGAATCACGAAAATGGTAGACTCAATATGCTTGTGCCTATGTATACTCATCTATAAGTATACTAAGGTCATGTGCCAGTTTGATGCTTGTGTCCTCTTAGGTGCATAAGGCAGAGTGTGCTCCCTTTACAAGTGTTGCCTACAGGCACTTGATGTACATGGACTGTATGAACAAGCACAAGTTGTGCCCATTCATGTGACATTTACTGAATGATACAAATCTTTGTATCTTCAGTATCTTGCTCAAAATTCTACACGAAATTTTGGTATATTGGTATTGACAAAACATAACAACATTTACCTTTTCACACATTTTTTGCTCAAAAAATATCTACAGATAGTGTTGCCACCTGTCCAATTTCGGGAGGGTTTACTGGGTCAAAACTGCCTGCCCAGTTTTCCAAATTAGTAAAACCAGGCAGGATTCCCTGAGATTGACATGGAGATCAACCAGTCCACACATCATAGCTCTGCCCACTGATGGCAATGACCAGTGAAGTCACCCCCCCCCCACGCAATGTCACAAATCCAACCCCACGATATCACTGCCCCACCCTGTGACATCACCAACCCACCCCCCACCCAGAGTTGATGGCGGTAAAAGGTGAAAACCCTATCCACAGAGCACAAGGCATAAAAAAAATTAGGCCTATATTCACCAGGCTGTAAAACATGGACCCTAACTCAAAATTTAGTTAGCAAAATAAATGCTTTTGAATATATTGAGAAAACTTTATTGTCCTACCAATGAGAAGAGACTAAGGAGAGCCAAATGCAACTATGAGTTATATGAGCTACAGTATATAAAGACCCCCCACTTATGGAGAATATTAGGATCCAATGACTGTGGTTAGGATAGTCAGGAACACAAAAAGAATATTTACAAGGAATATGGATGGACAAAGACCAGCTGTAAGACCTAAAAAATATGGCAGAGAAATATTAAAGATACCCAACTGGAAACAGGCAGTGATGAACTGTGTTGGGTGGGACAGGAAACTGACAGAGGCCAGGGCCCGAACTGGGTTGTGGGGACATTAGAGAGATTGTGACCAATATTGACTAACTAGACCTTAAGCCCTTTAAATTAATGGGCACTAGAACATATGTAGTCAAACATTTATAAAAAACAGAATTGTTCTAGGCGAATTTTCGCCTGCGCTACGCAAATACAGTAACGTGTGAATTTACGTATTTACGTTTTTCAGACTATCACCCACAATGGTAAAACACGCCACAGCGTAAGGGTGCGAAGTTACGCGTCTATCTACTTTGCTAGCGTAAATTATCACTCAATGGGAATTGAAAACTAAAACCACTGGTCAGAGGCATCTACTTTATACACTACACCACCAGGCTTTCCTGTATACTGGTACTGATAGCATTAGCTAGTGATTGGCGACCTCTAGTGACCAAAACTGATATTACATGCTGTTAAATTCGCCCAGCGTAAATTCGCCAGAGACGTCCGTGCGGCACATGCGCAGTAGCGCAATTCCACGGACACAGGGACTGGACGCAGAGACACTTAAACTTTATTATATAGGATATGTGTGCAATGCCCCCCCCTTCCCAAGGCTCTTACTTTCCTTGTGCCAGAGGGGTGCATCGCTAGTTCAGAGAGTGAAATGGCTATCTCTTACACTAGAAGAGCTCAGTTTCTGATTGTAAATAATGGAAAATTGCCTCTTAAAGATACCAAGAACAGGTTTTTGCCTCCCCTGGTAACTTGTTCAGAGCTGCTGTCTGAGGTGAGTCGCTCAACTCAAATCATGGCAACACCGCCCCTGCTGGTATCATGCAAAATTGTTTCCCCCACTGAGGTGCAGGCTAATAGACTCCCCTAACAAGACCAAGGTGAAGGTGGACATGTTGGGAAACACACATGTGAGTAATGAGCAAGTGTCCCAGCTCATTCATTATGATCATTCCTGAGACATATGTTCAGATTCCCAGATCTTACATCACACCAATGTAGTGTGGTGGGGGGACACACCATGCATGATGTGTATCCTCTGAGCTGAACTTCTTGTTGTAGAATCCAGTTGAAGAAAGTCAGATATAAGTGGAAATGTTCATGAATGGACAAATAAATACACAACTGCAAAATGAAAAACAAAATCTCCAGCAGCAAAGCTGGTTAGATTACTTCCATCTACGAATTTCCAGTGGTTCAACTGTATTCATTAATAGAAATCATATTCTGTTGTAACTAACCTTTGTTATGACATTGCTAAATAATTTGTGTATTTGAGGATTTGATGTCCTGTGATATTTTTATGGTAATTTTCTTCATAGCCGCTATAGAATCTGCATTGTGTGCAGACAACACCTGCATATACATATATATAGGCTAACAAAGATAATAAAACATAAAAAGCATAATAATCATTTTTAACCATAATTGTTTTGTCAGTGTTTAAAGTTTTTCCCATTATTCTCATTTCCAGTAAGAGAGAATAAAAATAAACTATCTATGATAATGTTTTGAGATTAGCATTTAACAAGAGATCCTGATGCACATCATTTTATACAACATCCGTCCAAATTGTGCTTAACAGAACATTCCGGAAACCAAGATTCCTTTGATGTTGGCTTTGTATTAAGCCATCACAAGAAATAATTACAAAATAGTGCATGGCTGTTCCAAGATTGTGCTAATGTAAGTAAGGCTCAACTTTTTTCAGCTACATCTAAGCTCCGAGCATCCATTATCATTATTACTTTGGAAAATACTATTACACTAGGTTTTCTTCATGATGTTCACACTGAGGTTTATGATTAAAATAGTTTAGACCAATCCAAAATATATCATTTGGCATGCTTCGAATACTTAACCAGTTGTTTATTTAATTTCCAAGGAAGAAATAGATAAAATTTGTTGCTTCAGATGGAATGCACCAATTTATCAACAGCCACATAGTCAGCAGAAGCCTGTGCCACATCCTTGCAGTGGTATCTCCTAGCCAAAGCACTCAACCTAATGGAAATGCTGTATGACGTTCCACTTAATTAGATGCCCTATTGATTAACAGCAGCTGAGACGACACTTTCGTTAATTTTAAGGGGATATAAAATAATTGCTTAGTAAGGTTTACTGTTCTGCAAAGATGGCTTTGCTTAATTCAGAAGGACTTGATTCCAAGGGAGTGGAATTAAAATGTAGCAGGGGAATTATATATTTTATTATTCTATAGTAGAAATGATTACCAGATATTAGTTCCAAAAGGTATGTGTCAGTATAAACTTGCTCATAGATTTTATATTCAGGCTAACCCTTGACCCTCAAAGCTGTTAAAGCATCTCTAACACCTCTCACTAGTGCACAAGGTTTTGTTGCAGGAGATATTCCCATGTGCCTTCACTTGAAAGGTCAAACCATGACTGTATAGAAGCAGTGTGCATACACATTTAAATGAAAAGCCTGTGCATTCAAACGGGCTACTTATAGAACAGAGAGGCTTGTGTAAACTAGGTGCTTATATAGAGCAATTTCAAAGTAGACCCTGAAAACCAGCAGAAAATTGTCTTCTCTTAATTCTTTTTTTATTCAAAGTGAACCCAATTTCATGTACACTCACAGGCTTAGGTGGAAAGATTTTAGGGGCAACATACGACAACAGCCGCTTTCTAATTGTTTTGTGAGCACTTGGGATGCACAGTTCTTTAACTCTCCTGCATGTAAAACCCCCAGTGCTCCTGCAGGAACAAGCACATGCACACACTCGTGAGGGGGTGCATGAGGACCCTCTTGTCTAGGGGCAGCCAGATTAGAAATTCTGGCCTGGTTTTGCTGCTATTTTAGGACAGCCCTGTGTTGAGTGATTGAAAGAGCTGGCAAGGTGGACACCTGACTTGGAATAGCAGCTCTAGCTGGAAGTTTTGCAGAGAGTGCAGGGTTCACTGTTGTTATTTATTGGTTTGACATAACACCTCCTACAGTCATGGAAAAACTATGTCTGGGTTGATGTAAAATATTGGTGTATTCTGTTTATAATGCATATGACCTGACTTTGCTTTTGTATATGAACTGTGAATGATATTCTCATGATTTGTTTGCAATGTGTATTGCATGGGGAATGGTGACTGGTGACTCAGAACTAAAAACCCTGGTTTTTCCAACAATGTCTGCATTTGGAAAAAAATGGATTGATAGTAGAGCCAGAGAAGGGGAATTAATCAGTACATTTAATAGTCATTTCTGCATTTTTCATTGTTATACAGAATTCATTGGGCACGTTTCTTAATTGAAGTGGAAAGCTTGTGAGTAATTCACTTGTGAGTTTTGTACTTTTCCTACTTTCCCTTGTTGTCTCATAAATATATATAAAATGCCCCAATTAAACCTTGACACTAGCACCTTCATGCCCTTCCATAGAAATGCATAAGGATTACACCAGCATCTAATTTTCATCTTGAAATCCTTCTGTTTCATTATCTTCGTAATCAATCAGCAGGGCATGCCCTCATTACATATGTTAATTATTTTCTCTTTCTTAAGCCCTCAGTTAATTTCTTTGTCCAGACCTCTTTTGTTCAAAATTGACTTGCCTTCTACCATGTACTATTTGCACACAATCTCCTTCTCATTTTCTAATGTCAGTGTTGGTATATTACCTCGCCTCTTCTATAATGACCAGGAACAAATCACTGTCCATTTTGCAAGTCTTGCACTTTTTTTGTGACTTTTTGATACAGCGCTGCCTAATGTAAATATATTGGATTCTGTACTATGCCCTGTCTGACAAGAGAGATGTATGTCAAATGGTATGCTTTATTAGCATGTTTTAGGAAAACTATACCCCTAAAATTAATAACAAAGTAACAGATATTTTACATCATATTAAGTGGCATATTAAAGAATCCTACCCAATTGGAATATATATTTAAGTAAATATTGCCCTTTTACATCTTTTCCCTTGAGCCCTCCTTTTATGAAGATCTCTATGCTGGCTCAGAGTTCACCTGACCAGAAATACTGCATCTCTAACTGTAACAGGAAGATGTTTGGGAATAAAAGAAACAAATTTGTCCGTTAATTGGCTCATGTAAAACGTAGAATCCCGGGTGGGGCCTTAGCTCTTAAAATGCCAATTTTTCTGGATTACACGATACCATATACCGCTAAAAAAGTATATTATTAATTAGATGAAGTGGGGTTTTACAGAAGAGCTGTTTTATGCAATATATTTTTATAGAGACCTACTGTAACAATCTGTTACCTTGAATCCTATGGATAGCTTGGATCCCGAAGGAGAGCCACTGGTGCAAGGAAGACTGGTGGACACGGATACTCCTTTACGGCTCCGGTCTTCACCGACGCCCTTCTGGGGCCCCGGGCTTTCTGCGGCGGAGAAGGCAAAGGAGCAGGGAATAGCCGAGATCGAGGTACCGTCAAGGATTGAAACAGAAGCAAAGTCGAAACAGGCAAAAGAGTCGGTGCAGAGGATCAGAGGTCAAAAAACAGGCCAGGAGGCAGGAAAACCAGGAATCAGATGTCAGGCAAGGCTTGAGCAGGAACTGTGGAAACAGAAGCCAGCTTGGGAAATGTGAGGAGGAAGAGGAAGGTATTTAAGGGACCAGGAACCAATCAGGAGGCTGAGGACGGACAGACACATCAGGAACCAATAGGAAGCTAGGTGCACAAATTAGATGTCTTAACACCAAAGTATACTGGTATAAAAAAACCTACAACACCTGGTATTCCCAGGTGGTCTTTCATCCAGGTACTAACCAGGCCTGACCTTGCTTAGCTTCCAAGATAGACATTTTCAAGGTGATGGGGCCTTAGGCCGTCCATTACGGCATGGGCGTCCGACTTGACGTGTGCCAGTATTTATGCGCCGACGTTTGACGGCAGGCATTACACCTACATTGTTTGAGTCTATAGTTTCCCTTTAAACACTTTAATGTAGACTACTACCTGGCAAGTTCTGTAGCTACAACAGGGTTACAGGACAATATTTATACACTGCGGCTGTAGACGTCTCTGCTGTTCAAACAAAAAAGTTTCATTTAATTCATTGAATTTCAGCATATCATATGCATTGCCCTTAAGGACTAAGTTCAGCCAGCAGCATGCATTAACAAGTACATCTTCAATAATTTGTGAGAGAGCTGGAGATGTATATGAATCGAGCTAGACACTTGTGTTAAACAGTCTTGTCCTCTTATTTATTACAGCAGCTGTGTTAAAGTAGGGCAAAAGCCTGTTTTTATTTCAAAGTGGAGTGTGCTTATAAGTTAATCCTATTAAATATTGCTAACAGTATGCATGCAGTATGTCTAATACTGTATTGCAGCTTTATTTCCAGAACCATTTATCACTGAGCAGATGCAGTTTACAGTTTAGTCACTTGCTGTTCAAAGCTTGCAGACCCTACTGAGGAAATGTATATTTAATGGCCTAAAACCATCTTGACATTCAGGATGTATTGCACATTCATTGTCTCTACACAGGGAGCTAATCCATTCCCCTATATGCATGATACAGATATTGAAACTGTATACAATGTAACCTAACTCAGCTTTTTATTCCCACTAAACCTATGTTCTCTCTTTGGATAAAAGGAACAAGAATGATTTGTGACTATAAACAGTAATCACTGGCACTATTTCCCCTTCCCAGGCATACAATTTACATTAAACTACAGAACAATTACAATTGGCAGAGAGGTTGGCACAATTGGAATCTGCCACAAGTCCCAATTTAAATGCCTGTTCAGCAGGGGTTGCCTGTATGATGCAAAGTGGTTGAGTTCCAGATTTAGACAAAACTTATATTTAATTACGGTAATAAGGTGGTTTGTTTTACTCGATGGTAATTTAGCTGCAGCAATCCATATTGGTGGAAAAACAATCCTACAGGTATGGGATGTGTTATCGTGAAGCCCATTATCCAGTAAGCTCCAAATTATGGAAATGCCATCTCCCACATAGACTCCACTTTAATCAAATAATTCAAATTAAAAAATACTTATCTGTAATAATAAGACAGTGCCTTGTGTTTGATCCCAACAAAGATATAATTAAGAAGTGAACAACCTACTGAGTTTATTAAAGGGGTTGTTCACCTTTGAGTTAACTTTTAGTATAATGTAGAGAGTGATGTTCTCAGACAATTTGCAATTGGTTTTCATTTTTTATTGTTTGTGGTTTTATAATTCTTTAACTTTTTATTCAGCAGCTCTCTAGTTTGCTGTGTCAGCAATTTGGTTTCTAGGGTACAAATTACCCTAGCGACCCTGCATTGATTTGAATAAGTGACTGGAATATGAATAGGAGAGGGACTGAATAGAATCATAAGTAATAAAAAGTGGCAATAACTATATATTTGTAGCCTTGCAGAGCATTTGTTTTAGATGGTGTCAGTGACCCCCATTTGAAAGCTGCAAAGAAACAGAAGAAAACTGCAAATCATTAAAAAACTATAAAAAATAAATAATGAAGACCAACTGAAAAGTTTCTTAGAATTGGCCCTTCTACAATATACTAAAAGTTAACTTGAAGTTGAAGCACCCCTTTAAATGTTTAAATAATTTTTTGGTACACTTAGGGGCAGATTTACTATTGGTCAAATTTCGAATTAGAAAAAATTCGAAATTCGACCATGTGAAGTAAAATCCTTTTACCGAAATTCGATAGATCGAACGATCAAATAGAAATAATTTGATCGATCGATTAATCGTTTGAATCAATCGATTCAAACGATTTTATCGATCGATCAAATTTTTTTATTCAATCAAAAATAATGGTCCCCAATTCGGCAGCTTGGATCTGGCGAACTAGGTGGTCAAATAGGGGAAGTACTTCGAATTATTTGAATATTTGATGGTCGAATTTGCCTAATTTGCATACTTGAAGATTCGAATTAAAATTTTTTGCAAATTCAATCAAACTTTGAATTCTTCACACACATTTTGTAAATCTGCCCCTTAAGGTGGCCATAGACAGTGAGATCCGCTCGTTTGGTGATATTGTTTGGAGATTTTCGCCAGATATCGATCGGGGAAGCCCATCCGATGGCCCCACACACAGGCCAATAAGCTGCCGACTCAGTTTGTCGGCAGTTTATCTATGCCCATGTTCCAAATTAAAGAAAGATCTCTTATCCAGAAATCTGGGTCCTGAGTATTCTGGATTACAGATCCCATACCTGTATAAATAAGGCAAGAAGGTATAAAGAAATACACTTTATGTAGAAAAACTCCAAGTCCCAAGAATTTCATAATATAGAAATACGTTCTAACTTCTTAATGCTTAGGAGCAATAAAAAATGAAGATACCGATGTTATCCAATATCTAAAGGAAGTCCTTGAATTAATAATTAGCATGACTGCTGCAGATGCCAATTTATAAAAGGCTAATTGTTAATTAGGATTCTCAGTTTAACAGGTTATAAGGGTACCTATCAATATGCCAAACTAGGTTCAAACAGAATTACTGTAGGAATAATATTTCCAAGTTTACAATCTAGGTCAAAATAGAAATAACACAACAGACGTAATTCTGTATACCTAAATATAAAGGGGACATTAATCTCTTGATACACAATGGCATCATAATAAAAAAAGCTGAAAAGAAAGATAATAAAACAATCACACATTGATTACATACACATCAGAAGAATATCAGAGTTACTGAGGTTAAATCGAGTCATTTGGTAGGTGAATAAAACATAATAATGAATATTACAGGAGGGAAGTAGCGATGCTAAGATGCTAAAGTGAATGAAGCCTTACTTGACATCTGGGCATAGAGTTAGTAAATGCTTGTGCTCATAATCATATGGGGATAAACATTTGATATATCCAGAGTTTATGTTATTGTCTTGTCTCAAATATTTCTAGAGGCTTACCAAGACCCACTACATGAGCACAAGATAGAGAAAATAACAGTAACAAATAAATCAGGTATTTATAGGAGTCTGCAGGGTTCTAGATCCTACTGCTTACATTCAGTAGTGAAAGAGAGCTGATGGCTACTTTAGACTACAATGTCTGAACTGTAACATCTTTATACTAAGGGGCAGATTTACTATTGGTCGAATTTCGAATTGAAAAAATTCAAAATTCGACCATGGGAATAGTTAGGGAATTAAAATCCTTAATTTTATGCGCAATTCGATTGGTCGAAGGAACGAATTATAAAAATTCGATCGAACGATTTTAACCATTTGATCGAATTTTTATCATTCAATCAAAATTCGCCAAAGCCACTTTGGTAGATTGAAACTGGGGAACTAGGCAGTCAAATAAAAATTTAAAGGGGAAGTAATTCGACAATCAAGTATTCGAATATTCGAATAGATTTTTATTCGAATCATTTGATTCGATAAAATTTACTGAATTCACTGTTCAAAGTTACCTAATTTGCATATTCGAAATTCAAATCTTTTTGAAAATTCGATCGAATTTGGAATCATTCATGTGAATACATGTGAATTTAGTAAATCTGCCCCTAAATTAGGGAATTAAAATCCTTAATTTTATGCGCAATTCGATTGGTCGAACGATCGAATTATAAAAATTCGATCGAACGATTTTAACCATTTGATCGAATTTTTATAATTCAATCAAAATTCACCAAAGCCACTTTGGTAGATTGAAACTGAGGAACTAGGCAGTCAAATAAAATTTTAAAGGGGAAGTAATTCGATATAATTTGACAAGACATTATAAATCTAAAGTCAATTCTAGACAGGTACACTTCCATTGTACCTAGGTGATTCCAGAAAAAGGTTGTGTATGGTGATGGACTTGAAACCTTTTATTGATCTTTTTCTTTCTTTTTAGGTTCAACTTGAATACTTCACTGGATTATTTTAGAGGATATCCTGCTAGCAAAAAGGTAGCAATTTAATGTTACATGCTTTATTTGCATAACTTGAATCCTGTTGGACAGGCACTTTTATTTTCTTTTACACTTTCCCAAGTATGAAAAAATATGTATTTCCAGACATAGCAGTGTATTTGTTGTGTGGCAAGTACAGAAGCTCATGATTTGGGAAATAATGAGTGGCCAAAAACAAGCCATATTTTAACACATTCAGCCTGTTGAAACTTGGAGAACTTGATTTGGTACAAGTTTGTGCTTATGTGTTCATAAATAGTTAATGTAAATATTTACACAAGAAAATAAAATATCTCTATAAAAAGAATATGGGTTTTCACTTCTGAGCCACCATCTCAACTATCTGAGCCACCATACATAACAGTGAGTCGCTATAGAAACGCGTGTGATGGAAGGATGTCAAATGAGAGAAATAAGTTGGAAGTATCTCATCAGTGTACGTCAGTATTTGTATATTATTAGACTTTAACGTAATTCACTGACCCAGATTATATTAGTCCGATGTTTGTTTCCCTGGACAGCTGCCATTAAATATTATTGGCCTCTACTTTCAATCTGTTCAGACATGATTCCCGCAAATATATTTCCTGCCTGAGACAATGGCACCTTTGGCAAGACTGAAACTGCAAGCTTCAAAGAAGCTAGAGGGGAAGCTAAACAAAAATGATGGTATATTCACTATATATATTTTTTAATTTATAAAATCTATATGGAAGCCCTTTAAAACAATGTGTCATTACATATGTTGTGACATCCATTTCTACATCCAAGGTCGTTCATTTAAGATGTCAAGATGTACTGATGTAAGATGCCAACTGTATCTACCAGTATATCTTAGGGGCATATTATTATTAAAACAAAATTTGCAAAAAAAAATGCAGTGTCAAATGGCTAATTTATCAAGGTGTGTGTAATTTTAACAGATTTGCCAACATTATTTTACATTGCTTCCGGGTGAAATTCATTCCGTCAAAAGCCTGGTGATGTGTGGTGTATTATCCCACTGTTTTTTATACAGCACAATAAATATGCCCCTCAATGTACAAAATTCTCCCACTTGAACTTAGGACTTGGTTCCTTTTCTATGAAACTGGTCAAGTTGCTGCTCTTGAGAACTTCAGTGAAATGCGATGAACACTCAGTCAGTGTTTCTCTTGAGTTGACAATTTCCTGTTTTCCAGCAAAAAGGATTTGTTTAAAAAAAATGCAAATGGAAATATAACTAAAATGGAAAAGTTATAGTCCATTCTATTTTGCAATGAACTTGAACCAGCACAACTCATACATACTGTTACTTTCCTGTTTTTTTTTTAGCTTTGAGATAATCAAGCCTAGATACATAAAGAGGCCAAATTGTTAAGAGTAAATACGTGCACAAATCGCTTTTTCTTTTAGCAGAAAACACACCAGGCCATAATAAATTTGAGAATTTACTGAACGGCGCTGGGAAAATTGCTTTAAATTCACCACAGGCATTTTGTTAACAGCTTCTTTAATGGTCATCTTTCTGATAGGCAAAATGTTTGTGTAATTGCATGAGGTAGTTTAATCCCCGTGGGACTCAAATATTATTCTGGGATTTAAAAATAATGTTCCTGCCTAATAAGCTGAGTAAAATAACAAATAGTTATTTGTGTCCTGAGTGGTCATAATTGTTTATTCATCATATGTAGCAATATGTTACAGTCTCTTTATCAGGAGCTCATTCAATTATTGTTCCTTATCCACATGAAGGCATTAGCACCCTAAATATAGCACTATTCATAGCAAAATAATGTTAGGGGCAAAAAAATATATTTAAGACCTGTTTCTCGCTCTTAATTCTATATTCACTTTCAGCATAACATTAAGGGGCAAATTTACAAAATTCACTTGAATGGATCGAAGTTCGATCGAATATGATTGAATTCCGATCGTGCGATTTTTTTTGAATATACAAAATTTGGCCTCTTTGATCATCAATTACCAAATTATCGAATAGATCGAATGATCGGATATTCGATAATTCGATCATTCGATGATCGAAGGATTTAAAATTTTAAAATCCTTCGAACGCCTACTTCTCCAGATTGAACCTACCGAATACCAATAGAAACCTATGGGAACCCCCCCCCATAGGCTTCTTTTGCTAAGTCTTGCTCGAATACCATTCGTACGATCGAACTCCTCGATCGTTCGAATCGTACTAATTTTTCGGAGGCTCGAAGGAAAAAGTAAGATTTTTTCTTGAAATCGATCGGTATCCGATCGTACGAATTCATCGAGAAGTCAAATATCAAGCAAAATGATAGCCTTATCGAATTTCGAATAGATTCGTAGGATTTTTGGGGAATTTTAGTAAATTTGCCCCTAAGCAACATATATATTTTATACCTACTCATTTTTGCATTTACATTTTATCTAAGCACGTTTTAATATTTGCTTCTTATATTACCAAGACTTCATCTATCCTTTGTCCCAGTTCTGCCTCCACAACCTTTTGTCAGTACTGCCAAGTTATTCTAACAGCTGCTGCAGATCCATAACAATGTTCCAGCATTCATTAAAAGACTTTTATGGGATTCCTTATCAAAATCCAATTTTTCTTGATTAATTAAAAAAAGAACAAAACAAACTAGAATCCACAATTTGACCTTATTTATTATTAAAATAAGCTCAATTTAATCGGATTGGGGAAAAACTCAAATTGTATTTTTTTGGGATTTTTTCTATCTACTATCTCAATCCTTTCTTTTCCTGCTGATGACATATACAGTACTATTAAATAAGATTAATTCAACTGTAGATGGTACAGATAAATCTGTAGATGGGCCTGTTAGTTTTTGAGGTTTCCAGGTGTTTTTGAAGCTGGCACAAAAGCAAAAATGTAAATACTCCCTCAAAAATGTATGAAAATTTAAAAAAAAAATGTAAAAGTTCAATCCATTTATTAGAACATACTGTATAAACAAATGGCCTGACACATTTCGTGTCTGTTGGGGCACTTACTCATATGAGTATACATATATATATGTAGTTATAGTACAAAGAGGATTGGATTTGTGGGGCGGCACCCCTAGGACACGCGGTCCTATCGCCCGCCCGCACTATCCCCCTGCCTGCACAAGTACAAACTGAAAACTGCTCCCCAAAAAGTGGCTGGGCAGCATGCCACCTCTAATTTTGTGCTGCACTAGGCCTTTGTGGCCTCGCCACAAATCCGGGCCTGAGTTCAAGTCTGAGAAGTTGAGGTTTTCATGACTTTTCTGCTACTTTTTCCCATTTGTACTTTTACAGTTCAAAACTTTTGATAAATGACTGATGTTAATGGAAATGAGTTTATTCATAGTTTCAAAGTCCACTAAATTTCGACCTTTAATAAATATGCCTGCAAGTGTTGAGAATGGGGTGAGACATATCACTTTTCATCAAAATAGGCTCTTGGTCTGAAGCTCTGAAGAACACAAGAAAACTAGGGAGCAATATTTGGAAAATGTAACCCTCCTGTAACCCAATGTAGAGAAGTGGTGACCCATGTGTAACACAACCATATAATATAATGAGGCTAACACGGCTTCTAGAATAATTTTAGTAAATCACAAGAATGGAGGGCACTCCTTAATATGGCTCAACTTACAGCCAAATCATTCAAAAAAATTTTTTTAAAAGATTTTGTCTGAGGTGCTATACCCAGGAGAGTACCTTAAACCCTCCTGCTATTCAACAATACATACAAATGGGCAAGGGGCCTTGACAAAGGCTTATTGCCGAAACGTTGGGGTTTCTCATCTGTGGCCTACGTATCTGCTGTCTGTGGGTTCAAACATTTACTATTCCTTGCATTTTGTTCTCCTCTGGGGTATTTATTTTTACTTGACACTGTTGTTGATTGTACACATGTGTATATATGTTTGCTTTTGTGAAAAATTCAGTAAAAATATTTTTGCATACACCCTTGGATTTGTTTTTGGTGATTATGAGTGTGCATGCCCATTTGTATGTATTCTAGAATAATTTTATTGCAAATTCTATTGGGAAAAGTGTTATTCGGTCGACTACATAAGTAATCATGTGACAATCACACGTGTGTTATGGTCTGTAGTTTTTTTTAACAAAAAGAAATTATTTTCATTTACATGAAATACTGTTGTGCAAGAAAACATGTTTTTCCAGTCATACATTTATTCTTGAGTACAAGGGCTTAGAGTGGACATCAATTTTTTTTGCAATTCAACTTAATTTGTTCTTGATTAAAGATGCATTGCTGGTTTTGCAGATCTTTTTTATTTCCATTACTTTACTGATTTTAAACACAGCAAGAAAAGCCGGTCGTGTATTCCTTTTCACCAAGACAAATAAAAATGTTTGTGATGTGGGTATGCTTAAGTAGATGGAATCCTATTTTGTAGAGAAGCACTTGGTGTTTTGATTGCAGCTTGCTACTTGCTATGAGACTATAAGTTTATTCTGTTTCTATGGTATCTTCTTTTGGGCCATCATGGAAAGGTTTTGTCCCTGTTAAAAGTCATAAAAAAAATTCTAGGAAATCTATCTAATCTATCTACAGTATCTATCTATCTATCTATCTATCTATCTATCTATCTATCTATCTATCATCTATCTATCTATCGCTCTCTCTCTCTCTCTCTCTTTCTATCTAGCTATCTATTTCTCTTGGCAGAAACTTGGCCAAGTAAATCAGATAAAAATGAATATACTTCCAGCTCTCATGGTCCATTAGGTAAACCCATTGCATAGATATAAAATTAAGATATGGTGGCCTTTGAACTATGTAAACATGCAAATCATCTTTGATAAAATGTAATTGCTAAATTTTTCATTGTAGTAAACAGGACAGGCTGATTCAAGACCATATAATTTTGACTGCCACTAATGGGTCAGGCTTGGAAACTCAGAAGATACGTGGAAGTAAATTTTTTCATTTATTTTACACATCTGAGTAAAAGTCTATACTATATAATAGATCACAAGTAACTCTCCCTGTATATTGTATTCCTGCCATTTGCACCAGTTGTGGTGAGCTCTTCTAGCCAGTGCTGCAGTTCAATCTAACCTCACATCCCAGGTATAAGATATTCCCCGCAAAGTCATGCCAATACAATATGTACAGATGAAGCCACTTTGGATTGTTCATTTGACACAGAAAAACTTAACTCATCTAACCCATTTATCCCACTTAGCACAGAATATTGTGTCACATCATCCCATCCAATTAAAGAGTTCACCATTGAAAACAATGGTGCGTTGGTATGCTAATGAAAAGGTTAAATGCAATAAATGAGTTAAGATAACTTTAGATAACACAGTTTCTTCAATTAACCCTGAGTTATGACGCATTGAACTCACAAATCCCAGTGGCTGCATCTGTAGCTGTTCATAATCTCAACTATACAAAGCTACTGTACATCACTTACTGTAGCTTGCAGTCATCTTTTGCAGTCAAATTTCTTTCCTTATTAATTTTAGAGTCTTAAGTCTCAATAAAGAATTAAAAATATGTGGTCGTAATAAAAGGTATTGACAAAGAGATCTGTACATTCAAAAAGGACACAAAGAATGTGTAAAGCCATTATAAGAAAACTGGAGACAGCTTATGTGTATGCTAATAGTGGTTTGCTGTACACATCAATCGTTATGACGGCACACTCCAGAGTCCACTCCAAAGAATAGCTTAATTCCAAATTGTAGATATAAAAAGTTTTCTTTACTGGTACAGCTTGATACACTGTTAAAAACTGACGCTTTTCATGTCACTGCACTTCCTCCTATTGGTATGTTCAACATTGAAACCAAAAGTTACCCACCCAAACGATTTAGCATGTTAAACCATTCCAGTCTACTTACATATACATATATGAGAAAGGGATATAGCCTAAGAACAAAGTCATTAAAAATTCAAAAAGAGTGGTTTGCGCACCTTTGCTTAAAACAGATGGTAGGCACTAACTTGAACATGTGGGAACAACAAGCTAATATTGTCAGTTAAGGGCCAGCATTGAAGTGTGCCAGTGCAACACAGAAAGATGGGAACATTTTCCACTGATACTGTGTTTTGCATGAAAAAAATGTGTCTTTTTAGTTTTCATTCTATTTTGTCAGGTGATCCTCATGCCTTTTTTTTAACTCTCTGGTATTGCGTTATATTTTTAAAGTTCTCCTGGAGCCATGTTTCAAATATGCTTGGATAATATATTCATGTAGCCAGTTGCTTCACCATTGTGGGTACAAACCTCAGATTAATGATGAATGAAGGCATGGCTTGGGAAGAAGCAGTGAAAGAGGGGTTAAGTCAACTGCCATGGGTGTACTATGTCTTAAGTCGGTGAACAATTGCACTGTTTTGAGCCAAATGCTTCATTAATGTGAATAAGACAAAAAAAGTTTCCCAACTGTAAAGCTCTTTCAATTTGCCTTTTCTGATTATGTTCATTTTTAAATTTACTTTTAGTAAAGAGATGGAGAGTGATATTCAGAGACAATTTGCAGATGGTTTTAATTTATGGTTTTTTAGTTATTTAGCGTTTTATGCAGCAGCTCTTCAGTTTGCAGGTTCAGCAATCTGGTTGCTTGGACACAAATAGTTGAAGGAGAATAACTAAAAACCCATAAAAAAAGAAAAAATTAAGAGCAATTGAAAAGTTGCTCAGAATTAGCAATTCTATAACATACTAAAAGTTAACACCACCTCTTTAAAAGGCATCTGCAGTAGAATTTTAATTATTTATTTTACCAAGTATTGTTGTCACTGTATTTCCCCCTACTTTCATGACTCAGACACAATCTATTCCTAAGTATTCCTATAACCTAAATCAGTTTCCATATATGGCACAGCATAGGTGAAACCAATGAGAACTGTAAAATGTAAAAATTACAGGAGCCTCAAACAAAAAAATATAACCTTTTACTCACAATAACCAATTAATTTTGTAGCAGTTTAAATGCTATTGTTTATTGCAGGGAAACAGTACCATGGATTAAAGTGGATCATGGGGACCCACTTATAAACAGCATGGGGACCCATTTGAGAATCCTAATCCATGAGTTAAGAATCAATGCTCCATTCTTAAGAAAAGCCTCAGAAGCTATAGGATACAAGACTATAAAGGTATGACTGAGAGGGCACTACTGTCAGGGCCCGAAGGTGCAATTTGCAGTGTGGACCAAGGAGTAAGTGGTATCGGAGGAACACAGTTTGCTGTACAGAAGGATTAGGCAGTAGAATAGTCGGTTCAGGCAAAGGTCGGTTCAGGCAGCAAGAAATTGTGGTCAGGATACAGGCAAGGTCAAGATCAGAGAAGTACTGGAAATAACACACCCAGGAACTCTATGTAGATGAACCTATAATCGGGCAAAGATTCAGGACTCTGGCGTCCTTTTTCACACCAAAACGAACGTGATGATGTCACACGGCACGTTTTGGCGCTAGCGTAATTACGCTGCGCCAGAATGGTGCGCTGGTGTCCGGCGTCCCACGTGACTCCCCTGGGCGCCGCCATATTGGGGACAGCTCCAAAAGAGTAAGGAGAGCCGATGAGCTTTCCTGACAACTACACACAAAATAATGGCATTGTAATTAGATATAAGCATAAAGACTCAGAAGTCTAATCTCTTTGAGAGGGGGTTATCATGTCTCTGATGAGGCAATTGCTGAAAAAAGGCTCACTGGATTAATGAAATAAGTTGCATTTCAGATACAGTAATAACTGATATTACAGTATAAACATTTACCTTACAGCGATAGGTTTTAAAAGTGTTTCAAAAATGGTTTACCATGGGTAAAAGACAAAAGAAATGAATGACCTAGGCTTTGAACATGTTTCAAAAATGGTTTACAATGGGTAAAAAAAATATGCTTGTCAAAAATTACTCTCTTTTACCGTGGGTAAAAGACAAAAAAAATGACCACTTGATTTTAATTGGCAGGCATTTTTTTGTATTTTACCTATGGTAAAAGACAGGGATTGATGGCATTATATTGACGTTTAACCCAGGTAAACCATTTTTTAAAAACTTTTAAAACCTAGCTTATTTATTTTGTTTGTCTTTATTGCATTATTCCAGTGAGCTAGACTCAGAAGTCTAGTCTCCTTGAGAGGGGGTTAACATGTCTCCGATGAGGCAATTGCTGAAAAAAGCCTCACTGGAATAATGCAATAAGTTGACTTTCAGATCAAGTAATAACTGATATTACAGTATAAACATTTACCTTACAGCGATAGGCTCTAAAAGTGTTTCAAAAATGGTTTACCATGAGTAAAAGACAAACAAAATAAATGACCTAGGTTTTAAAAGTGTTACAAAAATGTTAAAAAAAAAAAAAATTTCGTCTTTTACCCATGGTAAACCATTTTTGAAACATGTTCAAAGCCGAGGTCATTCATTTCTTTTGTCTTTTATCCATGGTAAACCATTTTTGAAACATGTTCAAAGCCTAGGTCATTCATTTCTTGTGTCTTTTATCCATGGTTAACCATTTTTGAAACACTTTCAAAGCCTAGCTCTGTAAGGAAAATGTTTATAATATCAGTTATTACAGGATATTTTTTTAAACACAGAGTGGATAATTTATTAATGGTGAAAGGCAATGTAGGATTGTACCACTTGTCTTTAATTGGCAGGCAATTTATTAATGACTGTGCTCAGGGAGATACAGTTCAGTGACTTGCCCAGAGGAGCAGGAGGGAATTCTGTTTTCTGCAGCTTAAGTGATCTGACCTTGCACCTTATATATATGCTAGTAATCCTGAGACTCAGACGTGCCACCCAAGGGACCAAAGAAATAATGCAATGGATTAAAAGGGTCATCGGGCTGGCAAAAGTATAAAGCAAATAGAAAAACAGTTTTGTTGATTTATGATACCATATAAAATATCCCAATGTGACATACTATGACAGTGCTGATATGCAGCAAGATTTTATTTGTCAGTGTATTCCAGTGCAGGTTATCTAAGCAAAGGCAAAGAATTAGAGCAGACAAAATATATCCCTCTCCATACTACATTGCATTACCCTTGCACCCATCTCACAGCTTTAAAAGATACTGGATAAGCAAATCCCCTTGACTCCCCTCTGTGCTCTCTTACACAGATACAGATCTTTTCACTGTCCATCTCCCCACAGTCTCCATGTACTTTCCTCTTCAGTAGCTCCTCTTCAGCGTTAACAGGATTATGATTTCTCTCTTCTCCATCTAGAATTCCCAAGGAACATTGTGTCCCACTGTGGAACAGATTTATAAGAAGGTGGATGGTTTTCAACCTACTTGAGGGAATTTAGTTCCACTGTATAGCATAACATTCAAAAACCGGTTCCCCAAGAGTGGAGAACGTATTCCTGAATGTCCCACTGGGTGAGATAAAACTTCATGTTCATTTGCTTCCTACATGTAAGCGTTGACAGCTCCTAATATATTAAAGTTGTGTCTGCGATAGTTTATATAGGTGTTATTTTTGTGATTCTTACAATAATAAAAAACATATTTGATTACCAACTAAGGTGGTCAGTTCTGAACTACATTAGCTGGTTTAAAAAAAAGGGTTGGTGTTCTGTATTCCTGTGTCCCACCATCCATACTGCACCTGTGTCCCCCAGTCTTCGGCACATCTAATGTCCCCCAAGTGCACACATGCACTGTGATATCATGGGAAGACCTTCCTTTGAACCATGCCAACTATTCCATGGCATGTACTCTAAGTTGACAGTGCTGCATTGCTCACTTGTAATCTTTGAAGACAGTTTGGTCAGGCCACCTTTAGGGCGATGGCACATGGGAAGATTTGGGGTTAAAGGACCAGAATCATAAAAACAAATTTCATAAATGTGTTTATACCTAACGAAAAAAAACACCAATACATATTTAAACTTTAAAGTCTTAATTAAGAAATAACTTACTGACACTCCGCTTCCGCTCCTCTTCAGAAAAGGCAACAGTGCGACAATCCATCATGTGGTGCTTGATTTCTCCTCCCTGCCTTCTATAGGAGATATACTGTCTAGCCAGACTTTAAGGCTTCATGATTAGCCAACTGCGGTTAAGCAGGTCCAGTTGGTCAGCATGCATCGCTATGCTGCGGTTAAGCCATGAGAACGAACTTTTACTTGCAGCAATAGTAATGTTATTAAGTGGAAAGTCTTTCCACAGGTGAGAGATCTCCCCATGTGGTTTTATTTAGGATTACCACTTCATCTGATAAAACTGGGCCCACAAACAATATAGTGACCAGTAGCAGGTGAGCGAAATATTTAGTTTAACTGAGATATAACACCCATTTACTTTAATGAAACAAAAATGCTGCACAGTTTTGAAAAAATGTTGCACCATTTTTTAAAAATGCTGCGCGGTTTGCAGAATTGTCTTGCAAAAATGAATTAGACTATCGAATTCGAAGGATTTTACCACAATTCGAATGAACGAACGATCGAATATGGAAAATTTGATTGTTCGTTCGAATATTCGATTCGAATCGAATATTCGAACGATTTTATTCGAACGGTCGAATTTTCCATATTCGATCTTAGGGAAGGCTCCCCATTTCGGTACGTTTTAATCTGGCAAAGTAGGTGTTCGAATTAAAATTTAAAGGGGAAGTATTTGACCACTGAATTTTTGAATATTTGAATAAAATTTAATTCGAATATTCGAATATTTGATGGTCAAATTTGCCTAATTTGCATATTCAAAATTCGAATCTTTTCGAAAATTCGATCGAATATTCGAATCATTCATGTGAATTTATGTGGATTTAGTAAATCTGCCCCTAAATGTTACTTAACACAATGCAGTGAAGATCACAAGTGCTAGGAACTCCATGACCTACATACTAAAACCTCAGCCTGTTAGCATATGAATATATGACTGGTTCCATGAGACATTCATTCAAATAGTAAAAAAAAAAATCATCTCTATTTATAGCCTACAAGCATCTGCAGATAATAATGGGGGAAACATAGTAACATAGTAAGTTAGGCTGAAAAAAGACTCGTGTCCATCAAGTTCAACCTT
>CM044431.1:33318041-33402609 GCA_024363595.1 Xenopus borealis
ATCCCTGTTGTTTAAAGGGTAAGGCATTTTTCAGTAGCTGTATGCACAGAATGTCTCAATATCTTAAATATTTTGATAATGGGTTGAGTGCAGAGGACCTTTTGTATTTGTCCATATGTATTTTGTGGTCACAGCCTCATTGCACCCCTGCCTAACGGGTTTAAAAATTAGTGGTGAGCACAACTTTTTCTTGTTTGTTGTATATATATATATATATGTACATACACACAGGTATGGGATCTGTTATCTGGAAATCTATTATCCAGAAAGCTCCAAACTACGAGAAGGCAATATACTACAGAGTCCATTTTAAACAAATAATTCACATTATTGCCTTCATATTCCCTTTAAAGGAGACATATAGCATATGGAGAACAAACCCTCATTTTGTAGGCAACAATGGTTTTACTTAGGGATAAAAATGAATATTCTCTTAAAAAATTCCCCCTAGTATCAGCCCGGGTTCAAGACACCCTTGAAAAATTTACTGATATATGGGAACCATGGATCAGTTACACGACTAAAAAACAACTAGTATTGGTATAATTATGGAGCCTAAAACGGTATATTGGGTATGAAACATACATATTATTGGCTGTGGTACAGTATATTGTCAAAAGTGGGGCACTCTTCTTTCTTTTCTTTTTCTTTTTTCTTTTTTTTTTTTTCTTTCTTTCTAATTTTTTTTTTCCTTTCATTCTGGTTTTAATGTTATAACCACAATAAGATAAATAATAAGTACATTGCACAATGTTTATTAATATTGCAATTTTATTGAATGATTACATTCTACTATGTATAATTATTATAAATACAAATATGTTGCAATGTATTATTCCGAGAAATCTTGGTTTTGGAAATTAAAAATCTTTAAGTAAAAAAAAAAAATAAATCCCCCTATTATTGGAGCTCCATGTAGATTTATAATGGTCTTTGTCCGTGTTTCTAATGAGAGGTGGTATATCCTAACAGCCAGAAGCACAGTAGGAGGGGACAGCCAATCACAGCCCTGCATTCACCTAAGCAAAGAAAGGTTTTAGTTCCCTATAAGGTCAGCCAATCTGCTGATTGGTTCATATCAGTGGCATAACTAGATCTTACTGGGCCCCACAGCAAATTATTTTTCAGGCCCCCAAAATGTCCAGTGGTTGACCTGTTTTACCAATATTTATTGTAATTGTATATGAATTAGGGCCTCATGGGGCCCCTATAGCTCCTGGGCCCCCCTGCAGCTGCAGGGTCTGCTTCCTCTGTAGTTACTCCCCTGGTTCATATCCTACAGTGCAACGTACTGAGTGCCTCCAGCTCCTCTGCACAGCCAGAGAATTCAGTGGGCAGGAAGTGAAGTAGAGGGGAAGGGATAGTTGGGTTTTGGTAGAATTTCTTTTTAAAAATCAGGCTCAAAACACATAATATTTAAGCACATTCCTTCTATAGTAAGATGAGTATAATGCACTGGCATATTTTTGTTGTTGCACAATATGTCTTTTTAATAGCCTGCTTTAAACAAATATCCCTACACTAACTCACACTTGGGGATCCAGACCTTACTCTATGAAGATGTATCACTTCTGGAATAAACATCTACTTGTTAGGTATCTTAAAAAATTGCCTAGGTGAGAAAATGTGCTTATTTAGAGGAGTCAGCAAAGGCAAATCTCACATTTTTATTTGATAAGCAGCTAGGAGTTTCCTGTAAATACACAATAACTAAATTTAACAACAAATCATAGCTTTTTAGCCCATTCCATGCAGCTTTAAATAACAACTGTAGAATTAAACACTTGGCCTGCCAACATGAGTTTTCAAATTGTCCTTAAAACAACTGACAGCCATGCGTAGAGACTGCACATATAACCCTATTTAGGCATGTCTTTATGACAGCTAACTGAATGATTCTGTCACCATTTACATAGTAGCTCTGAGCAGAAGATGTGCAGAAACACACATAACACATTTTATTTTTAGCAAATGACACAGTTATTTAAACCTGAAATGTTGGGCTGTGTATTTTACTCAGTCTTCATTGTGCATCCGAGAAATAATCCTACACTGGAATTCAACGGAATTGTTGCTTTAAAAACTGGCACCATGACAGTGCAATATGTCAAGAATAAAATCTTGACAGTCTAAAAGGAGTTGGGTTAGAGTTTGCAGGATGTTTTCTGTGAAATGTTGTGTTCCATGTAGGGCCATTTTCCTATACCTGTACCCGACCCATATGCACTACCCATGACCCACAACCCAGATCCGCAACCAACAATTTGCCCCCACTGATCCTCTACCCATGGCCCTCAACCCAGACCCACAACCCACAATTTTACCCCACAGATCCATTACCGATCCAACCCACAATAGAAGAACTTACCTTCCGACCCAGGGACATGCGGAACCGGCAGTGATGTCACTCTGGCACAGAATCCACAAATAAATTGAAAAAACCTACCGCATCAATAGGGGAGGGCTCAAGTCTGCACCAGCCAGGTTACCTGCAGACTACCCGCATGGCCAGGGAATCAGGAACTTTTTGTCTAAAACCTGACCAATTTAAGGGTATTCCCTACACTCTTGGCACCTTTGCACCTGTTTTTGTACTGTGACACTTTTTTTTTTTAATTATACCAATAGCGTGAATTATTTTCCACATGTACAAAAAATTTCACTTATTTGTAACTGTTCATTAACAGTAATTCTTTTATGGATCAGTATACCCTCTTACTCAACATGAGTATTTTACTCACCAAATAAATATATGCATGATTGTTTGTTTTTGTTTCGAAATCAGCAAGTTTTTCCTCAAAACCGCAAGAAAACTTTTGCTGTATGAACACATGAAATTTATTCAGTGAAAAAACGCCAGTTGACTTCAATGCATTTTGCATGTACACAAACACTAGGGAAAATGTCCATTGACTTCAATGCTTCAATGTTTTTGTGATATTTTTCCAATAGATTTTTCAGCAAAGAGAGGAAACAGGACAGGTTCATTTGTCACCATATTTGGCTCCTTCCATCCATATCACTCTCATTCCCCAAAGTCACATGCCTATGCCATTCCCCTCCTCCCCTCCTTTTGCACATTTTTCAAAAAAAAAATTGTGAAATTTTGAATCAAAGAAAGAAAGATGAAGGGACCAATTTAAGACTTGTGCACTTAAATAAAATATGGGCATTTTTAACAATTATTAGTACTAGATAGCAACACTTAAGGGCAAATTTACTAAATTCACATATATTCACATGAGGGATTTGAATATTTGATCGAATTTTCAAAAAGATTCGACTTCGAATTTCAAATATGAAAATTAGGCAAATTCGACCAAATTCAACCATTGAATATTCAAATTCGAATGATTCGAACACTCAAATTGCGGTAAAATCCTTCGAATTCGATAGTCATTTTCAAAGGATTTTACTTCCCCACTATTCCCATAGACGAATTTCGAATTTTTTAAATTTGAAATTCGACCATTAGTAAATCTACCCCTTAGAATAACTAGACCTGCTCTCTAAGGTGCTGATTAATCAGTGTTCAAAAATGGGTTTTTACAGAGAGTTTCTTGGCTCTAAAATTCACAAATTTAAATTATAGCTTAAAATCAAGCATATATTGAGGGGGGAAACCCCAAGCAATTGTAAATGTAAAACTTTGGCAAGTAAAAGCTTGTGAGGTCATGTAAATAGACAAAATGTAAACTTTTTATTCAATATTTCTTTTGAGTTTGTAAATTCACAAAGTTTTTCCACAATTTTAATCAATCAAGTTTTTATATTCAGATATTTTTAATAAATAACTTTTTTTATATGGGATTTTATTCAAAGTAGAAAAAACTTGTAAAATTATTCTAATTTTGATAAATAGGCCTCTAAGTGACCCTAAAATTCACAAACTTTAAGTATAATTTCAAATCAAGCATATATATCGAGGGGGGAAAAATCTGGAAAACTTTGGCATCTAAAAGTTTGTGAGGTCATGTAGCAGTCAATGGGCTAAATGTAAACTATTGATTCCATTAAAATTTTCGGAGGTTTTTTTCTTTTTGAGCTTGTAAAATCACAAATTTGAGGAATCAAGCTTTTTCCACAAATTTATTCCATTAAGTGTTTATATTCAGATTTTGTTAATAAATAAGGTAACATTTCTGTTTATTTGATGTAGAAATCAAATTTCTAAAAATTCTAATTTTACAAATTCTAATATTTGAAGAATACTATAGGTCTCTAAGGGCCAGATTTACTAAATTCACATGAAGGATTCGAAATTCAATAGAATTTTTAAAAAACTTGGAATTCGAATTTCGAATATGCAAATGAGGTATCTTCGACCATCGAATTTGCAAAATTCAACCGATTTGAATAATTCGTATAATTCGAATAATTCAAATTTAATTGTATTTGAATATTCAATGGTTGAAGTACTTCCCCTTTAAAAAAAATTTGATAGGCCAGTTCGCCAACTTGGACCTACCGAATTGCTTTAAAACCCTATGGGAAGCTCCCATAGGTGTTTTAAAGTTTTTTGTTAAAATAGTTTGAATCGTTCAATTAGAACGATTTCATCGATCGAATCGTTTGATTAGAACGATTTAATCGATCGATCTAATTATTTAATCCATCTATCAAACTTTTAAAATTCGATTGATTTAGAATTCAAATGTTTTTGAAATTCGACCACTTCCCCTTTGAATTCGAAATTCAAATTCGAGGGTTTATTAACCCTCCAATTCGAATTTTAGTAAATCTGCCCCTATGTGATCTAGTCTTATTTGGACCCATTGTCTCCCTTTTTCTCTCTGTCTCTTAATAGGCAGCCTTTTTGTTTACAATAATGGTGTGAATAATGGTTGTGAATAATGGTGGAAAACTCTTGATTAGAATAGAGATGCTGACAATGTGTGTCCATTTTCGAGTTTTGGTTTGTAACTTGTATAAGTGTTTAAAAGAGGAGTAATACAAACTGGTTTTTCTGTTTTAATAATGAGTGTTGTTGTATAACAACTTTATCTCAAAGTCCAACGATCATGAGCTAAAGTTCTCTTGCAGCACAGCAACACTTCTATCTATGACAGTGATCACCAACCAGTGGCTCATAAGCAATCATAAGCAACATGTTGCTCACCAACCCCTTGCCTCAAAGCAGTGGTTTATTTTGAATTCCTGGTTTAGAGGTAAGTTTTGGTTGTATGAAAACCAGGTGTACTTCCAAAATAGAGCCTCCTATAGGCTGGTAGCCTAGAGATGACCAAATGGCAAATCACAGCCCTTATTTGCACCACCAAAAACATTTTTTATTAGGAAAATATAGGTTTATGGCCAAGGTTTAGTAAAATACCCTCCACAAGCCAGTGGAAAACCAGTGGAAAGAATGGTGAACATTGAAACGTTTCTGGCATGGCAGGACAACAAATGGCATGGGACTGAATAATAGGTTATGTGAAATAGTGTGAACAGAGAGAGTTGCTGAATTAGGTACTGATGCATAGTTCCATTGTAATGACTGACACCTTAGTATGGATTGTCACAGATGAAATGTGATTGCAGAGGCTCTTCCAGACATATATATATACGCACATAACTGGTTGCTATCTTGTCGGTATTATAATTTCTTAGCTTCAAAGGCAGGGACGGCATCTATGTTTGAACATTTATTGAAAATTCTTTTTTCTCTCTGAATGACAGATCCTTGTCTCTTTCTCAGGTTTTTTTTATTTTAGTACAGGTATTGGCATGGGTATTGCTAAAGTAACTGGGATGCCAAAAAATGTGTTAAATTGACCAGATGAAATTATGAAATATCTTAAATACATGACATTTTTCAAAAATATTCTTAAATGAGAGAACAATGCCATTATCCTTTTTAGCCTGTTGAGCAAATATTTCAACCTGACACAAAATCATTTTACTGTGTTGATGCGGAAAAAGAAAATGTTTTTTTCTATATTAAAACGCAGTTAATTTGAATTGATGGACAATATTAGGAACATCACTATTTAGAAGACCCTTTGCTATATCGTAAATCTCAAGTGAGAGTCACAATTTATTCAGACCAAATATATTATAATCATGACACTGTGGCTGTAAATGCCAAGATTATTTTAGGGGATTAAAAAAGATATAATATATCCTATTTATATTTAGGGGGTTATTTACTAAATCTCAAATTTTTTGAAATTTACTATACCCTGATGCTGCAAAACAACAGAATCTGAAAATCAACCATCTTAGACCTGTCAAGGTCCTCTGTAAATTGAGGCACTTGAAGATATTGCGGTTTGCACTGAATTTACCCCAATAATCTGAAAACTTCAGGCAAAACCCCCAAACATACTTAGCATGGGAGTATGGGATATAACAACCAAGGGAAAGTTGTGCTCACCACTAATTTAAAACCATTGCAATGAGGCTGTGACCACAAATAGGCAACCCATTATCAATATATTTAAGACATTGAGACATTCTGTGCATACAGCTATTAAAATGCCTTACCCTTTAAACAAAACAGGGATTGTTTGTCCATATTTTGCAATATATTTAAGATGGCCAACTACGTCAACGTCATCCCATATCTGGCCAGTCCTACTCTCAAATTGCATCTGATTCATTAAGAATTCTATTTCTTCTTTAGACATTTTACAAAGGGACTAAGTTTTACCTGCAACTTACTTGCTGCTTTCAAAGTAAAACTCCCACACTTGGTTGCACTTTTATTAGACACCAGTGGGATCACCTGACTATAGCTGGGAAGGGGTGGGAGCTACAACAAGGAGCTGGTCACTGCTCCTGTATAACTATAACAAACAAGAGAAAATTGTGCTCACCAATAATTTAAAACCATTAGACAGGGGTGCAATGAAGCTGTGACCACAAAATACATATAGACAAATACAAGAGGTCCTCTGCACTCAACCCAGTATGAATATATTTAAGACATATGGGAGTATGGATGTGTTTTTTTACTTAAATAATGGGATCAATTAAAATTTTTGTAAATAATCCTCCTTATGTTCCATATAGTTTTACTTCAAAGTATAGTTTTTTGTGGTGAGCACAGAACATTTCAACTGTGAATATTGAATGCATATATTTATGAAATTGCCTCCACATCTGCAATATGGCAGCCAGCAGAAATATTCTGAGCATAAAATAATTACAAAATAAATAGAAAATAAATAGAAGAAATGGAAAAAAATAATTATATATAAAAGTTTTACTGTATTAGAAAAAAAGGATAAAATTTAGTAATTTGAGGCATATAAAGATAATACACTATTAGTGGAGGTTCTAAAGATAACAAAGAAAATATATTGCCAGCCTCAAAAGACTTTTGGAGGAATGTAATAAAAGTCAGTAACGGAAAAAAATATTCGCAATGTGAAAAGATATGACCCTGTGCAAAAAAAAGTTAAAAAAAAATTTCTTTTTTTTTTAAAGGAAAACTATACCCCGAAAATGAATACTTGAGCAACAGATATTTTATATCAAATTAAGTGACATATTAAAGAATCTTACCTACCTGATATATATATATTTAAGTAAATATTGCCCTTTTACATTTCTTGCCTTGAACCACCATTTCATGATGGTCTGTGTGCTGCCTCAGAGATCACCTGACCAGAAATATTTCAACTCTAACTGTAACAGGAAGAAGTGTGGAAGCAAAAGACACAACTCTGTCTGTTAATTGGCTCATGTGACCTAACTTTATAGTTTGTTTGGTATGTTTGTGTGCACCGTTGGATCCTAGGATCCCAGGAGGCTGTCCTTATTTTTTAAAATGGCAATTTTCTATTTATGATTACCCAATGGCACATGCTACTAAAAAGTATATTATTATGAAAATGGTTTATTTACATGAAGAAAGGTTTTACATATGAGTTGTTTTATACAATATCTTTTTATAGAGACCTAAATTGTTTGGGGGTTATAGTTTTCCTTTAATATAGCTTTTATTAACCCGGAAACTGTTTAGCGACCACTTCCAAACATCTTGTGCCTTAAAGGAACAGTTCAGGTTAAAAATAAAAACTGGGTAAATAGATAGGCTGTGCAAAAATAAATAAATGTTTCTAATATAGTTTGTTAGCCAAAAATGTAATGTATAAAGGCTGGAGTGACTGGATGTCTAACATAACAGAATACAACACAACATCCTACTTTTCATATCTCTAAACCTGAGTTAGTCAGCGACTTGAAGGGGGGCCACATGGGACATAACTGCTCAGTGAGTTTGCAATTGATCCTCAGCATTCAGCTCAGATTCAAAAGCAACAGTTATGACCAATGTACCCCTCCCTCAATTCACTGATTGGTTACTGCCTGGTAACCAAGGTAACCAGTCAGTGTAAACAAATGAGAGCTGAAAAGCAAGAAGTAGTGTTCTGTTCTGTTATGTTACTTACAGTCACTCCAGCTTTTATACATTACATTTTTGCCTAACTAACTATATTGAAAACATTTTTTATTTTGCACAAACTATCTATTAACCCAGTTTTTACTTTTATACTGAATAATTTCTTTAAGCTACTTAAAATGTGGAAGAAGATTTCCAAATTTGACAATGTGCAGTGAATGTAATACAATTTCTTACTGAAAGAGTTGTTACATTTGTGCCAAACAATTTGTGCAATGAAAATTTGCAATGCAGTAAAAAGTTTAAGGTAGAATATTACATTGCGAAATTTTTATTCTTATTTGTGCAAATCGTTTTTCCCTTTGCAACTTTTATTACATCCCCCAAATGACTTTAAAACATAGCAACACTTTAGATTAGATTGAACAGAGTCAAGTTTGCTGCAAACCATCTATTATAAGAACAATTCTTTAGAATATACCAGTGGGGTATATCCTGGACATTTCATAAGTGTATTAGGGATGGTGGAAGGTTGGCCAATGATCTAAATGCATTGCCAGTAGTGAGTATGTCCGAATAAAGAATATTTGTATATAAGCAAGTGGTCCTATAATTTGCTTATATTCATCTATCTCTTTAAAGGCGAATTCAACCTGTGGGGAAAAAAAACTGTACCCCCCACCCCAGGTAGACCCCCCCATACTTACCGACTTCCCAGTCAGCTTACAGAGATCGTGGAAGATGGCTGCTTGCAAGAAGAAGAAGAATCTGCGGCAAGTGGTAAGTATGGGGCATCTCCCCAGGGGGGTAGTTAGCCTGGGGGGTCTACCTGGGGTGGTGGGTACAGGGTTTTTTCCCCACAAGTTGAATTCTCCTTTAAAGAGACTTTTTTTATTATCTTTCTTTTTCTGACTCTTTCCAGCTTTCACATGGGGGTCACTGACCCAATCTAAAATTTGAATGATCTGTAAAGCTAAATTTATTGTTATTGTTACATATTTCCATTCACGTCTCCTATTCATATTCCAGTCTCTTATTTAAGGTACTGCAGTTATTCTGGAACTCAATGCTGGTGGCATACACTGTACAAAAGTTCACATTGCCGGTGCATGTTTTTTTTTCGTTACCTTTGTGTTTTAACATTTTTATGAAATTCATAATTTTTTCCAAGAAAAAAAGCTTAATATCAATCAAGAGACAGATCACTGGCCTAATAATTCTACGTCAAAATACAGCACATTCAGCTTGTAGAAATTACAAAGCTTGGTGATATGGAAAAACTCCCTGCCAGATTTCTCTTCCAATTAAGATCATAATAGAAGCTATCACTGATCCAATTAAAATGTAAGATATGCAGATAAATCAACAGTGGGATTTCAAGGTCCTTCCTTAACTCATTTAATGATGCCAACTCATACTGTTTGCTAGGCACTAAATTTGCAAATAGCTAAGTAGAATTACTGTGCCTAATTATACAGTTTAACCGAGAGAAAAAAAAATAAGAATGTAAGAGGAGAACCATAAAATGTTTTAGGAAATTTATATTTTTTAAAATCTATGTACATTAAACTATGTAACACTGAGTTACATTTTTATTATTCTAATTGTAGAGCTTGCAGTTATTGTAGAGCTTGTACTTGGCAATTCTGCTACCTTCTGTTGTGTCACCTTATTTCATAACATAACACCAAGGGATCAAAATACATCAAACATCAAACTACTGCAATGTTAAATTTGTGACTTTATGCTACGTAGAAGTGCAAAACATGATGAAGCAACTAGGGTTTCTGTATTTTAAAAAATTCAAGTTTCTGTTTCTATAAAATCAGAATTTTTTGTGAAAAAAACTAGAATTTTTCATGATTTATTATACCCCAAGGATGGAAAAAGTCTTACTCCAAACTAGAATTTTTCATGATATATTATACCAAAAGGATGGAAAAAGTCTGACTCCAAAAATCCGGCATCTCAGAAAAGATATCCTAATCTGTGCTAGATTTTGTGGTTTTTGGCTGAAATTCCAAACAAATTTGTATGATTTTCAGAATTTTGTCAAGTTTTTTCCTGCACTGGAATTTTTTGAGATAAACAAGGGGAAATAACATGTGCGGATTTGGTCAGAGTATATTTCAGAAAATAATGACATAAAGTTTTCATTACTGCTGGAGGAGACCTAACCCACATGGGTTAAAAAGCTCTATTAGGGTAATGTAATAAAAGGAAAGGCAAAGGTGTGCTCATCACAAAAATTAAATAGACAAATAGAAGAGATCCTCTGCACTCAACCTCATGTTTTTTTTCTATGTGAATTTTGTGGTCACAGCCTCATTGCACCCCCGCTTAATGTTTTTAAAAGTAAGTGGTGAGCACAACTTTCTCTTGTTTGTTGTAGTTCATATAGGACTCCATGTTGAAGCTCCCACCCCTTCCAACTATAGACAGGTGATCCCACAGGTGGCTAATAAAAGGGCAACAAAATTTAGGAGGTTTACTTTGAAAGCAGTTAATAAGTTGCAGGTAAAACTTAGTCCCTTTGTAAAATGTATAATGAAATAATAGAATTCTTAATGAATCAGATGCATTTTGAGAGTAGAACTGGCCAGATATGGGATGATTTTGATGTAGTTGTCCAGCTTAAATATATTGCAATATATGGACAAACAATCCCTGTTTTGTTTAAAGGGGAAGGTATTTTTGGTAGCTTAAGGCACAAGCTGTTTAGATTTTCTTGATATCTTGATGGTGGGTTGAGTGCAGAGAATCTCTTGTATTTGTCTAATGTAATGAAAGGCACAACGTTTGCCTAGGATTAGTAACCCATAACAACCAATCTATTGACTTTTAAAGGAATAATAACTCTTAAAAATTAAAGCATTTTAAAGTAATTAACATATCATATACTGTTAGCATGCACTAGTAAAAGATGTGTGTATGCTTCAGAAAAATACTATAGCTTATATAAACAAGTGCTGTGTAGCCATGGGGGCAGCCATTCAAGCTACTGGAAAAAAAGGGGGAAAGGCACCGGTCACATAGCACATAACAGATGAAACACCATTGTATTGGACAGGGCTTATCTGTTATCTGCTATGTAACTTGTGCCTTTTCTCCTTTTTCCAACTTGAAAGGCTGCCCCCAGGACAACACAGTAGCTGTTGGTTAGTCTTGTTTAAAGAATATAAAGAACAGACACATCTTGCTTGCTTGCAGAAATCACATCTAAATATCTGCAAATGGTGAAAAAGGTGCATTTAATCAAACTTAATTAATCCTGCTTCAGTCTAACAAAACTAACTCCCAGTGCTTAATATTCCAGACTTAAAACCGTAATTGCTATACATTCTAGGGAATATGGCAAATAATATGCTTTTCGTGCCGTTTTATCACAAAATATTAAAGAAGGTATTAAGTTCTCAGAGGGTGGTACATAAAACCTTTGTTTTATGGCAGCTCCATGTTGCTTCTGTACTACAAGGAGATGACTGGTGTTATTGTTTTTATATTGTATTACTTCATTCTAAAGCAATATTCTGCAAAGCCAGAGAGAAAACATGACTGCATAAACATAATTAGGAAAAGTGTGGGGCAAAGGGTGTGTCTTGGCTGCAAGAATGCTAAATACATTTTGATTATTGAAAGCATTCTGTAACATCTCCCAGTACTTTGTGCTTGCCAAATAATTGACTCTAGCTGCATCAGAATAATTAGTACTCTGAAAATGCTGGAAGCCCAGACCTTAAAGTGTTCCAGGAAGCATTTCTTGTTTTTTTCAGTGAATCCTACCGTGGAAATTTTTCCAATTGCCAGAAATTTGAGAAGCTGAGTGGGACATTAAGGTTTCACTGAAACATTACAGTAAGTTGGCTTATCAGTTACTTTGTAAACAATACAGTAGCTATGTATTTTATAGATATATAATGTTAACACCAGGGAGCTTATTTACAATTCCCATAGCAACCATTCAGGTCTTTGCTTTCATTTCTAAGTAGTAGACTGAGTACTGATTGGAGTTACACTGGACTCTAACACTTAAGAAATGAAGGTGCGGTGTAGTGCAGCTACAAGTCCCACAGGCTACTGTGCTATAATCAATAAATCAAGAAATGGGCACCAGGAGGTTCTTGCGCTCAAACAAAACAGATACTCCCTGATATATCTCCTTGACGGAGCACAAAGCTACTCTTTATATCTTCCCTCGCTGTCTTACTCTCCCGGAGAGTCTATAATAATTATATTCCTGCCACTCACTATCCTCACACACGGGGTTCAGGTCCCTCTAGGGCAGTGGTTCTCAACCTGGGGGTCGAACGACCCTTTCACAGGGGTCACTTAAGGGGGTTCCAAGAGCAGGTTCATCTCTCTCCCCACTAGCCCTGGTGCAAGGTTGTAGCTCTCCGGCTGTTGGTGCTGGGAGTTGTAGTACAGTAACCTGTGTAGGGAAGCCAGTTGCACTACAACTTTCTATACCCCCTTAGTAGGGACTGACATACAGCTCTCCCTGCCCATTTTAAATTTGTAAAATTAACATGGTAATTGGGGTGTGGCAAAAAAATAATGCTGCCACATTGTCTCCTGTACTTTCCTAACAATCCGCTCTGGGCTGGCAACGAAAATATTTTTATATTTTATGGTTGGGGGTCACCACAACATGAGGAACTGTATTAAAGGGTCGCAGCATTAGGAAGGTTGAGAACCACTGCTCTAGGGCAAACTGGCTTTACTGGGCCTTGGTGTACCCAGGCTCCCTGGAAACACCCGGAAGGGTCAGACACCAGAAGCCAAAGTTCCCAAGAACTATATAACAGTGGGACAGGAAGTGGGCATACCCCTCTTGGCCAATACTAAAATATGTGGGCATCTATCCAACAACTAAGGGAACCAGGAAGTGCACTGAAACTCACGAAGATTACCATTTAGTAAAAATGCAAAAGCGATATTAACATTAAAGAGATACTCATATATTCATCTACATAATAAAATGCTTTATATACACAGTAGGGTCAACATGAGTAAAATGTCTGTACTGATTTCATTTTATCACAATGCACAGATTTGTTAAATGATCTATTTGAAAAATCCAAATGAAGGAAGGTTTCTTTGAATGCTTAACATTTCCCCTGGATACTCTGCAATTAGAGACATTATTTATTTTCCCTTCTGAGAGCATGCAGGAAAAAATCTGGAATCATGGCAAAAGGTACATGGTACAATGCAATGATGCTGCCCCCAGTATGCACTGGCCCTTTGAAAATGAGCACCATCAGGTTATAATGAGGGCAGAACTGAGACCAATTAACTATCAACATTTAATAGGATTTCGTCACCACTAGGGAACAAGATAATCTTTTTCAGAATATACTGGAAATTGTTATACCCATGGGATTTTTATCATTCAAGTGAGTGCAGTAAATGATCAATCTACAAAAAGTCATAGATTGATTGCAAAGCATCAGCTCATTATTCTACCTACACCACTTGATTATTATCCTTACCCTTGTCTATAATAACATAATTAGTTATTCTTACTATTACAATCTGTTGTAAAATAATTCAATTCATACTGTAGATAAATACCATAAGTTTGTGGTGGTATGGAAATACTAATTTGATGTATTGGGGAATTTGGAGCTTAGGTTTGTCTATAAGAACATTCATTGAAATCTAACATGGTGCTAGACACATTGTCAGTTTCCAAGCTGCCCCAGTCATATGACTTGTGCTCTGATAAACTTCAGTCACTCTTTACTGCTGTACTGCAAGTTGGAGTGATATCAACCCCTCCCTTTCCCCCACCCAGCAGCCTAACAACAGAACAATGAGAAGGTAACAAGATAACAGCTGCCTGGTAGATCTAAGAACAGCACTCAATAGTAAAAACCTATGTCCCATTACGTTCCATTCAGTTACATTGAGTAGGAGAAACAACAGCCTGTAGTGCCATCCTAAGGGCTAGACCACACGGGAAGATTCAGGGAGATTAGTCGCCTGGCTCCCTGAATTGCTTGCCCATGTCTCGCGCTTGCTAAACTGTAAAGTCCCCTGCACCTATTCAAACATGGGGCTGCGTTTTTCTAAGTCGCTCGAAATTGCCTCAAGAGGCAATTTTCAGCGACTTCGAAAAACGCAGCGCTGAGTGTGAATAGGCGCAGGCGATTCTTCATTGAAGCAGCTGGAAGGCAGGGGGAAGCAGTTTGGGGCGATAGTCATGAGGCGATTAGTTGTCAGGCATCGAATCTCCCTGAATCTTCTCATCTGGACTAGCCCTAAAGTGTTGGCTCTTTCTGAAAGTACATGACCAGTCAAAATGACCTGAGATAGCTGCCTACACACCAATATTACTAAAAAAAAAAACACACTTGCTGATTCAGGAATGACATTTTATATTGTAGAGTGAATTATTTGAAGTGTAAACTATTTAGAAATAAAAAGTACATTATAAAAAGCATGACAGAATCCTTTTAAATAAGGATGCATTCCAGTGTGGAATAATGGTGATCAGTTTCATTGTGCATCCCATCTATGTGAATGTATCCATTATCATAGCCATCTCAACAGACTCTTCTCCAAGTTACTGTTAGCATTCATATAATAATGGAAGCTTCCTTTGAGACTGGCTCTAGAATGTAGTACTTTTCACATACTGCACTCCACTATGTAATAAAAGTACCAATACTTTATAGGGAAATGTGAACAATGGAGTACATTATCTGCTGTACTGTATACACGCTCTTTGACCCAAACACATTACTACACGCAAGTTAACAAAAACTCTTTTCTCTAGGAAAACAGTATTTAGTTGAGTGTAATGAGCACTTCTGTTAAAATCAGACCTCGGATTAGGTCTAGAGGTTTAGAGCCGAATGGCTAACACACAAGAGAAAATAGTGCAAATCTACAGCTATTGCTTAAAGGAAAACTTAACCCCCCCCAAAATGAATACTTAAACAGCAGTAATAAAAATACTTTTACTTATATATTTTTAAATGGAATATTAAAAAATCTTACCAAACTGGGATATATAATTAAGTAATTACTGCTTTTTACATCTCTCTCTGTGATCAATAATTTAGTGATGGTCCATGTGCCTCAGATATCAAAAAAAAATGCAGCAAAAAATTTTTGCCACACCCATTTTGTGGCCTCATCCCATTTACCATGTTAATTTTACAAATTTTAAATGGGCAAGGAGAGCTGTATGGCAGTCCCTACTAAGGGGATATATAAAGTTGTAGTGCAACTGGCTTCCCAACACAGGTTACTGAACTACTACTCCCAGGTAGTGATGGGCGAATCTCCCGCGATTCGCTTCGCCTAGAGATTCGCGAATTTCTAGAGAAATTCGCGAATCGGCGAAAAATTTGTGAAACGAGTCGTGGGACGATTTTGTCGCGCGTCGCGTCAACTTTGATGCGTCGCGTCGTTTTCGGCGTGCGTCGCGTCGTTTCCGGCGCGCGTCGTTTTCGGCGCGCGTCGCGTCGTTTTCGCCACGTCGCGTCAAAAACGACGCGCGACTGACGTGCGACTCGTTTTTCGGCGAAATTTTGCCAAGCAAAATTTCGCTGGTGATTCGCGAATTTATTCGCCAGCGGCGAATGGCGGGAATTCGCCGCGAATTCGACCTAGGCGAATAAATTCGCCCATCACTACTCCCAGGTCTAGTGGGGAGAGAGATGAACCTGCTCCTGGAACCCCTTAAGCGCCCCCTGTGAAAGGGTGGTTCGACCCCCAAAGGGGTCCTGGCCCCCAGGTTGAGAACCGCTGCTCTAACTTTAACAGGAAGAAGTGTGGAAGCAAAAGACTGTAGTCCATTAATTGGCTCATGTGACCTAACATGTATGGTTTATTTGTTTGTGTGTACAGTGACTTGTAGAATCTGACAGGGCGGTTTAATGCAGTATATTTTTATAGAGCCCTACATAGTTGGTAAGGTATAGTTTTCCTTTCACAAATGGATTAGAAAGCTATTGTTAAATGAGTAAAACTAAGGGGCAGATTTACTAAATTCACATGAAGGATTCGAAGTTCGATCAAATTTTCAGAAACATCCGGATTTGAATTTTCAAATGTTTTTGAACACCACTTCGACCAGTGACCATTTTGAAAATTCAATCGAATCGAATGATTCAAATGATTAGAATAAAATCTCATTTTGAATATTCGACCTTTCGACTGTCGAAGTACTTCCCCTTTTTATTCGACCACCTAGTTTGCCAGATCAAAGCTACCGAATTGGGTTTCATTAATTTTGATTGAATAAAAAATATTCGATCAATCAAAAAAATTGTATAGTAATAGTAACAGTAATATAGTAATAGTAATATTTCCAATTCCAATCGAATTGCGGTAAAATCCTTCGAATTCGATAGTCGAATTCGAAAGATTTTACTTCCCTACCTATTCACATGGTCGAATTTCAAATTTTTTTCAATTCGAAATTCGACCAATAGTAATTCTGCCCCTAAGCGTTTCTAAACTTGTAGATCCAATCCTAGTAAGAAGAATAATTATTGATGGTATGGTTATGGAAATTTCCATTAAGGTTCAATCCACAATTAGAGATGGAGATTGAGTATTGGAAGTAATGACACCTCAACGTGCCACAACCCATTGCACAAGCATAAAGCTAAGGATAGTTGTGGCTCACGCACACCCTCCGTGTCCGGCTAATTAGAGACGCCTGGTGCTCGATGGTGGAGATTCGGCAACCTCCCACAAGTCTGCATCCAAAAAATCCAAAGGCACACAGGACTTATCAAACATCAAAGTGTTTATTGCAAATAGCGGTGCAACGTTTCGGGGTTACCCCCTTTGTCAAGCATGCTTGACAAAGGGGGTAACCCCGAAACGTTGCACCGCTATTTGCAATAAACACTTTGAAGTTTGATAAGTCCTGTGTGCCTTTGGATTTTTTGTATACAAGCATAAAGCTAGCCACACAGGGCAGAGTTAAAACCAAGACCAAGCTTATTTGGCTTCTCTATTCTTCCAATAGATATCCGCCTGCAAATTGGGCAGATATCCCATACGGGAGAGAACCACATTGGAGCAGTGATGCAGTCCTTTCACAATGTCCTACATTGGTGACCTTTATGTTATGATTAAACCATCAGCCAAGTACAGATGTAGTCACTTGGATTTGTAAGTTTAATGCATCGTGACTCAGGGCTAATTGAAGAAACTGTGTTATCTAAAGTTATCTTAACTCATTTAATGCATTTAACCTTTTCATTAGCATACCAAAGCACCATTGTTTTCAATGGTGAACTCTTGAATTGGATGGGATGCTGTGACACAATATTCTGTGCTAAATGGGATAAATGAGATAGATGAGTTAAGTCGCGACGCATTTAACACACAATCCAAAGTGACTGCATCTGTATGAGCCAGCACATACAGTATAGTAATATCGGGCAAAAATCCACTTGTTTGGCAACCTTGGCTAATGAGCAGATCATCATGTGCAGCTACAGTACCTTTACAGCATCAGTCAAATAATCACTATGATCAGTTTTAACTTCACAAGACAATGCTAATTTTATTAGATTGATAAATTAACCCAATAATTAAAAATATTTCAGTTCCTTAGGTAAAGTTTGAAATTCAAGTTAAACTTCAGTTTAATACATGAAGCTAAAACAAATGTGTAAAAGTTAATAGGGTTACGCCATAATATGTTGATGCTATACACTTGTTAGTTGGAGAGATGGAATTGATCCATTTAAGCTTGCTTTTCTTCCCATTAACAAATAATTCATTTTTTTACGTATTCCTAGAAATATTCCTGCTTTTATTGGAAGATGCCTCGGTTAGGCAGAAAATAGCCTCTGTTTTTGACTAAAATCAGTTTGCACACTTTATTCCTTGTTAGCAGAGATTACACACAAGTGTTTTGAGCCTCTTCAACACAAACCATGAGACACAACTGAAGTTTTTGTAAAAAGATTGATGTAAGAGCAATTCATAGTAATCTGCTTCAGGAACATAATAACAGTCACTATTGTTGCTGGTGCAGTTTGTAATTTCGTTCTTCTAGTAATTGTGGGTAACTGTGTAAAATAACACTTCAAATGCAGCTAACAATTAATCAGTAGGATAAGTATCATCCATCCTTTCCCAAGCTATTCATATGGATAAAATTACATATACGTATCAGCTGATTATATAAGTCTCCTGTTGACATTGTTCATTTGTTTTTGGCTATAAACAAAAGGATTGATTTTGGCTTACTGCTCGCCTTTAGGCACAAATGAAACCATTATTCAAATAGACTGTTTTAATTTGTGTGTTATTAGAACCTTTTTTCATGCATCTCCAGCATTTATGTTTATACATTTTCCAATAATTCCCCATTAAACAAATGTTATAATTTATTTTGTTAGTATTTAGTGGAATTTGAAAATGTTAGACTTGCAAGATAATACAGTTTTTAAGCTCTTTCTTTTACTCTTTTGTGTTAGTGTTGGATGGAGAAGATATTGTGTTATTGTGTGGATCTTTATTTTACACAATGACTTTTTCAGCTTTTGCTGGCTGTTACACCTACTATGTCTGCAATAGCCAAGCATGGATATGAATCAATAAAGCAATAAAGTTAACAAAAAGGTTTAAGGGTCTATTGATGAACATAGTAAAGACAAACATTATGTTCAGGGCAATAAAGCACCATTGGATGTTACTCACAGAGCAAGGAGTATATTGATAATTGCTCCTACCCAAGGAGTTTAATAAATAAAAGAGCATAAATACACTTTCACTAAAGATACTGTTAACAGATGAAAGAGTAAGCCCAAAAAAACCAAACCTGTAAGACTGCTAATAAAAAATAATGGATGAATTAGTGTCCTTGTAGTTTGATTGCATTATATTACTGAAAAAAATGAATAAAAAATAAATAAAAGACAAAATTTTGCCTCCCACTCAAAGAAAAACACTTGGAACTGCTTATTAGACTACAGATTTAGGTTGCTGTAGTTGGGATCTAGGTAAAGATCACTCAAAAACAGAAACAAAAATCACCACATGTTTTGTACCCGTACAACTGAGTGCCTTTTGTTTTTATTTTTTTATTTTATATGGTAGATAGCAGACACCAGAACTATAACACAAGCTGGACAAGGATAGACAAGGTGGCATATGTAAAGAAAGCACAATGTCAGTAACTTATCAAAGCCAAAGGAGGCAACTCACTGTTCGGTCCAAAAGGTAGAGAGCAGAGACCCATAAAGCCAGGTGTAAAGAGGCCTGTTCACTCAAGATTGTAGTTCAATCCCCAGATTTGCTTCTTCTTCAATAAAGTGAAAATATAATGCATTAGGGAACTAAGAGATACAAAAAAAAAAAAGTTACCCATTTTGTAAGGCCAAAATGACAGTAGAACCTCACTAAGATCAAATTAGTTGGTCTTCCAACCACAGATTATTTTAGAGTGGAAGTATGACAGCTACAGCAGTAGTAACTGCCACAGTCACATCACTAGAACCTCGGTAAATTTGCAAGCAAGTCTTACAAGTGACATTGGCCTAACCATCTTGGAAACACTGCTTTGTGGAACCATACAGACTCTAGCAGACAAAATCTATTAAAAGGATGTCTTACATAAACACCCTCACACCACTTACAAAATCGCTCATTCTCAAAACTTTTCAAAACACCACATGGTACGAAAAGGAGCTACTGATGGGGACCGATCTTGTCCGTGAGGCGGACCAAATGTTACGGACCGTGGAAAACTCACAACAACCACCCATGACGGGAACCCCCAGGAGTCATCATCTTAATCGGCTGTTTACTTCTACTCTATCATAATCATAAACATCTGACATCCTAACCTATTGTCTATAGACAATGAAATCGTGAGTAACTCGTGAGTAACTTTTAATAATTACAAAGAAGGGAATACCTAACCAAATTTCTTTTCTGTAACCACCTGACGATACCTTGGCTTAATTTTGTCAAACTTACTCTATCATATTTGAATCTGTACTTGACAATGATTGTTCATTCTGTATTGTTTTCCTTATTAAAAACATTTGTGAAAAAAAAATCTATTAAAAAACTAACACTAACATCATTATATATTTATTTAATATTTATATTAGACATTCACAAAGAGAAGATCATTTCAAAGAGTTTAATGTGGTGCTGAATAAGAAGGCTTTATCGTGGACCATGCTCACCATGTGAACTCTATGCTCCATTAAAACCTACTATAAGTGTGTGATAATAATGACTAGCTAATGATAAGCAGACTTATTAGACTACATACTGCAGGTACATTAAGAATCACAAGAAGCTTTCTTTGTGATATCCAACAGATATTTGGTAATTGCTTCTTATTCAGAATAGCATGATGCATTTAGGAGCATTTATTCCTCATTAATTTGCTTTATATCATTCTAAATATATTTAATGCTGCTAAACAAATGTGATTTTTATGTATATTACTATTCGTTCAATATTTGGGATTGGGATATTAGAAAATGCCATGTAACCTCAACATTACTTTTTTTAAGGCAGTTCTCCAATTCCTTCTGCAGTGAGCTCTCTCGACATACAGTAATTGTAACTTTCGTCAATCTTTGGCAAGTAAATTTAATGGCTTGGATGCCCTCCAATGAACTTTCCCTACTGTCTGGCTAGGCATGCAAACCATAATCTATGAATGCAGATTATTTTACTGAAGGTGACATTCTTTGTGCTGTCCGTTTTCTTTCCTATTGCTTGGTTTCAAGGAAAAATATCTTTATCGACTGCACCTGTCTTGAGATGCATAAAAATAAAAACTGTATCTGGCTAAAGCTGTTTTGTAATATTTAATTACATAATATTTTTACAATTATTCACAGGTCGCCTTTGGTATCTAAAATAACCCAATGTGATGCAGCATTCATCTGACTCTAAGAATAATTACACAAAATATATATACTGATAAATTGTTGGCATTCTGTAAATCCTTTTGGTACTGTTTGTCCATTTTCAGAGATATTCTTCGCCATATACATATTGTATTCCCCCGTGTTGCATCTATGAAATGCCCAGCAAAACAACAGCACTAATTTTCCACCAGAAATTGCCCTTTTAGAGATTTATGCCATGCTTACGGCAGTGGTCCAATATTGTAATAGGACCTAATGGAGTTCAAGATGTATAGAGTATCATAGGCTTTAGCAATGTTGTTAAAATTTTATTCAAAGGTGTAATATAAGGTAACCGAATCATAGGATCCCAGAGGGCGGCCCTTAGTTCTTAAAATAGCAATTTTCTATTTGGGATTAACCTAATAGAACATACATCTAAAAAAGTAATTTTTATGAAAATGGTTTATTTAGATGAAGCAGTGTTTTACGTATGAGCTGTTTTATGCAACATATGTTTATAAAAACCTACATTGTTCAGGGTGTAAACCCAACAGAATTGTTTTGGTACTTATGGCTTTATGCAGCTTGGTCTCCATCAAGTACAATGTACTGTTCTATTACGACAGAGAATAATGAAATGCCAAAAATTTCTTTGCTTAAAATGTAGATGGCCTTCCTGTAATTACGGTACCCCCACCTGTACTACAAGAGCATTTCGGAGTGGTTGTGTGAACTGTTGCTGCCACCAGATGGGATGATTAGCATAACTAATACATAAAACCTAGCTGTTTGGCCATACAACATGATTTCATGCTCAGGGTTGATAGGTGCCATTCTTATTTTTAATGCTCATGAGTCATTGCTAAATATATAGAAAAACCAGGGAAAGAAAGACACGGTTTATTGATGAATAAAGGTTTAGACAGTAAAATGCCCTTGAAACAGTCAAATAGCTGTAAAAAAACAAATCTATGAACACAGGAGTACAGAGGCAAGTATTAACAAAAATAGTGAAAGCTATTTTTGATGTAATGTGTATAATGTTTGCAAGTGTATTTCAGTAGATCTAAAGAGAAAGTCTAGGACTAAGGGAAGGGAATATCTAAATTAAGAAGATCGATTGGAACTGACTGCGCTTAATCTTAAGAGGGTTGTGTGTATAATCTCTTTTTGAGTTATAATTGCTTGATCTTCAATTACTTTTCCAGTCATACTTTGCAAAACTTAAGGGGCTGTTTAAGTATTAATTTCTACCTCCTACCCACAGTCTTTACCTATAACATTGATAAAAATATGTGTAACTGAGTATCTCTGTTATATTCCAATAAGGTCCCTTGCTCTGATCATCCCATGCCAACCTATGAAGCAGTCACATATCCAGTTAAAGATAATTGCTTTTTGATAGCTGAATTTCAATGGGAAGTAGAACTTAAAAAATATGAATTCAAAGACATTTGCCTCATTGCCCATATTTTTTGTAATGTCATGGAAAAGCTGAGTCATCTTCCTTGGCTATATCCATTTTTTGTCTGAAATTATTTTTCCGCTATATCTGAATCAATCAAGGTTAACACTATTAGTGCTTTAAAAATGCTTAGGTTGTATATGAAGAAAGGTTGCGATGTCATAGCAAATGGGCTGAGATATGACGGTAGAACTGGTACATTAATTTTCTTAGATTCTCTAATACATTTCTTACATTCTATGGCATAACTTTTCATTTTACAGTTCTGTAGCACCAGGGTTTTTCAAATGAGTTCAGCTTTATTTCCTAGCACAGCAAATGACGTGTCTTTCTGTAGTAGATTAGGTCAGTTCAGCTACAATCTAAATTGTTTTATTATACCCGTGGGTTAGGGGGCTCTAATCAAATGAACAGGTTTTATAGTTGGTGTCTAATATTAACATGTTTTCTTCTTTTCTTAATGGAAAAAAATTGGCAAAGTAATGGAATAAATGCAGGAGTAGCATAACATACATTTGATATTATGTTCCTGAATTATAAACAGCTGAGATTTTGAGAAATCCAACGATGTGCAAATGGTTGGGGAGGAGGAGGGAGAGGGAGCGCTCGCAAGGTGAAAAGTAGGGAGTGATCACGAGGGGATGGGGCAGGTATTTGACCCTCTGGCCTAGGGGCAGCTAAAAAAGAAATCCGACCCTGGATGTAAAGGCAAAAAAATAAAATCCCATTTTTCTTTCTTTAATGATAAAGAAATCTATCTCCAATCAAAACATGTCCGTTTTTATAATAATAAACAAGAGTGTGTGCAGTAAATTTCCTCCTTCAGTTTACTTACAGCTGTGGATAGGAAACCTCAAATGGTCCCTAATTGCTCTGCAGGGAAAGATCATATTATCAAACAGCAGGGGGGAGGCCCCCACCTTCCTTCCCTTACCTTGAGCAGCTTTGTTTGTTCCGCCGTAGAGCAGCCAGCAACCATGTAGAGATTTGTATCCACAGACCCAGTACAGTCTGCATATTCTGATCTTGCTGTATCGGCTTCTATAGCAGATATTATTTGAATTGTGCTGATAATTTATGATGATCTCGAAGCTTAACCTACCAACATCCTATAATGATAAATGCCTGTGCAGAATGACCAGAAGCTCTTCTTACTGATGTCAATTGGAATCAACCATCAGCGATCAGCAAGCGTTTAGACCCCTGCTACAGATGTTACTTTTGACAGTTAATTTGTAGTGCCCTCATCCCAACCTGCACCATTTTTTTGTAGTTCACTGTTGAACAAAGTTGCACAAGTGTAGAAGTTTTCATGCATTGTGGTTGATTGCTATGCATGGTTGGATACATAGCTGAAGTATACCTGTTTAGTGGTATCAGAACTCCAAAACAGCCCCAAGTTGTGTTATCTAGCCTTACTGTGCCTATTCCATGGTTGCAGTGCACACAAGATGGCGAACGCTCACAGCTTTTGGCTTCTACATTGGTGGATTTGACATTTCAGCACCAGAAGCTACATCCAAATGGAAGTACAAAGAAGGAGTGAATGGGATTAGTTTCGGAAGCTGTCAAAAAAAGGCTTAAAAATCAAATTACTCACACCTGTATCAAGAGATATTAAAGCAAATTTAGAGGGGGAAAAAGCTATAAAAATAAAATATAATGTGGATACTGCCGAACTTAGAAAATTGCATTTCAAGAATGATAATACTTAAATACAAATGACTTATATCACAGAGACTGACTATAAAAGCCTTAGCATCAACAACTCACAACCTAATTTTTACATGAATTCACTTAGGAGTCCCGATATTTTCAGGTCTTCTAGCCACAACTGTCCCTGCTGCAATCTGCTAAATGCAGCTGCTTAGATAATATTGCAGACTTGTGAGCAATATCCCTTCTGCTAAAACCACTGTCTTGGCTCGCTGTCAGGTTATAAATAAATTATATATTTTTTTGTCATTGACTTGCAGGTTCTCGCTTTTGGTTCAAAACTTTGTTGTATAGTTGCTTCTGTATTAAGGTGTCTTCCAACAAATGCAAAATCTGATTGTTTTGGGGGTTTTTTTATGAAGGGACCATTTTTGCCAGGCACAGCCCAACTGACCATTACCTGTTCTGCTTTGTGATCAGATGAGATCCAGAATCATAAGTGTAGAGTTAATCCTAGAACAGAAAGCTTGATTATCTATCACAGAAGGAATCTCATGAGTAGGCATTTTACTAGTTGTGCCAGCTGTCACAAATAATTTGTTTTCAAAACATTAACATGTTGCATTTTCTGTATTTATTTTCCAGTCAACAACTCTCCTTGACTTCACAATTTCTTCTCTTAATGGTATTTCTTGTGCACTTACCAACATTAGATATTATCATTTATATATACCTACATATTTATATGCTAGTTTGTATTTATAAACAGATTAAATATTGCAAAAAACCTGTTTGACCATGGGTAACCTAAATATTTCTGCAATTATTCATCTATTATGTATGGTAACCTTTTCCTTTCACATCATGCAAATAAATAGCTATAGCCAGTCTTAATCCCTAATTAGTAGACTTCTATTTATCACATTAAATCTGTTGATGGTCACAAAGATCACAGCTGAAATGAAAGGTCAAGCGGATGTGCCTTGCCATTTAGTACCAGGGAGCTGTCTTCTTTGATGCCGCTGAGAACCCCTTCGTTCAGTGGAATAAATTAAGCTGCAAGATAGATAAAAGGAGCTAGAGAATGTACACTCATTGAGAGATGTTTCCTCAAATACAAATAATTTGAAGAAAGGGATTTGATTTTTAGTGAATTTAATTTTCATAAAGCGTATGCACAGAACTTGGATACAGTGATCATGATGTTTGGCCTCTTTCCCAACATGCATTTTAGTAGACATTAGGGTTTTAGTGTTCAATCCCAATATTCTGTTTATGTTTTTACACTAAAATTCCATTTCCATATGTGTCTCTATTCTATTTATTATTATAGGTTCATTGTGTGTTCGCCTTAAAGAGCTACTGACACCTGAAATTAAACTCTTTTTTTAACTTCTATTATAATAATTGGCTTTGAAAGCTACTTCTAAATTTGCCATAAAGTATTTGTATGATGGTTTTACATTACCTGTCTGATCCCCCATGTTCCTGTATGAGGGGGCTGCCATATTTGTGCAGCAGGCATTTGTTATCATTAGAAACTGTAACTAACAGGCTGAGATGGGACAGTCAGGTTGGCAAAGTCAGAGTGTCAGAGAGTCAGGCTTAGGAACTTTAACTAACAATTATATACAAAAACAAACCTCTCAGCAAAAAATGATCAGCATGACCTATATTGTAGGTAACATGAAATGTACATTCATATGTTAAAATTCATTTTTAGTGTCAAAATCACTTTAAACACGGGTCAATCAACATATCTTACTATAACATACATACATTATGTTATCTTGACTTGAAAGCAACACAGAGGGAGGTTTCTAAGTAGTTCTGGGAGATTATTCACCCGAAGAAGAAGCGATTTGCCACTGGGCGACTAATCTCCCCCAGCAGCTTCATATGCCCCTGCCCCTGGGAAGTCAACTTAGGGGAGTGACACACAGCAGATTCGGGGAGATTTAGTTGCCTGGTGACTAATCGCTTGTTGTTCTGGGGGACAATCTCCCCGAACTGCCTTTGTGTGTCTTCCCTTCCTCTATAATGAAAAGTTGCCTGTGCTAAGCACACGCGGCCCTTCATTTTCCAAAGTCGCCCAAAGTTTTCTTGTGAATATGTAGCATGGTAGACCCACCCTACCCACGGATGTTTAGAAGCCAGGATTCTGCTACCATATGGGCTTCTTGGAGGCACATTACATGGGGGATGCCATTTTAATTAAATACCATGGCTCTTTTAATTCTTACATTAAGGCCCAAAACATTCCACCCTACGACCTGTATTTGTTAATGGATTGTAACATTACTGTGGTGCGACATAATGTACATGGTTAGCCATAAGTTTACATTTGTCTTGCGCCAGCATTTCTTTTAAATCAATAATAACATGAGATTATTGGTTACTGTGGTGCAACAATTATTGGTTTCTGTGGTGCAACAAGTGCAAAAACAGCCCTAAGCCCAACACCCACCATGCTGTACATAGTAAACATTAAAGCCTTATACACAAAACAAAAAGGCAGTTGTTATTTGGGGAGGTATTATCCTTACTGTTGCCAGGGGGGTGCAGCACAGTCTGGTACACAGCCATTAAGGCTAAATTACAGTCTCAAAACATTTTTTGGATGTGGGCTTCTTTCAACCTCCTGGGAGATGCTGGAGTTTTATTACTTATGCCAGGGATGGACTTCCTCAGAAAATTTGAGAAAAGTAGCTTTTCCATTGTGGGTGATGGGTTTTGCAGGTATGGCTTAGGGGAAACACAAATAAGGATGTGTAATTCAAGCTGAGCTCACCTCCATGCAGAGCAGCGTCTCCTTGCTGGTTGCAGCTCTTGCAGGAATCCAGACACTCCAATCCGGAGATTCTATGCAGTAATAGTTACCAGCAGTACAGCGGTAACCCAGACACTTCATAGAGTCTCTGTAGTGATTCATTAATACAGCTTTATTTCAACACATTGTGTGATACATAGGCAGTGGGTATACGGTAAAAACGCATTTCGTGCTCAACACTCACAGCACTTCTTCAGAGACTCTAAAGAAGTGCTGTGAGTGTTGAGCATGAAACATTTTTAGTTTTACTTAGTTAGTTTTACTGCATGACTTAGGGGAGACAAATTTCCTGAAGTTGTTTCTGAGCTCGTGAAAACTTGACACTCCTCGTATGTAGGTCAATGGAGAAGTCCAAGGAAAAGAAGATGTTGGTGTTCTCAAAATGAATTAGCCCTCTCTCTCTGGCTAGATATAGGATCTAGTCTACTGGTATAGAAGGCATAGGTGAGATTTAATGCACTGGTTTCACAATGAATATTGCAGAGAAGGCTTCTCTGCAAAAGGTATTAGTCAAGAATGGCTCCAAAAAGTTCTTAGAGTGGGTACCCTTTTGCACACTACGGAAGGCATATTATTCTAATGTTACTGTGGAGCATGCAGGTTTTTTGCACATCAACATGAGCTTGAAGCACTATGCGTTTGAAGTTTGAAATAAGTCCTCAGCCACAATTATCCTTGTTTCTGTCTCGATACCTCTTCAATTTTCGCTATGAAGGTAGTTATTAACAAGGCAGTAACAATGTGTTTTCAATGGCCTCCAATTTTCAAGTTGAAAAATAAATGAAAGAATGAATAAATCAGCTTTTGTACAGACATTTAAGCTGCAAACTTGGTTCAAGACAAATGAGGTTTCAAGGACCAGTAACCCCTAAAAATTAAAAGGTTTTGTATGAATTTAAATACAATACAGTTACATTTGCACTGGTAAACCTTGTGTATTCACTTCAGAAAAAAACTGTCCCTGGAGGCAGCCATTCAAGCTGGAGTGTTTACATTGCAGATAAGCTGTTTAGAATAGAATTCTGCAGTTCTTATACTGGAAGATAAATAGAGCTCAAATGCCACCCTTTATACACAAATGAAAGCAAACCTCATATAAAATAATGCAGTTGTTGCCAAGAAATATTTTATTTGTTGGTGCTGGATAAACAGATACAAACTTGTGAAAAAGTAAATGTAAAACGTGAAAACAATTTTAGAAATTAAAATATGAAAATACTTTATTACGATAGCTTACCTTTGTTGAAATAAAGCAGACCAATTAACCTGAACCTCAATACTAGAGAAACACAAGCATTATCATTTGTATGTGTTTTATAACATATACTGTACATTGTGCTGAAATGTCACATTTTACATTGTGAAAAACACCCTTCAGCTATCCAATGCATCCCTTTGACTTACTTAAAGGTCAAGGTTAGTGCATACTGCTGCAAGGACGGTTGAATAAATCTCAGCTTTACCATCTGTAAATGGGTTAAACAACACAGAGGAAGAGTGTTAATGCATGTCTGTTTAATCGTATATGGCAAGTATGATATCAATATGGAAACGTAAGACTATATGCAACTTAAGCTTGGAAAAAGATTGTTGCACTGCTCTTTCATTAAACTATAAATACCTCAGTGTACAAAGGAAACCAGATTTGGATATATGGAATATATATAGTTCCATGTGTGAAGCACTCCGGTAAAAATACAGCTTTCATGCCTGGGTGCTGTCACATATATATGTATATATATATATATATATATATTTATACTATCTATATACAGATATATAGATAGTTGTTCCCCATAATTGACACACTCCAGGTGCGTGTATGTGTGTGTGTGTGGAAGTCACACTAGGCTAATCCAAGCCTCAGATCCCATACTGGTAGTAGCACATATGAAATAAAGCTGAAAACAATAGGTGCCGTGCCAACATCTGACATCAATCAGTGTCAAGAAAAAGTAAATTCTTTCTGTGTTTGACTACATTATGAAGTCCTGGTGTATGTCAATTATTGGGAAACAACTATGCCCTACTTCAGCAGGGCATAAATCCAAAAATTCCTTACAAGCATCAGTACCTTTCCCACTGAGTGTGGCTGGCTTGGTTTTAGGGGCTTTCTCCCTATATCTATTCCCTGGATTTTTTCTATCATTATGTGCTGCTTTTTTAAAGGCCATATCTAAGATTTTTAACTACCCCTCTCTAATAGTCTATTTCTCAGTTCCTCAGATTTATTATGAAAATCTTTGTTTTTGGTGCATATGTGTCTCAATCTTAAAAACTGACTGTAAGGGATACTGTTAATTAAATGCTGGGGATGACAAGAAGTAGTAATTACTGTTTCATTTTCACCATTTTCATTCATCAGGTGAATATCAAAAAAATTAATAGATTGCATATTAAATTCACTGGTAAATTTTAAATTGAGTTGGTTACAGTTAATATGGGAAACAAATCGATCAAACTGTTCCGAAGTGCCTGACCAAATCAAAAGAACATCATCGATGTATCTCGCATAGTACTGAATAAAATTGGAAAATTCACAATTATGAAAAATGTGGTGATCTTCCCACCAACCTTAAAATAGGTTGGCGTATGAGGAAGCAAATTTGGCCACAATATTGTAGGAAATATTTGTTATTGAAGATAAAAAAATTGTGAGTGAGAAGATATTTAATAGCTTGCAAAATAAATGATATCAGATTGGATATGCACCAAAAAGCTTTTCAAAGCTTGTTTCTATTTATAACTTAAATTGTGTTTATATGTGTAATCTTTTTGGGATTCCAATTGGCATGTAACGTGGTTAATTCTGTTTCTACGCTTTTCTGAAAAAGGTTGACTATTTGATCCCTTAAATGGCCCAGATAAAAAGTAGATTTTGGTTTAAACTTTGCGTTTGGTATTCTAGCTCCAACCTTATTAATCTCAGAATCATTTGTCACCTGCAGATCTTCAAGATGTACAACTGTTTGTAGTTCCTGAAATGCTGAAAAATTAGATTGATTAAATTCAACTTGTATGCCTATTTCATCAGACCCTTTCTCCTGTTCCCCCTGTCATAGAAATGCTTCTTTAACAAAAATTTTCATACAAAATTATTTATGTCTGTAATTGTGTTAAATAGATCAAAATTCTTTACAGGTGAAAAAGTGAGACCTTTTGTATGATATACAAGATGGCACCCAGGCATATGTTGATTATACATTGGAGTGCACAACATATGGGACCCAGGGAATGGGGGCACAAACCACGGGGTCAGCTTCCTCTGTAACAGGGGTTCTCAACCTTTTTTATATAAAAAGAGTTAGAGAGCAACACAAGTATGAAATAAGTTCCTGAGAGGTGCTAAAAAAAAGGCTGTGATTGGCTAGTTTGGTAGCTTCTATGTGGAATTGCAGCCTACAGGAGGTTCTGTTTGGCATCCCTGTGCGGGTGGAGCGCATGCGATTGTGAGGCTTTTTGCGGTGAGGGACCCCTTCAAAGTTATTTTTTATGGGGGTCCCAACATAGTATCAGTATGCCGATAGATACAGTGCACAACACAAAATACATACTGTAAATAAATTACAGGAGAGGAGTCACTGAAACCATTATTTTGGAACTTGTCTGAATCCCAAACCCTTCGTTCAAGGTTCAGCCAAATAAAAAAAACTAATTTGTATATGACAAAGAAAAAAATGTTTTACTTCCTTGTTTGTGTCAGGGAAAAGTCACATGATTTCAAGGATTCAGTTCAGCCATGCAGGGCATGAAAGAGTTTTTTTTATTGTAATACCAGAACTTTCCTTTGCGCCTCCCTACTTCTGCATGCAGATAAAATGTATAGGTTAAAAAGCACAGGTTAAAAAGATGTACAGTATAGAAGATAAGAAACGATTACTTGTAGAGAAGAGATAGAGAAGTGTTATACAGTTGAAGAAAGATGAGATATAAGAAAGGGTTATAGAGAACATGAGGGAAGAAGACAATAGGGGGAAAAAGAGAAAATAGAGGTAGAAAACTGTAGCACATTGAGGAATGGGGAGAGTATAATATAATATATATTATTCTCTGCCCGTTCCTCAAATTGCTACAATTTATATATATGAAATAATGTGAGGTATATAGAATATACTGGTGTTGTCTTGTGCTGTGTTATGACACACAATATACCAGCAAGGTGCTGTGTTTGCAGAAGCTGAATTGGCAGCTAAGAAAAGTCATATGTGTAATTTTCATTTTGGGGTCCGTATAAGGCACATATATAGGCAATCTATTAATATTGGGCATCAAACTGTTCAATACAAGGAAATGGCAAAATGCCTTGGTTTTAAAGACAGATATTGTCTATGTTTATACATACAGTATGGGACCTGTTATCCAGAATACTTTGGACCAAGGCATCTTTCCGTAATTTGGATTTCCATAACTTAAATCTATGAAAAAAAAAATGTATTTATTTATTTATTAATATTTGAATTATTTCATTAAAATTGAGTGTATTGGAGATGACCTTCCTGGATTTTTTTGGAACTTTCTGGATGAAAGATCACATACCTATATATATATATAGTCCAAGGGAAGCAGGTCGCACTCACAGGACTTATAAGCAAACGAAAGACTCAAAGAAAGGCTGGTGTCACAGCCGAAACGTCAGTTATTTTTGTGCCTGCAATACATTTTTTTCGTTAGCTTATAAGTCCTGTGAGTGCGACCTGCTTCCCTTTGACTACACTTTGCTTTACTAGGAGTGCACCCAGGCATCTGAATTATATTTTTCGTGAGTGCCGTAACCCTTTCATTGTTGATTATATATATATATATATATATATTTATATATAGAGAAAGAAAGACAGATAAAGTGTCTTTTCATATAATAAATGCTGGACACATTAAACATTGGTTTCCCAGAAATGTATACTAAGAGCTACTGACAATACTGAAGCTTTTTACTGGGAATAATAAACCCTATAGGCCCTTTTTTAATATGATGGACTTACTTTGGTTATATAGCGTTCATTTTATTTTTCAGCCCTTTGAGATAATAAAAAGTATTTTGCAAGCCTGTCTAATTATATTTTAGAAATTAATGTTGAAAACAAATTTCAGCAGCAGTTTTTAGATAATAAAAGTCTGAACTTTGCTTCTTTAGCAAATGCAATTATTGAAAAGAATAAATCATCTGTTCTTAGTGTTTCTGAATTATCTCCTCATATAAATTCATTGACATGGTATGACCTTTCCTATGAGTTCTGCTCTTTGTTAACCTCATCTAACTGGCCTGTACAGCTAATGACCATTATATATGTTTACTGCTAAATATATATAGATACTGTATGTATATATATACTGTATACATATATATATATCCACAGTCCAAAATCCTAACGCTCTCCGTACAGGTGACTAATGAATCTCTACCTGGGTGCTACCTTGCACAGCTGCTTTATCCACCAAACAAGAAATTGAGGTGCACACCAGGATTTAGAAAAATAAAAAATCTAATTTATTAGTTACATTTAAAATTGGCCAACGTTTGGTCTGTTTCTAAGACCATAAAAACAATTCAAGTAACTCAGTTTAAATAACCACATAGCATGAACAAATCTGTTACAAAAATATATTTGCAAATTTACAGTCTGGCAACATATTTAAACAATCATCGTTGGTTCAAAAAGCACAAAAGTGAACAGTACTCATTTAAGCCAGAAGGGGCAAGGGTATTCAACTTGCGTATCCAAAAGGATTCGCTCTGTAGCAATAATTTAGATCTATCTCCACCTCGTCGTAGAGGGGGAATGTGATCTATCCCAATGTATCGAAAAGTGGTGTCCTTAATAACAACCCGCACGGGCATGTTATTAAGGACACCACATGAGTGGTAGTACAAGTAATGTGATATATAATCTTAAAGCGTTTACCAGTTTGTGGGTGGAGAAACGTCGTACCAGGAGACATGTACCTACAAGAGGGACAGCTAGGGCAACGAAAACAGCCCTGTTTCCTGCCACCTAACCAGCTGTCAATCTTCTTTGAATAACAATCTATTGGGTCACTCTTAACCCAAAGGTTGCGTAAATTAGTGACCCGTTTATAGCACATCATAGGAGGACCCAAAACTATCTGGCATAGATCAGTGTCAGCATCTATATTTCTCCAATTGTTACTAATACATCTCTTGAGCTCATTACAACTTGCATTAAAGGTGGTGGGAAACAAGAGTATAGGGTCCTTTTTATCAATTTTCTGTGGCAATAGTCCTGCTCCTAGCTATCTCAAGCGCTTTAAACAATCCATTGTCTGGGTAACCTCTCATTTTAAAACGATTCCACATTTCATCCAGCTGTTTTTCAGTAATTAGTTTATCAGAATTATTGCGGATTACTCTGCAAAATTGTGAAATAGGGAGGGACCTTTTCATAGAAGCTGGATGACAACTATTATAATGAAGAAGTACATTCTTATCAGTAGACTTCCTAAACAGGGTATAGGCAAGATGGTCCTTATTCATACTAAATTCCACATCTAAAAATTGTATTTTCATGGGATGAATATTATAATTAAATCTCACTGGGTTTTCTAGGGTATTTAACTCATTAACCATTGATAAGAACTCTTCCATTAAATACCCTAGACAACCCAGTGGGTGATATACTCTCCCAGAAACACTCATGTGCATGTGCAGAGCAGAATCATGACATCGGGAACCGTGCACTCCTAGCAGTAAAGCTTGCTGTCAAGGAGTGGCGCCACCTTTTGGAGGGTGCTCCTCATCCGGTCACAATCTAAACTGACCATAAGAACTTAAAGTTTATACATTCTCTAAAGAAATGTAACCCCCGGCAAGCAAGGTGAGCTCTGTTCTTCAATTTCATCCTGACCTACTGGCCTGGAACCAAGAACCAAAAGGCAGATGCATTATCTCAAAGTTTCATCCCAGTGGATCGTCATCCTGAGTAGCAAGATCCAGTAATTCCTCCTTCTAGAATCATTGCTTCTTTACTTCCCCAATTCGCTGAGCAAATCCTGTGCAGTTAGTCTTCTGCTCTTGCTGACACTCCTATTAGAATGACTTTTGTACCCAGGCCTAGATTCGCTCATAATAATGATAGTCACACTTCGACTGGAAGATCTCCTTTCTTGTCGGTGTGTAATCAACATCCGCAAGCATTCCCACAGGACTTTCTGAGGTTCCAGCCGCTGATGATCACCCGGCCCGTCTGATTTTTGGGCTGCAACCAAATCTAATTTGTGCTCTGGTGCATAAGACTTTTGCAGACCGCAGAAGGAGATCCTCTCGACCATATAAAGTTGGTGATAAAGTGTGGCTCTCTTCTAGGAACATTCGACTGAAGATTCCTTCTTCCAACTTGGGCCCAAAGTTCCTTGGTCCTTTTCCCAACTCTGAGATCATTAACCCAGTGGCTGTTCGGCTTCAACTTCCCCCTGAGATGAGGATTCCTAATGTGTTTCATGTCTCCCTGGTGAAACCAGCTATTTTCAACTGCTTCTCTTCTGATCAGTCTCCTCTTCCTGCCATCTCAGTGGACAGCCAACAAGAAGATGAAGTGGAAGGGATCTTGGATTCCAGACCCTCCAGGGGATCTCTCCAGTATTTCATCAACTGGAAGGGCTTTAATCCTGAAGAATGATCTTGGGAGAAACATTCTGATTTTCATGCTCCCCGCCTTGTGAGGGAATTCCATGCTAACTTACCCCACAAACCTAGTCTTGGTTGTCCATTGGCCCCGTGGGAAGGGGGGGTACTGTCACGAACGCCACTCAGAGCATTACTAGGAGCTCTGGGTGGTGTGTCTATTCTCTCTGGCACTGCTCCCAAAATGGTGGCGCCACATGGATAGCGGCACCGGTGCACGCATGGTGTGCGACATCACTGTGTCGCACCTGAAGCACAGAACGTCATGTCGCGATGCCCGAAAATCTCTGTAAAGATTCTAGGAAGTCCCCCATAAGCAAAAATAGCAATTCATCAGCTTTAAGGTGGCAAAGCGTTGAATTTGAATTTGCTTAAAGAGACAGTACTTCGATATTGGAAAATTCTAATTTTCGAATTTTTTTCAATTAGAATCAAAGTTTGGGCTATTCAATAGTCAAAGTAGCCAAAATGTACTTTTAAATTTGAATTTTTGAAATTCAAATTTAATTTGAATTTTCACTTCAACCCTTAGTAAATGTGCCCCTATGTGTACTGTATATTGTGAGAGGGTCCCTAAGCTCAGTAAGTGATAGCAGCACAGAGCATGTGAATCAGTGAATCAGCAGAAAAGAAGATGGGGAGCTACTGGGGCATCTGCTGGGGAGACACAGATCTTTACTGCTTAAAGGACGTCAACCCTCTCCACAAAAATGTAATCAATGAATAGTCTCTTTGAAATCTTTTGATAACTGCCACTCTGGTTGTTAAAAGGATAATAGTAAGGCTGCAGTATCCCCTTAATCAGTTACAAATCCTTCTACTACACTAAACCACTCTGCCCCCTCCCTCTGGAATTTCCTTTGGCTCTTGGCTCAGTGAGCATGCTCAGTTCCTCTCAGCTCAGATTACAAACACACCCTCCAGACTAACAGCCAATGAAGAGAGAGCATTGCTTGTTCCTATAGAAACTGTCTGTTGCTATTTTTTTATCCTAACCACCTCTCCTGAGCTCAGCTTAACAATTACAGTTCTCAAACCCAGCAGAACTTTTTTTATCAAAGTATGTTGTGCCTGTGTAAACCTGCATTCCGCACTGCATGGACTTTACAGCATACGTCTTATTTCAGATGTCAATAGTACTGATAATGTATCAGAGGGAAAATGGCTGCCAGGTGAAAGCTGCTATGTGTTTTAGAAAAATGTGATGGCGCTGGCAAACAGAGGGGATATATGCAGTACATATGATGCAGTTTGGGTGGGGAAGATATGCCCAACTTATATACATGGGAGGAAAATGTAGGCTTTACATGTCCTTTAAGGACAGTGGTTGCCTTGGGTTGGTACATAAGCAAAAAAACATAATGTACAACATTTCTAGCTAGTTCTTTATTTACACTTTAGTTCTCCTTTAACTATAGGCATCAGAGTTAGAAAAGCTTTTGGAACGGATGATAAGGCATACAATACTTGACTACACTGAAAATCACAATAATAATAAATAAGAAAACCAGTGTGGTTTTATGTGTAAAAGATCTTGCCAGACAAATCTAATTGCTTTATAGGCAAAACGTTTTTAAGCACAAACCCTATGCATTGAATTCAAGTTGGAAATCAGTTATACTGCCCCTTTAATGAGATAAGATAGAATGGCCATACCTTGGCTTTATACAAATGATGTGCACCTTAGATAATGCAATGCAAATGCCAGTAATGTGAGAAAAATGTCACATTGCCAGCAGGTGGGGAACTATTTATATTTTAGAATTTAAATCTCACAAGGAGCAACAGGGAGCCTTACCTTTTGCATAAATAATTCCAAGCAAACAAAGGAGCAATCAGTTCTTTGGAGAAGCTGCTGTTCTGCCAACTGATTTCATCATCGATCTTAAGTGCAAGCCTTAAAATAAAAGTAATATTACATTTTAGAAAGGGAACATAATCACTTATAAACCTTCTGTAATTTTAAAGGTCAAGTATACTCTTCTTTCTGGGGGGGGAAGGATTCTCTATGGCATTTCTTCTTTTTATTGCTGCTTATAGGAAAGATCTATCTCCTGGTAAAACACATAGGTTATCTGCAGTTCAGTGATATATTGAAATAAGGCAATACATCCCTAGTCAATACTGCAATACAGCGTGTTAAATAATTTGATTTGTGTGTACACGTGAAATCACACACACGTGGAGACCCTAATACATAGGAATCCTAAGTTAGTAAAACCATTGAACGGAGTCTAAACTGTTGGTAATGTTGAGTAATAATAGCAGCCAGGGCTCCAATAAGAAGAGGAAGAACTCATAGAAGACAATCAAAGTCAACAAATAGGGTCATGGCGTTTTTACTTTTTTTTTTGCAAAATTCTTACATTTATCCATGATGGCCGTTGATTGTAAATAAACTGCAGATTTCAAGTCTTGACCAGGGCACTGGAGGTCCTTTAATTTTTCTTGCTTAGACTTTTTTATTTTATGGATGCGGTGAATTATTAATTTTCTTGCTGGTGCCAGATATTCGCTAGACGTTCAGTTACTCCAACGTTAAGCCATCAGTGTCCCATTGGTCTTCCCAGACCCTTTGGCTACATGTTTTCTCAGAAGTCAACAAATACTGGTCTTGTTTTTTTACACAAATTTATATTAGTAATATTTTCACCCATCTTAAGATGGTCATACACAGGGATATTGCCAAATGAGTGGATCTCTCCCAGATATGCCCACATTGAGACAGGATTTTTTACCCTGCCCAATTGAAATCTGGCCTACTTTAGGCCAGATATTGATCGGGGAAGCCATACGGAGGCCCCAAACATGGGCCAATAAGCTGCTGACTCGGTCTGTCGGCAGCTTTTATTGGCCCATGTATGAGGGTCTTTAGGAAAAGTTCTCTGCTTGCAGTAACAGTTAAAAGGTGATTTCCCTCTGCCCTTTACTTATTCCACTGTTTCTGCATATTTAAGTTACTAACTGGACCACACTTGAAATAGTCTGCACTGTTCAGGTCCTGTTTATTATAGCCTCCTCCTCACATAGTAAATTATATTGCTATGATGTTAGCCAAGAAAAATAAAGTATAAGAATACCTGGTGGTCTAGAAGGGATTCTCCTGGTTGCCGCTCCCAAACACAGCGTTCGGGTAAACTCAGCAGTGTGCATGCGAACGCCACATGACGTCATCAAGGTGGTGCAAAATATAAATACAATATTTACAGAGGCAAAGGTCCCATATTCATTGGCCAAAGTAAAAGGTCTTTCCTGAGTTACTGGGTTCTATTTCTAAGTTGATTTTTCCAGTTTCATCCTTGCCTGTCCCTAAACTGTCTATCCACTGCCTTAAACTGACCCCTGCCTGGTTTTGACTATTGCTTGGACCCCAATTGTGTACCTAGCCACCATCTGGTTTTGTCCATGTCCTGTGACCCAACCTTGCTTCAGCTATCTGATTTGGTACTGCATTGTCCATCTGCAAGCCTCACTGTCTGCTCCCATGTCTTATCCTATTACTTTTGGTTCCCGTGCTTGCTCAGAACTCTCTCCCTGGTTCTCCCACAATAAGACCTGGCGGCATCTGAGTAGTGGAGGGCTCCACCCAAAGCCAAACATGGCTCCTATAGGCAAAAGAGTGGCCCGTGACCAGAACCTTGGAGTTAGTTGTGGGTTTGGATACATTAAATTACAGAAAGAAGATGGACTACTTTTCCCTTTCAAAAGTCATAATATTCTCATCAGCTTGTCTTTTTTTTCATAAAATACATGTACATTATCAAAGTGCGATACATGAATACTAACCAAGCATGTGTTTGGTTATGCTTGCATTGGATCTATTATCTGGAAACCGATTTTCCAGAACGCTCCAAATTACATGAAGGCCATTTCCCATAATCCATATATATCCATATAATCCAATTTTTAAAAAATTATTTCCTTTTTCTCTGTAATAATGAAACTTTATCTTGTACTTGCTCTAAACCAGCGGTTCGCAACCTGGGGGTCGAATGACCCTTTCACAGGGGTCACTTAAGGGGTTCCAGGAGCAGTTTCATCTCTCTCCCCACTGGCCCTGGGGCAAGGTTGTAGCTCTCTGGATGTTGGGAGTTGTAGCCAGTTGCACTACAACTTTCTATATCCCTTTAGTAGGGACTATCATACAGCTCTCCCTGCCCATTTAAAATTTGTAAAATTAACATGGTAATTGGGGTGTTGCAAAAAAATTTTGCCGCACTGCACATGGAAAACTAACCTTAATGCAGCCAAGCTGTCTCCTGTACTTTCCTAACAATCCGCTCTGGGCTGGCAACGAAAATATTTTTATATTTTATGGTTGGGGGTCACCACAACATGAGGAACTGTATTAAAGGGTCGCAGCATTAGGAAGGTTGAGAACCACTGTTCTAAACTAAGATATACAGTAATTAGTCCTTATTGGTGGCAAAACTAGCCTGTTGGGTTTATTTAATATTTGCATGATTGTCTAGTAGACTTACTAGAACCAAATTAAAGACAGATCCGTTATCTGGAAAACCCCAGGTCCTGAAAATTCTGGATAACAGGTACCATATCTGTATATAAATACATAGATATCTTTATGCAGTGGCGTAACTACTCGCTGGTGGGCCCTGGTGCAGGATTGGCACCCGGGCCCCCCTATCGGGCTCTCCCACTATGAATTGCACTTTGGAGTTCTCCTGGCCTCTCTGGCAGGTCCCCAAAATGGAGCGGGTCTGCTCCCTTGGTAGTTATGCAACTGTCTTTATGCATCATGTCACCACTCCAAAGTCTAGTCTTGATAGAAAAGCTTAAGCAGAAATGTATGCAATTAATAAAAAAAACTGTGCCTTTCTGTTGTCCCAAAGCATAAACTTTACCATTCTTCAATGTCATCTGACATTTATTAATCCATTAACCGGTTTTACACAAGCCTTTCAGTGCTAGGAGTGGTTAAAAGCATTGTTTCATGGGAAGCTGAAGTAGAACAAGTTTAAATCATTAGAAAAATGAACTAAGACATCAAAGCGTCACTATTTCAAAAACTTATATTTTTTATGATATGCCTTTTATTACTTTTTGTGGCCAGCTCTAAAAGGGGCTGAGTACAAGGAATAAGGATATGAACATTAGGAGGAATCATCAGAGGAATATATTGGAATGTTTATGGATACAGTTTGTTACAAATGGTCCAATAAAATATTTCCTCCATTGTATTTAAATCCCCTTTTTGGAGTTATTAGTGAGCAATATACAATGCTTCTAACTTAAATGGCTTTGTTTGTGTGCAGCATATCACTCTGGCAATTATCCTTGTGTGAGAGACACCTTAGGGCAGGGGCACACGGGCATATTCGGGGGTGATTAGAGGGGTTGTTCACTTTTGAGTTAACTTTTAGTATAATGTAGAGAGTGATATTCTGAGACAATTTGCTATTGGTTTTCATTTTTTATTGTTTGTGGTTTTATAGTTATTTAGCTTTTTATTCAGCAGCTCTCTAGTTTGCAGTGTCAGCAATTTGGTTTCTAGGGTACAAATTACCCTAGCAACCCTGCACTGATTTGAATAAGAGACTGGAATATGAATAGGAGAGGGACTGAATAGAATGATAAGTAATAAAAAGTGGCAATAACAATACATTTGTAGCCTTACAGAACATTTGTTTTTAGATGGTGTCAGTGACCCCCATTTGAAAGCTGCAAAGAAACAGAAGAAAATTGCAAATCATTAAAAAACTATGAAAAATAAATAATGAAGGCCAATTGAAAAGTTTCTTAGAATCGGCCCTTCTACAATATACTAAAAGTTAACTTGAAGGTGAACCACCCCTTTAAGGGGCCGCCTAGTTTGGAAACCTTTGTTTCATCATTTTAGGGTAAGGTTACAGATTCAGGAAGATTTAGCTGGCTGGCAACTAATCGCCTCTTCTTCTGGGTCGTCAATCTCCCTGAACTGCTTTCCCCTGCCTTCCACCTGCTAAAATGAAAAATTGCCTGTGGCAATGCATTCGCATAGCTTCAATTTCCGAAGTCGTCTGAAGTTCCCTCACAAGGAAACTTTGGGCAACTTCGAAAATCAAAGCACTGCGAGTGCCATTGGGCTGGCTTTTTTTCTCATTAAAGCAGGCGGAAGGCAGTTTGGGGAGATTGTCGCCCATAAGAAGAGGCAATTAATCTCCCCAAATCTGCCTGTGTGACCTTACCCTTAAATGATGAGAAAAAGATTTCCATACTAGTTGTCTTAGCTGTAGAGGCCCAAAGTAGAAGATGAGAGGTCAGAGCTAAATGAAATGTAGGAGGTCCTTTGAAAAGAACAAATATTTGATGTAATGCACTGAAGCTACTACACTGTATCAGCACTTAGGAAAACAAATAAAATTTAATCCTGTGGAAACAACAACCGATGTTTATAATCTAATTTTTTATGAAGGCAGCTACTGAGTGATGGGTAGTGTCAGGCCCGGAGTTGTGGAGAGGCCTCCTAGGCCCGGGTATAGGACAGCAGCATTTTAGGGGGTGGCATGCTGCCCAACCACACCCACATTTGGGTCAAAAATAAAAATTTCCTGTGTGCCAGTTCTCATTGCTCCGTCCCGATGATGTAAATTTTAGCAAATAAAAGGGAGTGGACAGTGGCGACAAACCACAGTGGGCCTAGGGGCGCCCGCTATGTAAATCGGGCCCTGGGTAGTGGCATCAAAGCTCTGCAACCAGGTCTGGGTTGGTTTAAATATTATATGTCCCCCACATTATGGATCCTAAAGTCACAATGAAAGGTAGAAGTTAACCACTGCAGACGAGGTTGGCATAGCTTTCCATTTTTAGCATCATGCTATTAAAATAGCGAAGGAAATCATTTTCATGCAGGAGAACAAATCAAATCAAGAAAAATTCCCTTTATACCATTTTTGCTTGCATAAAATGTTGGCAGGCTGTAGGTAGGCAGAATTTCTCTCTCACTGCATTTGTGAATATGGATAACTGGCAGTTTTCCAGACTTTTCAGCATTACATTGATTATTTCTTTTACAATGAAGAGCTCCTGCCCAAACCCATTTAATTCGAAAGGAGAGTTTCAATGTTGAATGTTAATAGGACAGTGTTATTGTTCTCTGCCTACGTTGGTTCTTATTCCAGGATTTTAAAAATTACAGCCAAGGCAACTCATTCACAAGACACCATTCCCCATGTTTAATAAGGAGTTTAGCCCTTGCTGAGCACCTACTGAAACAGAAATGAAAAACAAAAGAAATTAAAATTAATTGATGCTATGCATGGGAATATTGACAGTTTTGTTTATGTAATTACACATCAGTTATCTTGAATAAGCATGGTATATTATTAGGAATTCTACTGTCAACTGCAAATGTGATTTTCTGTAGGACACTGACAGAAACCTGTTGATTGGGATCTCACCAGTATGAGTCTCCATGGCACACTTTATTAAAGTAAAATGTTCTGTCATTTCTAAACCTGTTCCTTCGGGTTAAAAATGTAATCTGGGGCTCCAGGGTATATGGGTATTGGACCATTATACAGAATGCTTGGGACCTGTGGTTTCCTTCTGCAAATTGGATCTTTAAAAATCATGTAAATATTAAATAAACCCAATAGGTTTGTTTTGCATTTGGACCCTTGCAAATTGTCTCAGAACTTCACTCTCTGCATCAAACTAAAAGTTAACTTATAGGTGAACAACCCTTTAAATAGATATAGTACAGGTATGGGATCCGTTATCCAAAAACCCGTTATCCAGAAAGGTCCGAATTACGGAAAGACTGTCTCCCATAGACTCTACTATAATCAAATAATCCAAATTTAAAAAAATGATTTCCTTTTTCTCTGTAATAATAAAACAGTAGCGTGTACTTGATCCAAACTAAGATATAATTCATCGCTATTGGAAGCAAAACCAGCCTATTGGATTTATTCAATGTTTAAATTATTTTCTAATACTGTTAAGGTATGAGGATCCAAATTACGGAAAGACCTGTTATCCAGAAAGTCCCAGGTCCTGAGCATTCTGGATAATAGGTTGCACACCTGTAGAAGTAAATCTAGAGCAACTGGACTCACTGGTTAATCATTGAAGACGTTTCACTACTCATCCGAGCAGCTTAGTTATTATGTTATACAACAAGTTATGGTATACAACAAATTCTCTGTAAGGCTACAAATGTATTGTTGTTGCTAATTTTTATAACTCGTCTTTCTATTCAGGACCTCTCCGATTTATATTCCAGTCTCATTCAAATCAGTAAATGGTTGCTAGAGTAATGGAGACACTAGCAACCAGATTGCTGAAATTACAAACTGAAGTGCTGCTGAATAAACAGCTAAATAATTAAGAAAAAAAACACACAATTGCACATTGTCTCAGAATATCACCATGATAAAACCCTTTAAGAAATGTCTATCTTAAATAGGATAAACTGTGACAATGAGAGGGTCAACATATTACTGTTTGTCAGTTCCCTCACTATTATTTCATAGTTAGTGAACCTACTTGCTAAGCTGAAGTTTTTCTCTTTTTGAAAACATGCTGCCCTCCTGGACCCTAATGTGCCCAAAATCTGATTGATTGATTAACTGACTCACTTTGCAGAACAATGGCTCAATACAATATTCAGTCTTCTGTGATGAAATGAACAAAAATTGATCTTGCAGTTACCTAACAGGACCTTTGTTATTTAATTTCAACCTGAAGTGCATATACCCGAATAATTGCAAAGGGGAAATCATAACTTATAAAAAAATGTTCCTGAAAGTGTGTAGGTTATTTGTAAATGAGATGGTAATCAGCGTTTGGCATTTTCTGATATAGAAAATAGTTAATAATGTAAATGAGAGAATTCAGTAAAAGTGGAAAAGTCGGCTGGTCAAAATAAAAACAAATACGGGTATTGGGCCTGTTGAAATTTAAAGTGTGGTGAGGTCCATTTTTTCTTAAAAAAAAAAAAAACATTATTAGGACATTCAAGAAGCCTAACACGTTTCGTGCCTGAATGTGCACTTAAGGTGGCCGTACACGGGCAGATAAAGCTTCCAGTGCCGTTTCCAGTACAGGGGCATACACAATTACTTGTATGTCTACTTATTGGACCTGTTATCCAGAATGCTCGGGACCTGGGGTTTTCCAGGTAATGGATCTTTCTGTAAGTTGGATCTTCATACCTTAAGTCTACTAGAAAATCATGTAAACATTAAATAAACTCAATAGGCTGGTTTTGTTTCCAATAAGGATTAATGGTATCTTTGTTTGGATCAAGTATACGGTACTGCTTTATTATAACAGAATAAAAGGAAATCATTTTTTAAAATTTGGATCATTTGGATAAAATCGTCGGCCTTTCCGTAATTCTGAGCTTTCTAGATAACGGGTTTCTGCATAATGGATCCCATATCTGTAATAAAGACTAATTTCCTTAGCTCTTCGCAGCTGCCAGTAAATACCAGAAAATGGTGCTGAAAATAGCAGATTTGAATATTTATTGACATCATGGAATCAATTACATGGGGAAAATGGTCACCTTCAACCTGTACCGTTTCATTGTATTACAAGAGGACTTCAGGAAAACAATCTCATTGTAGATTAAGTAATATGACCTTCATGAGCACAACCATTAGGTTTTTGAATTAATGGACTTTCTTTTTTCTCCTAATCACCCTTAATTGTGCCTACAAGTACCTGCTGGTTTGCTTATTTGGTGAAAAAATGAAATTGTTTTAAAGTAATAAAAATATAAAGCAGTGTTGCCCTGCACTGGTAAAACTGCAGTCTTTGCTTCAGAAGCACTACTATAGTTTATATAAATAAGCTGTTGTGTAGCGATGGGGGCAGCCATTCAGTGGAGAAAAGGCTCAAGTTACACAGCAGATATCAGATAAGCTCTGTAGAACATAATGTTATCTGTTATCCATTACTTAACCTGTGCCATACAGCCATTTTTCAATTTCCGCCATTGCTACTTAGCAGCATGGTTATATGAACTATAGTAGTGTTTCTGAAGCAAACACATCAGTTTTAACAGTGCAGGGCAACACTATATGATATTTTCTTTACTTTAAAACACTTTCATTTTTTTGGTGTTACTGTTCCTTTAAAGTCCCAAACTGGAGAGTGAACAACATTAAACAAAAGAAAACATTAAAATAATTATAAATAATAACTAACAAAAATGGAATATTATTATTGCAGTACAAGAGTTTTGCTAGCCTAGGAGGGTTAGTGAATGCAGCATGTTGTATCGAATAACTGCAGGTCTGTAATGCGTTATTTTCCCTATCCTGCCCAGAACAGCTTTTACTTCACAGCAACATATAGCAACATACAAAAGCTATAGAAAGCATCTCTCCCTACTATACCTGCTATCCCACAGTCACAGTCCCTTCCCAGAGACTATTATCCCACTGCTACTATAGACACCATCTCTCCCTACTAAACCTGCTATCCCACTGTCACACTCCCTTCCCAAAGACTATTATCCATTACTACTATAGACACCATCTCTCCCTACTATACCTGCTATCCCACAGTCACAGTCCCTTCCCAGAGACTATTATCCCACTGCTACTATAGGCACCATCTCTCCCTACTAAACCTGCTATCCCACAGTCACACTCCCTTCCCAGAGACTGTTATCCCACTGTTACTATAGACACCCTCTCTCCCTACTATACCTGCTATCCCACAGTCACAGTCCCTTCCCAGAGACTATTATCCCACTGCTACTGTAGGCACCATCTCTTCCTACTATACCTGCTATCCTACAGCCACACTCCCTTCCCAGAGACTATTATCCCACTGCTACTGTAGGCACCATCTCTCCCTACTATACCTGCTATCCCACTCTCCCTTTCCAAAGACTATTATCCCACAGTTACTATAGGCACCATCACTCCCTACTATACCTGCTATCCCACAGGCACAGTCCAGGGGTTATTATATATGTTGTAGGCTATTGTTATTGTTTGCTACGGACGTCATTGCATCCTACTATACTTTGATTCCTACAACCTCATGGGTTACAATTTTACTTTTTCTTACTTTTATAAGCACCATCTCACCCCACAATATTTCCAATTCCACAGCCACAGATCCTTCTCAAAAGGCTATTATCCATTGCTGAACTTCTTGCACATCAAGAGGGGAATTAGTGGATTATTAAAATAGTGGATTATTAAAATAGTGGATTATTGAGCCTTGACAAATAATTCCATTCTGTAGCTGTTACCTGCAAGGGTTTCACTTTGTGCAGAACTCAGGACTGTTTTCCTTGCAGTGACCAACATTAAAGTCTTTTGAGGTGGGTGAACAGCATGAGCCTGCAGTAATATTTTTTAACACTAAAGTGAAACTAAGAAGAACAATAATCACAAAAAGTCAATGACATTTATAAAGGCAACAAATCAAGCAACAGAATGCTTATATGTTACAGTAAAGAGTTTCAGGCCAATCTGATTTCTGTAAAGAACCCACAGAGTCATAATTCTCTGCTATATAGGCCATCAATTAGCAGAGACAATTACAGATGCAGAGTAAAAACCCCTGCAGTCACCTCTGCTGTAAAAGGAATGCGGCTGAGTCATTGCACCGAATTTTCATTCTGCTTTAGGTCCTTGTCTTAAAGATTAAGTGATTTGTTCTGGATTTGGAATAGGTTAAGAGCACTTTATCCTGAAGCACAGCTGCAGTATTAATATGTGAGGTGGCCGGGAAAAAAAATAAATAAATACAAATAAAAGATTTTATCCTCTGCAAGCTGAAAATTTACAGCCGTTCCATTGCAATTTTCCCAGTTATGGTCAAATCCTTTTTTTATAGGTTTTAGCAAACATGTCATTTTTTTCTCCATCACGTTATAGTTTCAGTAAATGGCGTAAGTATTAGTGATGGGAAAGCTGAATCCTGCTTTTTGTTATTTCTTCTGCAAGTTTATATTAGATAAATGGTGGAACATATTTAATCATAGGAATATTTTGTCATACAAATTACTCATAGTGCTAGCTCAGAACGCTATTTCAGGGCAACTCTGCTGGAAAAGTCATGCTTTACAATTACACTACTAATAGAACTGTGAGCGTGACATTTTAAGTGCCATTTGGGGTAACCAGGGGATACAGGATCTGGAACCTGTTTATTGTGGCCATACTCATAGCCTTGTGTCATGTACACCTGTTTTTGCTTCTCACCGTCTCCATATTTTTTTTTAATTTAACCTTTATTTGTTATTGGGTAATTTACATTATTAATTTTCATTAATCTATTGATTATCATATCCAAATTATAAATTATTATCATATAGGCTTTCCACTAGTCCAGTTTTGGGGGAAAAAAAACGGGCAGGTAGTTTTGACCCGGACAGCCCTTCCTATTCCAAATTAGGAAAATCAGGCAGGATTTCCTAAGATTGACGCCATGATCAGCCAATCATAGCCCCCCGCTACATCACTGGCTGCGCCACAGAGTGTCACAGCCCCATATAGAGTCAGGGACAAGGAAAGGTGGCAACCATATTAGTCATTTATATTGGGAAATATTGGGGATTTTTTGTTCTTTCTATCTTATTGTACTATCTTAAACAGGTAGTTTGCCTGTATAATATACAGAATGATAGTCTTGGACAATATGCAATTGGTTTTCATTTATTATTATTTGTAGTTTTTGAGATATTTAGCTTTGTATTCAGTAGCTCTCCAGTTTCAAATTTCAGCAAAGCATTCGCAGAGCATTAGCGTTTCAGAGGGGTCAATGACCCCCATTTGAAAACTTGAAAGCATCAGATGAAGAGGACATATAATTAAAAAACAATTGAAAAAAAAGATAAATAACGAAGACCAATAAAGTCCCAAAAAAAACGCTGGCGTGTTTTACCGTTGTAGGGTGAAAAATATCGGTTTTTTTTGGGGGGGGGGTTACCCTCCTTCCCCCTTACATTTCCTAACATATGGCAACTCAACTATACAGGGGGCACATGTAGGGCAATAGGACAACTTTATTTTTTTTATTAAAGGTTTCCTGGGCGTGTGTAGTGTAATGTAGTGGTTGTAACATATACTTCTATTATACGCTTAAGTTCCTGCCGTATGCAAATTAGGCATCGCTAGCGTAACTGCGCTTTGCCTAGCGCAGTAACACTAGCGCAACTACGCTACCGTTCGCCGACCTGAGTATAACTTCGCACTTTAGTGAATTTGCGTAGCGCTGGTGAAAATTCACCTGGCGAAATGTGGCGAACGCTAGCAAAGCCAACGCTAGCAAATTTTCGGATCTTAGTGAATTTGCCCCTAAATGTTAACCTAAAGGTGAACCACCCCTTTAATGTCTTCACAATCTTATTGGACTATCAATGTCTTTACATTCTTTTTTGTATCACTCATCTATATATATTGAACAAAAATTCAGAAAAACAACTTGACCCAGAACCAACTTAGCCTATCGCCCTATTATTACAGCCAAGTGTCTTATAAGCCTATGTTTTACATTACTTCTAAATAATTTTACACTCTTTAACTGTACTTTTATGGAACAGTAAATTTGTTTTTTATAAAAGTGTATGGGCAAATCTAAAATCCTATTACGCAAAAACATGCATTGTAGTAAATAAATCCCTTAGCTGCATGCTATTTCATCCTTGAAAATACAAATGATAAATGAAACTCCTTATATAGTCGGTAAAAAAAGAGTTGCACAGCTGATTCTTCTCGGCCCTAAAAATTATTAATCCTGCCTGTCACATGCACCTAAGGGGTTAATTAGAAGTTTAAAAAGACAGGATGAGCCAGCTGATTCCCTTTCTTAAGAAGAAATTGAAGTTTTACACTAGCAGCAAAAAAGTTTTAAAAAAAAAAAAAAATCTTGAGCTTTTTTTAATGCTTTAAGTACAATCATCAGCGATTTTATGCTCACATAAAAAACATATACACATATATGACCTGATTGGTATGTCTGTGGAACTAGTCACTTGAAGGAAAAATTTACTCCCAAAATGAATACTTGAGCAACGGAAAAAAAAAGTACATAAATATATTTATATCAGTAAATATTATCTCTTACCTTGAGCCAATATTTTGTGATGGTCTTTGTGCTGCCTCAGGGATCCCCTGACCAGAAATACTACAACTAGTGTGGGTCAGGAAAATCCCGCCATCCGCCCTCCCACCACCCGCGCCAAAACCCAACTTCTGGCTTCCTTTTATAGACCTTTGCCAACCCACTCTCCGCGAGCAGGCATGTGTCTATTAAAAGTGAACCTGGAAGTAGGAAGCCGGCATTTGTAAGGTTGCCCACAACCCAGAAGATTGGGTGCGAGGTCGGCCAAAACCTCCCGACCTGTGGGTATCGGGCCAGCCCACTCATCACTAACAATCTGGGCCGGATTTACCTAGCGGGTGCCCCTAGACTCACTGTCATTTGTCGCCCTGTCCCCTCCCTTTTATTTGCTAAAATTTTCATCATCGGGACAGAACAATGGGAATTGGCACACAGGAAATTAAAATTTCTGAACCAATGTGGGCATGGTTTGGCAGCATGCCGCCCCCTAAAATCCTGCCACCCTAGGCCTGGGCCTAGGAGGCCTCTCCACAAATCCGGGCCTGCTAACTATAATTATAACTGTAACAGGAAGAAGTGTGGAAGCAAAAGACAGATCTCTGTCTGTTAATTGGCTCATGTGAACTAACGTGTATGGTTTGTTTGTGTGCACCGTGAATTGTATGATCCTGGGGGTCCTTAGTTCTTAAAATGGCAGTTTTCTATTTATGATTACCCAATGGCACATACAGGTAAAAAAGTATATTATTATGAAAATGGTTTATTTACATGAAGCAGTATTATACATAGGAGCTGTTTTATGTAATATATTTTGATAAAGACATTGTTTATTTTTCCTTCTGCTAGTACTATTGCACAGGGTGTGCTATTTGTGTAAAATTATACATTCCAGGGTATATCCAGCTTTATTCTTCGAGCATCCATGTAAAGGTATAGCGATGTTTAACCTGACAATATCTTGCATATCTTGCTTGTTAATGTGTACAACTAGGGATGCCACCTAGTGGCAACAGCAGCTCTGAATGTCAAACAGGGGCTGCCCCATTAACGCCTTTCATGGCTTCCTGCCACTGCATCAGGAGCTTCTGATGAAGTGGCAGGAAGCCACGAAACGCGTTAAGCGGGCAGCCCCTGTTTGACATTCAGAGCTGCTGTGATTTTTAATGGATTTTGTAAAATAGAATTTTTATTGTGACTTCCGCATGGGATAGCGGTTTATAGTGCAGCACATGGGACCTGTAGGGTGATCTGGTAAGTGCTCCCACTATATTCTATTATTGGACTATATACATACAGTTCTCTAAACTGGAGAAAACAGAGGCAGTGCATATTTCCTAAACAGTTATATTTATTCATTTGTTACATTAGCTAATACCCACATGAGCAGTATAATAGGTCATAAGTTTACTAAATGAGTAGTCAGAGCACTTTTAAGAAGCTGCAATGTGGAAATGATGAATGACTCTGGAAATAAGCTTCAGAGCATGAGTCTCAACAGGTGATACATCTGCAAGTACTCTACGGAGGCCCTAGACCAGCGGTCCTCAAACTTGGCCCTCCAGCTGTTAAGGAACTACAAGTCCCACAATGCATTTGCCTGACTGTGGCTGTCAGACTCCATCATTGCATTGTGGGACTTGTAGTTCCTTAACAGCTGGAGGGCCAAGTTTGAGGACCACTGCCCTAGACAAATAGAGAAAAAGGCAAACATATAGATGTGGCTTGGGCCAGGAGAAAACAGAAATGGTGATACAAACCAGGGGTCTGTAACGCTAATTTGGGTTACACTTCAAACTACACAGCAGGGCAGGGCCTACACCAAGTGGAAGCTTTCCCTAACATACCCAGGCAAACTATACATGAGACATAGAAGATGGGCGCCAGGAGGTTCACTCAGGCATTTCAAAACCTGTGGGGAGCTACTCCCTACTATCAATCCTGGGTAGGGTTGCCACCTTTTCTTGAAAAAAATACCGGCCTTCCTATATATATATCCTTTTATCCTATTAATAACATTGGGATCAACCATCAAAAATACCGGCAACTCTAATCCTGGGTGGAGCTACAACTGCTCATGCTGCTTAAACTATCTGCCTCACTCGCCTAGAGAGTTGCCTGGTCCCCATGCTTTCTGGGCCTTGCTGAACCCTGGCTCCCCTGGGCACACCCAGCTGGATCAACGTCCAGCAGCAAAGAGGAATCTGCCACTCCCTTCCCAGCACTATACAGTGTAACGCAGGAAATGGTTACCACACCCTTTGACCAATAACTACAGGCATGCAAATACTTAAATTGCAACACAGGCTTTTGCCTGGCAACTAAGGGATTTAACTCTATAGGTGCTTGTAAAACCTATAGGTACCTACAGGTCTAAAGTAATAATACAATAGAACCTGACTTAAGTTATGCTACAGAATTCTGACTATTAAAGGTAGAACTATAGGGCAGACTTACCTGCGTTTCCATCGGATCCGATGCTGGGCAGCAAAACGCCTGCGTCAAGTCAGATCCAACAGGAAACAAGGTAAGTAATATAAAGTCAGAAGCTGCTGCAATGGTGATCCGACGCAACACAACTGTCGGATGCAAACACTGCAAGCTGCGTCTGCGTCCAACAGCTGTGTTGCGCCGTATCACCGTTGCAATAGCTTCTGACTTTATATTACTTATAATATAGGTATTTTGTCGCCCCGACGGAAACACAGGTAAGTCTGCCATGTAGTTCTACCCTATCACTGCAGTCTTTCTTTGCTGATTGCTTCCTGCATTCCCCTATATAATTTATATCTACCATGTTCTCACATTCACAGTTGCATATTCATGCAATAGCAACTTTTAAAAGAGGTGATTCTTCAGGATTCTATTTGGAGGAAGTAAACTCCTTCACACCTTCTTCTCTCAGGACATTCAGAAATAATGCAAATGAGCAAAAAAAGAACCTTGCTAGGAATATAATCATTACGCACTTCTTGGGGTTTTTTTTTGTGGTCTTCGATGCAAAACAAGGATGATCTACAGGGATTCTCTATGCAGCTGTAAAAGGAATACACAGTAATGGAGAAAGTGTACTGTCTAAGTAAAAAACTCTCAAGACAGAGTAATAAATACAACATTCTGTTTGCTCTAAGTGGTTTACTACAACATTGTAAAATGCTGTTAAATTGTACAACTGTTTTACAAAGTTGCTACTAATGTTGCACCACAATCCACCAAACCAAAAAGTGAGAGAATTTCTCAAAGTACAGGGAAAATTAACATTCTGCACAGAAATGAATAGCAATACTAGTGCATTAATGTATTTGTACCTGTATATGTACGCTTCTTGCAATGTTATATTCAACATGAACATATATTTTTTCTTATGAAAAGACACGCAGGTTTTAGCTATTGAAAAATGCTCTAAAATCAAGAATCTTAATATCTAGATGACTTTTTCCATTCAGTGGGCACAGTGAACACATTTCATTAAATGAAAAAAAAATACTCTTCAAAAGATATTACAATCACAGCCTCTGTAATTGCATTGTCTGCTTAACTGTGTTGTGACAGCACTGTATATGGTATTACACCAGTATTAATAAATCTATTACATGAGACCTATCTAGCATATGTGGGCCCCCAGATATATCCCGACCCTAGGCAATCGGACAGTGAATAACATATTAAAAGGGAGGGATGACTTCTGATGCTTTTCAGAAGGTCATCGATTGTCCTAAAAAGAGTTGTGGAGAAACACAAGCATGGAATATGTTCCTGGGCGGTGCCAAATAAGGGCTGTGATTGGCTATTGGCATCGGCGATACAAATGGTTTTTATGCAACCAAAACTTGCCTCCAAGCCTGAAATAAGCACCTGCTTTGAGGCCACTGGGAGCAACATCCAAGGGGTTGAGACGCAACATGTTACTTGTGAAACACTAGTTGGAGACACTGCCCTCTTCCAATATAACTGGAAGTGAGAAGAGTCTATCCTTAGCTACCTTTACCTAAACTAATGTATTTCCTTCTCCTAAATACTGAACTATCTGTAAAGATACTAATATTATCCACATCCCATGTTTAAATTGTAATCACCCATGTAGTCATGTGAAGCTCTGAACTTCAAGCCTCCTCCCAATGCTACTTTATTAATTTTCCATTTCCTGGTATGAATATAGAAGGGAAATGGATGGATATACTGGTTGGTTTCATTGAGCTAACAGAACTGGAACACTATCTACACCACCAATATCTAATGGAAGAAACTAGAAGCAAGGTAGTCATTAACTATTAAGATATCTCACCAAAGAAGAAAACCCTCATATTCGAAATGTGTCTCTCACTTAAAGGACATGCACTCCCCCTCATCAAAAATTTAATCAGTGAACAGCCTCTTTGAAATCTTTAGATAACTGCCTTACTATGGTTGTTAAAGGGTTAACAGTAAGGCTGCAGCATCCCCTTAATCACTTAGAAACTCTTCCCCTCCTCTAACCCACTCTGCCCCCTCCTTCAGAAATTTGCTTTGACTTTTGACTTATGAGCATGCATAGTTCTTCTCAGCTCAGATTACTATAAACACTCTCCAGTCTAACAGCCAATGAAGAGATAGTATTGCTGATTCCCATCGAAACTCTGCTCTAGGTTTCTGATCCTATGTATTTCTCCTAAGCACCCCTCCTGAGTTCAGCTTAACCATTACAGTAATGAACCCCAACAAACTTTTTATCAAAGTGTGTTGTGCATTTTGCATTGTATGAACTTTACAGCATACACATCTCAATGTTATTGATCATGTGTCAGAGGGAAAATGACTGCCAGGTGAAAGCTGCTATTTGTTTTAGGAAAATGTGATGGTGCTGGCAAATGGAAGGGGCATATGCAGTCCTAATGATGTGGTTTGGGTGGGGAAGATATGCCCAACTAATATACATGGAAGGAAAATGTAGGCTTTACATGTCCTTTAAATAAGCTACCCTCTGTTGTGGGGTGAGTGACATAAAGGAAATCTTCTCCTGCAGGTGCAGAAAATGCACAAATTCAAATCTTTCTCTTGCACTTAGTAAACTTTGGTTTGTTTCTTTCTGGAAGAGGAAAATAATGATTCTAGAACTGATGGGACTGGCAATACTCCAATAACATCAGGTTATAAAGAGCAAGAAAGCTCAGTGAGAATATCATTATTCTTGCTTGAGACAGGGATCAAAAAGTATGTGTGCACAAGGCAGATAAAACTGGCAACAGTGAAGCAATTAAATACTCTATATCCTAAGTTCCATTAAAGGAATACTTGGCCATGAAAAAAAAATTAGTAAAGGGGGTGATAAACTGTTGAGATACATGTTTGCACCATTCAAGATGATAAATTATCCACCACATTTTATTTCACTCACCATCATCATAATCAATATAATTTAAGGGAATTATCAGTAGAATGAAAGATGCTTCTTTCAAAAAGCTATTACTTGTAAAAGCCAAACATTCATTCATTTATCATGCTAATTTGGTCACCAAAACTCACATTAGATGGGTTTACCCATGATCATTAATAGCAATCAACAAGCACAAGCATGCAGGTAAATAAACCTCTTCGGATATTATTGCTAGATATAAGGTTTTACATGATTTTTTATATTTCTAAAGAATAATCAGAACAGACACCCTCATAGCATAGATAATTAGGCAGTAAAATTGGAGCATTATACCCAATGCATGATGTTCCTGGCTTGTTCCTTACACAAACAAAATGAGAAACCGCACACAGGAGCTAATGCAAATGGGGATATACCCCTAATGTGTTTTATCCATAAAATGATGCACAGTGTTTCTGGGCTGGCCCCTTCATCATCATTGGATTCAGGGGAGTGACATCTCCCTAGAGCAGCGGTCCCCAAACTTTTTTTACCCGTAAGCCAAATTCAAATGTGCAAAGAGTTGGAGAGCAACACAAGCATGAAAAAGTTCCTTTGGGTGCCAAATAAGGGCTGTGATTGGTTATTTGGTAGCCCCTGTGTGGACTAGCAGCACACAAAAGGCTCCACTTTGAACTATGATTAGTTTTAATGCAATTAAACATTACTTTCAAGCTTGGAATTCAAAAATAAGCACCATCTTTGAGGATCCTGAGAGCAACATCCAAGGGGTTGGAGAGCAACATGTTGCTCACGAGCTACTGGTTGGGGATCACTGCCCTAGAGGATTGAGCACCAAGCTCTGCAGCATAGGAAGGCCAGTGAGTGCGTTCACACTTTTACGAATTTTGTTCCTTACAGATACAGATCCTTACAGAGAGAGGGATATTCTGAGAAAATCTGCTTTTTTTGGGGGGTTTTTTTTTTTCAATATTTGAGTTATTTGGCTTTATTCAGCAGCTCTTCAGTTTGCAATTTCAGAATTCTGATTGCTAGGGTCCAAATTACTCTAGCAACCATGCATTGATTAGTAAAAGACACTGGAATATGAATAGGAAAGAACCCGGAAAAGAAAGACGAGTAATCACAAGTAGCAGTAACCATAAATGTATAGCTTTACAGACCATGGATGGGGACAGGGAACCCTTTGAAAGTTGGAAAGATTCAGAAGAGGAAGGCAGATAATTAAAAAAACTATAAAAAAAAAAAAGAAATAACAAAGACCAATTGAAAAGTTATTACTAATTTTAACTTAGAGGTCAACCACCCCTTTACCATTTTCACTACCCCAGACGTTAAGAAAGAGATAACATTTTTTCAGTAATTCATCATCAAACTCGACACAAAAAAATAATTGGAAAACTCATATTTGAAAGATATCCAAGGAGACGGGCTTTACATTAAAATATAAACTACGCAATTGATAATCTGACTTTTCCATTTCCCTTACCACTGTAGGAGGAGAATAATATCTGGACTTCCCAAACAATGAACTTGGCTTTAGACATTCACTTGAAAAAAGTAATGGCTGTAATTTTAATTTTGTTTAATTGCTGGTTTTAAAGTCTAAAGGCAGAATGAATTCTCCTATTCTCCTGCTCCCAAGAAAAGAGAGAAACTGCAATTAGACTAGAATGCTACTATTAGAACTCTGTCCAGTAAAAAAAAACAAAAAAAGTAATGCATTGAACCAAACATTTAATTTACAAAGGTGCCTGTATATAAGTCTCAGCTGTCTGCTGAATTCTTTCTGAGCATATACAAATATAAATGTGCCTTCTCAGTCCAACTACTGGTCTTCAAGGTTTAATTACTTAACACAAATTCTAGAACTTGATATTATTGGCAAATGGTCTTCACTTTTAATTTACTGTGGTTATTGAATTATTTAGCTTTTTGTTCAGCAGCTATCCAGTTTGAAATTTCAGCAGGTATCTGTTTCTAGGGTCCAAATTACAAATCCGAATAGAAAGAGGAGTAATTAAAAAATAGCAATAACCATAAAATTGTAGCCTCAAAGAGCAGTCCCTCCTATCTATTACTTATTGAGCCAACTAGAGAAACTTTCCTCTTAAAGGGCAATAACTGTGACTTCTTGAGCTAGTAAAGGAACTTCGAACGATCGAAAAGGAAAAATTTGATAGATCGATAAATCGTTCGAATCGAGCAATTCGAACAATTTTTTCGATCGATCAAATTTTTTTTATTCTATCAAAATTAATGAAACCCAATTCGGTAGCTTTAATCTGGCGAACTAGGTGGTCGAATAAAAATTTAAAGGGGAAGTACTTTGACGGTCGAATATTCGAATTAAATTTTATTCGAATCATTGATATCATTCGATTCGATCGAATTTAGAAAATTCACTGGTCAAAGTGGTCTTCAAAAGCATTCGATATAGAGAAACTCATTGAACTACTACTATAAGTCTATTGGCAATATAAAAACTTTAATTAGGAGATACATTTTTCTCATCAAATTGAATCTGGCCCAATGTTAGAGGCTCTATAGCATATTCTGTTTTGTTTAGAAGTGGTGCATAAGAGATTGAAAGAACTATAGCCCACTGTTGAACTCATGCATATAAAAGCTTTCGGGTCTTTTTTAGCAAATACAGAAGAATATTAGTGAAGGAATCCCGCCTAGTGAGCATATTGCAATGCCTAATTTATTGGCTGCTTTTTGCAGAACATGCAACCTTGTAATTACTTTGCTCAAAGAGGGCTTTGTGTCGAAGGGCATTATGGGAGGTCACTTCCAGGAAAGCATCACAGTTTCAGAGAAGATATTACTGAATCAGGATGTTAGGTTTTTATTTAAGATATATCCCCCCCCCCCAACTGGATTTTTGGATCATCCTCAGACATATAGGAATTTGAGATTAAAGTCTAGACACAAGAGAGTATAAAACACAGCGCTGTTCACAAAGTGGGGGGGAGGGAACTGGTCATTTGTCAAGTGCTGTTTAATGTAGAATCTATGATGCTGGCCCTAAATAACTATAGCACCTGCACAGTAGATCTACATTTTCAATGAAGACTTTGATCTATGTTTTGCCAATGTTTTCAATGCAACAAGGTATAACAGCCCATCAATAGGCATGATTCACAAGAAGGGCAGGCTTTTTTAAAAAAGTGTAGACTAACAGCATAAACAAGTCCCTATACTTCTGTGCTATAGGTGGTTTGGGAAACTGATATAAACCTGCTGTTCAAAAGGTCTGGTGATACCTGTAACTTAACTGAATACTGTATGTAATTCTGCTGTCTAATAACCTTTCTTTACTTATATATTCAGTTCCTGACATCTGTATTCATCAATATTTGACATTGTACCCTTATAAGGCATAAGTCAAAAGTGTGAGTCATCGTCTTTGAACATAACTCTTAGGCTTAGTCCAGACGGGGAGATTCGGGGGCGATTCGTCGCCTGGCGAGGCAATTTGGAGCGATTTTAAAAATCGCGCCGCTCCGTGTGGATAAGCGCAGACGTTTTCAAGCTATGCCGGTGCCTAGCTATTCGGGGAGATTCGGGGGCGATCCGTTGCGGCGAGAAGTCGCCAGGCGACGGATCGCCCCCGAATCTCCCCGTCTGGACTAAGCCTTAAAGGAATTGTTCAGTATAAAAACTAGGAAGATAGGCTGTGCAAAGTAAAAAATGTTTTCAATAGAGTTAGTTAGCCAAAAATGCAATGTATAAAGGCTGGAGTGACTTGATGTCTAACGTAACCAAATAGAATACAACTCACTGCTTTGCAGCTCTCTTGGTTTCCACTGATTGGTTACCAGGCAATAGCCAATCAGTGACTTGAGGGGGAGGCCACATGGGTCATAACTGTTGCTTTTGAATCTGAGCTGAATGCTGAGGATCAATTGCAGACTCACTGAACAGTTATGTCCCATGTGGCCCCCCATTAAAGTCACTGAGCTGCAAAGCAGGAAGTTTGGTTTTGTTCTGTTAAACATCCACTCCCTCCAGCTTTTATACATTACATTTTTGCCTAACCAATTATATTAGAAACATTCTTTATTTTGCACAGCCTATTTATCCAGTTTTTATTTGTACACTGAAGGCTCTGTCAAGGATTGTTCACTCACACACAGCCACTTAGTAGTCTCATTCATATTCAAGTGAGCTACCATCAAAATGTAAAACTACATAACAATCACCCTTACTCCGAATACATTATTTTCTTTAATTGACATAGAAAATCGTTGTTTAAACGTGAACCTATTTGCATTAATTCCATTAAAACCAATAAACCCAATTATTTTATTGAATATTCCATCAGATAATCCGATCGTCTGAATTACAAAATTGACTTGCTGTATTAGTAGGCTGACGCTCATAATTCCTGCTTTTCTGGCTTGTGGGTTGAACCCTTAATATGTTTAAGATCATATGGTTTTTGTTCTCTGTATTGTTCTATTGCCAAGGGCTTATTGGCTTTTCATGGAACTGCAGACAACCAGTTAAAAGTGACAACAGTTATGGGATCCATTATCCAGAAACCCATTATCCATAAAGCTACGAGAAGGTCATCTCCTATAGACTCCATTTTAATCAAATAAAGGTATGGGGCCTATTATCCAGAATGCTCAGGACCTGGGGCTTTCCAGAGAATGGATCTTTCTGTCATTTGGATCTTCATACCTTAAATCTATTAGAAAATCATGAAAACATTAAATAAACTTTTGCTTCCAATAAGGAATAAATAATCCAATAAGGATTAATTATATCTTAGTTGGGTTCAAGTACAAGCTACTGTTTTATTATTGCAGAGAAAAAGGAAATCCTTTTTAAAAATTTGTACAAAAAAGAGTTTATGGGAGACGGCCATTCCGTAACTTGGCACTTTCTGGATAACGGGTTTCCGGATAATGGATCCCATACCTGTAATCCAAATTTTTCAAAAATGATTTCCTTTTTCTCTGTAATATAAAAAATCAGTACCTAGTACTTGATCTCACCTCTGATTCAATTCATCCTTGCTGGAGGCAAAACAAAACTATTGGGTTTAATTAATGTTCAAATATTTTTTGCAGACTTAAGGTATGGAGGTCCAATTTTCCTATATCTGGAAAACCCCAGATCCCAAGCATTCTGGATAACAGGTTCCATACCTGTAATATTAAGGAAGGTAAGTACCCTTCTAGTGCTTATAGAGAAAATATAAGCCGTTGCATGAGTTCCATGAGCTGTACTGTAAAAAATGTGAATTACAGGGTCGGTAAATACTCCCTCCCAGAGCTGCTTTAGAAGGTGAAAAATGAAACTTTACACTTTTGTATTAGAAAAACTGTCACACATAGAAAATAATTGGAAAACGCCTTTATTTCTGTTGAACTATCTGAAACCAACTGAACTGAAGAAAGTGTTGGAAGGTGAACTCAAGGTGAGGCTCAATAGAAACCTCGTACATTTGCCTGCAGATTCCTCTTCTTTGCAGAATTCAGGTGCTCCACTATTTACACTGCTTATAGATGGCACTTAGCTCTTAGAGCATGGAGGCACTACTGTACCTAAATGTTAGCTCCTCCCTTCTGCCAGACCAACCTTCATTGCAGGAGACACTATCGTCAGATTTAATACAGAAGGATCTTCGTTCTCCTTCGTCTCACCTTGTATATTCATTTTCCCTAGAACAACCAGTCTTTATAATCCCTGTATCTTATCATAGGGTGGGAGAGATGGAAGAAAGACAGGTAAAGGCTTAGATATTGGAAGCAAACCATAAAAATGAAATGCAAAGTTTGATGAGGCAGGTAAACTCTGAGCCTTTTGTTAGTAAACATAACAATGACCTCTTTCATTTACGTTTTATGTATTGCTGTCCCATTTAATTTAGAGCGTTTTTCATAATGTGATATATCCCTAAAGCTGGAAAGGATCTATTCTACAGCAGACAGAACTGAAATTTTGAAACAAGATACAGTATACAATTATCCATTTGATATTCCCATAAGGTTGAGGATTTAGTATCAAGCTAGTAAATGCAGGCTAGTTTCCAGGCTAGTATCAACCAACCAGTGACTGCAGAGGCAGTTTCAGGCTGCTGACTTCATGCAAACTTACTCAGCTCACAACTCTGAGCACAATTGCAGTTTACATTTTTAAGCAGTTTTTGAGATATTTGCAATTTCAGACTGCTAATACCTGGATTTTCACCAAAACAGCTACAGTATCTCTTAAAGTCAAAGAGTCAGCAACCCTACGTGATGCGACTATACCTGAAGTGCATAGAAAGTGTTGCTGACATTTTGACCTTCAAAAGCCAAAAGTCTAGTATTAGAAGTCTAAAACTGCCTAAAAATTATAATAGCTTACAAATCACTAAAAATAGAAAAATAAAGTATATTGCAAAAATTTTAAAAAAGGATCACTCTGAGCAAGTTTACATCATTACATTTTTAAGCAGCAAGAAAGTACCCTGCGTCCCATTACTTTTAACAGATCCTTGCATATTACTGTTGTTTCCAAATAAATCAACTGCAATAGGACCCGTAGCATAATAGTTCCTCTTATGTTTATCTTGACATCCATGAATCTCTTACATAACCTAGGCAAGTTTTTTTATAACAACATATTTCAACAACAGACACAACTACACTTTATTATAATTTCAGTAATCATAGTTCAGATGGGTATGACTGGGTATATTGGCCTTATTGGAAAAAATAATGGGAACCACTGTCTAAAGCATCTAAAGTACATGTTATTTTTCCTTTAGCATATTCCTTCTTCATGCTGCAACTTCTTAAGAGCTATTCTCCCAGATCCTGGAAACAACATCAGGTTTCCCAAAGCGCTGGCTTTCAATGAATCATCCAGGCTCTTATTAAGCAGTGTATTTGGATGCAGAAACTCTGCCATGTACTCTTGTTAATTACAGACAGCAATAAATAAGGGAAATGCTACTGTATACAGTAGTTGACATTTTAGCAAATCATGACTTTCGGCATTTAAAAGCTGTTTTTCAGTTGCAGCGTTTGATGGTAATTTATAAATAAATGAAAGGTGGCATTTGAAGGAGAGTCTAAATGCTGCCAATTATGTTACCTGCTTTAAAGATAAGAAATTGATCTTATTCTATAGACACATCAGATAGAATGGGAAATTGTGAAATGGGTAATGAGAGCTGTCTATAAGGAGTGCACACTCAGTCTACATAAAAAGTAAAATTTTTATTATATCAAAAACTATCCATAACCTGCTTTAATTAATCTTGTAATATTGCCACAATGAGCAGCATATATACAGGCAGTGCAGCCACATAATACACGCCATAAATGCAATTTGGCTGTAGAATAGCAGGTGTATAAGGGAGAGATAATGACTGTAGCAACAGTGAAAATAATTGGCTTTCGGAAGGGTCAGTGGCTGTGGAACTGCAGGTAGAGTTGATTTATTTGGTGCTTCTAGCAATGGAAATGGTTTTTATTATACATGAATAATGGGGCCTATGGGGATGTACCTGCATCTGATGGGGAATTCAGACTCAATAGCTGCTCAAGCTGAGCTCCCAAGGGCCCCATACAATGGCAGCTGAGTTGCTTACTTGATCTGGAGGGATGGAATGTCTATAGATTTTTTATTGGCTTGTGTATTGCCAGATTTAGGAATGTTATAACTGGTGCATAGCTTGTTCCATGTTTACTATCCCAACAATATTAAACAACTTTCTATTTTGTCTACTGTACTTAGACAGTAAAATGTCTTGTTACTATGGGTTATTAGGCTTGAAATAAGTATATCTAACCTTTTATGAGGTGCAGTGGGTTTAAAAAGAAGGTACATCTGTGAAGTTGAGTTGAGACGTTTTTGCAAAGCTGGTAAAATAAAATTTGAGAAAGACAGTGGGGTTGTGGGATAGCAGGTTGGTATAGTAGGGAGAGATGATGTCTATAAAAGCAGTGGGAATAATAGTCTTTGGGAAGGGACTGTGCCAGTGGGATATCACATATAGTAGGAAGAGATAGTGCCTATAGAAGCAGTGGGATAATAGTCTCTGGGAAGGGACTGTGGCTGTGTAGCAGGTATAGTAGGGAGAGATGGTAATATAGTATAGTAATAGTGGGATAATAGTCTCTGGGAAGGGACTGTGACTGTGGAATAGCTGGTATAGTAGGGAGACATGGTGTCTATAGTAGCAATGGGGCAACAGTCTTTGGGAAGGGAGTGTGGCTGTGGGTTAGCAGGTATATTAGGGAGAGATGGTGTCTATAGTTGCAGTGGGATAATAGTCTCTGGGAAGGAAGTGTGGCTGTGGTATAGCAGGTATAGTAGGGAGAGATGGTGTCTATAGTAGCAGTGGGATAATAGTTTCTGGGAAGGGACTGTGGCTGTGATATAGCAGGTATAGTAGGGAGAGATGGTGTCTATAGTTGCAGTGGGATAATAGCATCTGGGAAGGGACTGTTGCTGTGGGATAGCAGATATAGTAGTGAGAGGGATGGTGACTATAGTAACAGTGGGATAATAGTATCTGGGAAGGAACTAAGGATTTGGAGTAAGTGTCTAAGTATAGCAATATGACACCAATACTGATTTATATAAGAGTTATATAGTCATGTCCATTCAGTTGTTTTTGTTGGAAAGGGATTCACAGTATCTCTAACTGCTGACTATACAGGCCACTGTTGCTTACTGGCACATATATTTGGCTCCATCACAATTAAATACTTCTAGAAAAGATTTAAATACATATGTCAGTATAAAGAATGAAAGAAGAAGCATATTGGCCACTACATTTTGACAGAATGATAGAAAGGCATAAAAGTTATGCATAAACAGCCAATAGGCAATAACAAATTCTATGCAGAAAATGTCAGAAGCAGATGCTTCAAAGCAAGCTCAGAGTTTAAGCTGGAAGGAAATACACTTGCACATTGTAGCACACTGATGAAAGAGTCCTGTTGTATCTGTGAGTCATTGGACACCACAAAGGAGAAGATGTTCAGGATTCTGCTGCTTCTTTGGTGGGAGCGTGAGCTGAGGTTTTTCTTAGACAAAAAAAAGATCACATTTAAAAGTGAGCAATGCAAGATATTTTGTTTAACATTACACCCAAAACAGGAATGAAAATATAAAGGCTATTCATTGGGATGTGCCATAAAATTTGAACCAGAAAAAGTGAGAATGAGAAAGTTGAAAACAAAGGCTACATTTCTAAGATACATTAAAACTAAACATTAAAACTAGGGCAAAAACCCTACAAGTCCCAGGCAGCTGTTCTGCTTCCTGCTGCCTCCTTTCCCAGGCTGTGCAGGGGCGCTGGCAGGACAATGCACTGTAAGATAGGAACCAGTCAGTAGCTAGTCTGACCTGATAGGGAACTGAAGCCTGTCTTTGCTTGTGTGACTGCAGGGCTGTGATTGGATGTCCCCATCCTAGTGTGCTTTTGGCAGGGACCATTAGGACATGCCCACCCCTCCTCTGTGCCCGAAACACAGACAGGGGACATTACAAATCTATAGGGAGTTCCAATAAAGGGACCATTTTTAAAGATAATTTTTACTTTTAGCCCAAAGTGAAACCAGCACCATACTGTATATTATTAATTATTGCCTACAATATCATGATGGTTTTAAAGTTATCCTGTGTTTCTCCTTTAAATAAATACAATTTCTTTAAAAAAAGAAAATGGTCATAGATGAAAATAAGAACTGTATAATCATTATGGTGCACAAAAAAGCAAGAGTATTTAGCTGGCATACAGGGGAGAGCTTTAAAGAGCGCTATTGATAAGCAGATGGTTATATTATTAAGATTAAATGGCCACTTTGATCATTATTCATCCATCAAGCTCACAACTTCTTTTGGTTGTTATATCGAAATTTGAATCATTTCATAAATGCCAGTGATTCCAAGCCCCAGCTGGCTACTGGTCCTGCTTGCCCCTCACATGTAATCATGGACTTATTAACACAACTCAACCATCCTGGTACTTCATTTTCAGACTCATTGCCATTTAATGCAGGCAAAAGTCTAGAAGTAAATCTTCTAACAAAACAGAGATTGTGTATCAGGTAGCAGCAGAAAGTTTGAATGTCATAGTGTGATGTCAGTGGTATATATTTGTTTCAGGAAAGGTCCACACAGTTACTGTGTCTTTCCCTATTCTATAACATTGTTACAATTTTACATACAGTATGTATTGATAAAACAATGATTGAAAGTGTTGCCAAAAAAAGAGTTTAACTTTGATCAAATTTTTAGTGAATGGAACATTTCCCATCATTTGTTGTCATATAATTTCCCCCTGCTTATAAGAAACTTTCAGAAACGTACAACAATGCCTACAAACATCAAATAGTTTTTCTCAAAAAATTAAACGCTGTACCATACTCACAATTCCTCTGTGTTAGGAGAAATTGTTTGAATGATAATTCATATCAACATCCAGGGCCACCATCAGGAATCACAGGGCCCTGTACAACAAAATTTTCTGGACCCCCTTGTCCCTGTCCCAGTATGACCCACCCCACACCACACTAAAAAAAAGCCACACATTCATCTGAGCTAATACACAAGTTATAAAAACAAGTTATAAAAAGCCATTTGTGCTCAGGGCGTCCCTACAAAAAATGAATTGGTGGCCATCCTTCCTTCCACATGTTGGTGGCCTGGATCGCCCACAAGTTAAAATAAGTCATTGGTGGCCAGGCCCCCCCATAAGTTAATAAATGGTGGCAAGGGTCCCCCAATAGTTAAAAAAAATTGGTGGCCAGGGCCTCCTTAAGTTAAAAAAAACATTGGTGGCGAGGGCCCACCTTAAAGCAATTCTGACACTTTCCTTTAAAAATCATAGGAACGTGTCAGCATGAAGAAAATGCTGCAGAGATTATTTCCCACGCAAAGCCCCCTCAAAGCTGCCCTCAGCGCTGCACATCGTTCGGAGCCGACTCATCCCTCCACTGACTGATCTTCTGGGTTGCTTCACTGGGGTGGAGCAATCTTGCCATAGGCTGAAGTACTGTTTTGATTCATAATCAGCCTATGGAAGGATCGCACCACCCCCAGCCCTGCGTCAGTGAAGCAACCCAGAAGATGTACGAAACCATTGAGGAGATCTTTTAGGAGGGTCAAGTTAGTGCAGGTTTGCGAAGATGGGGGTGCTTTTGTGGGGGCTATGAGGGGAAATATTTCTTGTGCAGCATTTACTTCATACTGACACATTCCTATGATTTTTATAGGAACGTGTCAGTATCACTTTAAGGTTAAAAAAAAATTGGTGACCAGAGCCCCCCATAAGTGAAAAAACAAATTGGTGGACAGGGCCCCCCTTAAGTTAAAAAAAACACTGGTGGCCAGTACCCCCTTAAGTTAAAAAAACAATGGTAGCCAGGGCCCTCCTTAAGTTTACAAAAAAATGGTGTCCAGGGTCCCCCATAAAAGTAACAAAAAAAATTGGTTATTAGGGGGCTAAAAAAACAAAAAAAAATTGGTGTTCAGTGACACTTACCTTTAAAGAAGAATTCAACCTGTATCTGAAAAAATACAATGCTGAATACAGTAAGGAATTTAACCAAGTGATATCAATCAATGTATAAGTACTTACCAATCCTATATGGTGATAAAAAAAATTGAACAGTGTTTTGTATAATACTGATAATAGACCCGAAAAGCCCCTATGTCGGCGAATATTTTGTCACCAAATCTTTGTATTACAGATAGACAGCGTAATAAGAAAGCTATGAGGGGAAATACATGGTTAAATGTGGCACTTTCTGATGTGGCAGTAAGACTGTGCCTATGTTGTGGAGTTATTAACAACAATAAGCACTTTATAACCCACACTACTGGTGAAAAATATGATGTTAAGGGATACTTTATAGGAAAAAAAACAAATGCTCTGTAAAGCTACAAATGTATTATTATTGCTAATTTTATTGCTCATCTTTGTCCTATTCATATTCCAGTCTCTTGAAATGAATGCATGGTTGCTAGGACCATAGAAACAAGACTGCTGAAATTGCAAACTGGAGAGCAGCTGAATAAAAAGAAAAATTTTACCAAATTGTCTCAGAATATCACCCTCTGTCTACATCATACAAAAAGTTAATTTAAAGGTAAACAACCCAGTGTTGAATGCTATGTTTGGGGACCTCTGGCATAAACAAACATAAACCATACAAACTGTAAAGGTTTCCCGCATGCAAAGGAATCATTTGCCTTAACTCTGACAACAAACATACAAGTCTGAAATCTAATAACTGTTTCAACACTTATCAACAATCTGGAAAGCCACTTTTTAGTTTGACATTTCCCACTTTATTGAATTACTCCTTAGGAGCGAAACATTGGTAAAAAATGAGCAGACGCACTTCTACAAAAGGCCATGAAATGTGTATTATCAGTGGAACAAAACACAAGCAACTGAATCAAAAGATATTAATCAGGATATCTAGCCTCGTGATTGCTTCAGCATTTCAAGTAGGGTTTAAAGGGGCTCTTAATATTCAGCATCAAGCGATCCCAAGACCGCAGTGATTGCAGATGTTTTACATTTCTCTGCATTAAGCGGCATTATAGAGTCATCAACACTCTTTCCATGTGTAGCAGCTGGCACACATGAGGAAGAGGAAGGCACACAAAATACAATTCATTACTAGAATCACAGTGGCAGCCTGAAGACTGCATTATTCCAGTAGCCTTTTCTCAACATACATAGTCTAGAACTGATATCTACCCGCAGAGTATCCCTTAGGTGCTTTGACAACAGTATGTGCTGTCTCCTTTCACTATAAAACACCAAACCTGACTAATCCATCCATGCCGACAGCTGTCTCTTCTAATCCTATCAAATAGCAGAGATTTCACTAGACTTTCAATTCATCTCAGGCAAACTCCAATGTGAAGATATTAAAGCCTTCCTGCCTATTGCCCAGCCTTAATAGTGGATTGAGTGCAGAGCAGATGTTCTGCCATTTGCACACTTTCCTGGCTAACTCTGTTCATTAGACTTTTCCCCTCCATCCACTGCTGAAATTCAAGGTTTATAAATCTCTACCTCAAATTCAGTGGGGAAAAAAAATAGTTTTTAAAGCAAACTTTGTTTGCTGCTCTAATATCCATTGGGGAAGGAAATGTAGATCATTTACACAAGACTTTTTAACTAGCTCATTATATAATTAAAATGTCCTGTACAATTAAGCACAGCTTGAAATCTCTTTGCTTGTGCATAATAAATAACACACCTTAAGGCTTTAGGATATCCCTGGGGCTTGCCTGGATAATTTAGGATAAAGGAAAATAAACATGCTTGCCTGTCTCAGCAATGTAATATAAAGCAATTTGGAGACATTTGAAATTAGTTTATGATAAACAGGCTGATATGTTAAAAAAAAAAAAAAAAAAAAAAAAAAAAAAAAAAAAAAAAGAAAAGGATATTATCTGGAACAAAGTGATAGCTTCATATGAATATATGGGGCAAACACTCTGCGCCACATATATCTTATCTTTTAGGGTAATGGCTCTGGGGGGTGTGGGAAAAACTGTAGAAATTTCACTGCATTAAAAGGGAATGTGTTGGGTACTATCTTCTTGCCATGGGGCTATGCACGTATGCAGAATTCAGCCTTTCTTCCAATTTGACTATACTGCACATGTGCACAGCCCAGGGCAGCCACAAGGGATCTCTGGGACAGGAAACAAAATGAAGGCGCTCACTTGAGTAGTACCCTGGGTTGGTGTGTTTTCAGCAAACAGTAGCACTGTCCCAGGGTCTGAAATCACTGCCAATAATTACAAATTGGCGCCCCTGTATGATTCAGCCTTTCCTTCTGCTTTAAAGGAACAGTTCAGTGTAAAAAAAAAAAAAAAGGTAAATAGATAGGCTGTGCAAAATAAAAAATGTTTCTAATATAGTTAGTTATACAAAAAATGTAATGTATAAAGGCTGGAGTGACTGGATGTCTAACATAATAGCCAGAACACTACTTTCTACTTCTACTTTCTACTTTCTCTCTTGGTTTCAACTGATTGGTTACCAGGCAGTAATTTGAGGGGGGGCCACATGAGTCATAACTGTTGTTTTTTAATCTGAGCTGAATACACAGGCCTATAAAAGCTGCCGACAGACTAAGTCGGCAGCTTATTGGCCTGTGTAAGAGGCCCTCCGATGGGCTTTACCGAAGTCTAAAAAGCTTGTCGGATCACGCCCGCATCTGTTCGTTGATGCGGTCCCGCGATCCGATCGCCCGTTGACAATCGTTATGATCTGATCGATCGGATCAGCCCGATATCGCCCACCTCAAGGGCGATGTCGCCAAACGAGCGGATCTCTCCGTGTATGGCCACCTTTACTCAGAGGTAGAGAGCTGAAAAACAGTAACTATTATGTTAGACATCAAGTAACTCCAGCCTTTATACATTACATTTTTGGCTAACTAACTATATTAGAATCATATTTTATTTTGCACAACCTATCTATTCCATTTTTTTTTTTTTACACTGAACTGTTCCTTTAAGGTGACAATTGTTATCAAAGCGTAATGACAAAACAATGTGACATTTTTTTAGGGATGCATTAAATCCTGGATTCGGTTTTGGATTCTGCCAAATCCTAGATATTTTTATCAGGATTCGGAATGGGCCAAGTCCATGAGCCTGGCCAAAACAAAAAGGGATGGTGTAAAGTATAGGATGGTGTATTTACTGTGCTCCCTATGAGGTGGGGATCCGTTAGTAACATCAGGTCCTATATACCTTAGATATATCAACTAACTACTCACAGCAGAGAATATGTGCATGTAAAATATTAAGCAAAAGCCAATTCTGGTGCTCAGCTACCTTTATCGTGTCTAACGTCTGTAGGGCATTACATGAATCTTGTAACCCTGATAAATGAATCACTTCAATTTCATCGCCTGACTTTGCCTTGGCTTCTGTCTTCTAAACCATGTTAGCCTCCTGCCCTAATCTTGGCCCGTGCAGAGAAAAAAAAAGAACTTAAGCTGACAGTTTTAAAAGAAATATTGTACATGCCAGTTGTGAACATGATTAAAGGGCAAGTATAACCAGAAATGACAATGCCCCTTTTGCATTTACACCAGATGTTCACTTAGTTTTTCCCCATTTGAATTTTCTGCATCATTTCTAGAAAGCATGATGCTTTTCATTTATTTAACATGCCTTTGTTTCTATTTACATTGCTTTACTTATTCCTGTCATGAATATGTATTATCATAGTCATAATAAATGCAATAAACCAGATGGGGCTTTGTTTTGACAGCAGATAAAAGATGGCTGAAGTAGCAAAGCGGAAAACATCTGACATGAAAAAAACAGGACTTCTGCACAACATTTTTACATGTACAGGATAGAAAAAATTTATATTTTTATTATATTCATTAACCAGCCCTAAAGGTAAACAATAATTAAAATAATTACATATGGATTATATGTATTCCAATATTAAAGGAATTGTTCAGTATAAAACTAAAAACAGCTTGAATAGATAGGTTGTGTAAAATAAAAAATGTTTTCAATATAGTTAGTTAGTCAAAAATGTAATGACAAGGAGTGATAGGCAGAACACTACTTCCTGCTTTTCAGTTCTCTTTCCACTGATTGGTTACCAGGCAGTAACCAATCAGTGACTTTAAGGGGGGCACATGAGTCATAACTGTTTCTTTTGAATCTGAGCTGAATGCTGAGGATCAATTGCAAACTCACTGAACAGTTATGGCCTATGTGGCACCCTTTAGGGATGCCTTTTTACCTGCGATTTCACGTTCAGTTCCATTATCTTCTGCACCTCCGACACGTTGCATGAGTGTCATCACATGACGAGGAATCGGACATAGCGCGCAGTGGAGTCCAGCCCTTAATGGAGAAGTCAACCTATCAGGGGGTAAACGCCATGCCCCCCTCCCCCCGTAAGCCCCCCCTCCCCCCGGCCTACTTCCGCCCTGGGCAAAATGCCCCTAAGTTGCTACTTACCCCTCAGCGCAGGCCATGAGCTTGGATGTTGCAGGCGCCATCTTCTCCCCGGCTGTCTTCTTCCTGGATTGTTCGTTTGCGAATGCGCAGTAGGAGCATTTGCCGGTTCCACTCTACCCTGCATGCGCCGAAAGACACAAAGTTTTCCGATTGAAACTTTGTGACTTTCGGAACCAGCAAATGCTCCTACTGTGCATCATTTCAGGTAGATCTGTGCCTTCTTTTTAAATTGTACCGGTTATTTGTATTTTTTAACATTATTTATCTAGTCTGAAGTTTAAGATGAGAACTATCAGGGGACATGGTGTAGTAGCCAGCAAGAGTTGCTTGTGTAAAAATTTATGTGTGTTACACTACATATAATAATTATGTAAAGGCTTAAGGGGATAATTTTGTTGGGAAGAATTCAGACTGAAGACAAGAAAAGTAAACGTAAACATGAAGCAAGTGTAAGAATGAGGACACTATGTAGCTCCAGCATGGAAAGAGACAGATGAGTCGTTTAAGAAGCAGCAGGTTGAACTGGAAATACAGTTTAAAGTAAGTTTTATTCCAGTGAAATTCTGCACTTCAGTAGCTTTACATATCTACCAGTAATTAGATACTAAAACAGTTACCTAGATATATATACTTTTTCACCCCCTGAAGGTTGTTAATGATCTGGTGATTGGGCTCATGCAGCTGAAGCCAATAAGTTCGGCCGACATGCAGGGAGAAGGTCTCGTTGCAGCTTCCAACAAAGTTATCTCCCGAGTATTTGCTTCTAACCTACGGATGGGGGCTTCACTATGGTGAGCTGTTGTGCGTTAAAGGCAATGAGCACCTGTTGGGGAAAGTATCCCTGGAGATCTCTGTCCATGCAGCCCCCCATGCACCACGGCATTGGATTGAGATACACATACTGGCATGCCACAGTTTGCTAATCACGCCACTACTCCCTCTGCGACCACGTGGAACCTGTGAAGCATTTGTCTCATAAGGTTGGAAATGACAAGCAGATGGGTTGCGATATGCATACATCGTATAAGGGAACTGGCGATGCTATGCCGCATGGATTGGGAATTCCACGCCGGTGCACTAAGGCGTTCTGATGGGGACATCAGCTTTCTTGCACTTGGGCTCTCAGCAGGCCCAGACTGGCAATCTGTGAGTTCTGGCAAATGCCCGAGGGGCTGCTGTAAGGGGCCATAGAAAGTGACTATTAAGTGGGCTAGTGGGGCTGTTTGGGCCTCTGTGAAGTTGGAATTGCAGGGACTATTTTGAATCCCAGTCCAGTCCTGGCTCTCAGACTGTATGTATTACTTTACAGGATTATATATCTAGTCCCTTAACGGATCAGAAGGGTGAGGAGCTGTCCCTGCATTGCAGGGCGACCAATAGTTGGAAGATATTTCTTGCTACCCTTAATGTGAGGGGCTCAGCTAGTGCACATATGAACTAACTAACAAACGGTGCTAATATTCATCATTATTTATATGTCTTTAGATATTTTTATGTGTATTGAATTTTATATTTATTATATATATATGTACCTTTATTGAGATATGTTGCATACCACATTTGGCAATATTTAGGTTGATGGGGATAAGAAGTAATAGTTACAGTTATGTTTGGGGTTTATACACACATTGAGGGTATTGTTTTAATGGTTTTTGTTATTCTTTGAGAAGTGTGTTACCGGTTAACATCAGTACATATCCTTGACAGAGTAATGACTACAGTAATAGATAATCTACAATAGGGGAGCCCATTAGCCTATTACTACACAGATCGCTTTAGTGCTCCGGCCCATGCGATCTGGATTATATTTCCCTTTAGAGGGAACACACTACCAGACCTTCCATCTAATCTCATATTTGATACTTAGTAGCATAATAAACACTTTTTTACATATTATATACAGTAGTACATACATAGTATTATGAAAGAGCTAAATTGTGATTGCTACTTTGTTTGGTTTTAAATGTATCCATATTTAGCCTAATAGGGGTATTTTAACATTGAAATTGTTATTTTTATACTTTTGTGTTTTTGTAATTTGGATTCCTTTGATTTTTTTGCTTATTTGCATTTATACATTCTGTGTGCTTCGAGCTATACTATTGGACACAGTGTAATGATGACGTTGCTGACATGTCAGCCAATTAAGTTTTCCCGCCATCATAGGTATTTCATGCATTTTTTATTGTTTGTTATAACTTTGAGAAAGGCCTCTGGCTCGGAGGCTGAAACGTTAGTCTTTTTTTGTTAATAAAACATTATTTTATTTTTAAGTCCTGAGAGTGCGGACCTTTTGTATGAGATATATATATATATATATATATATATATATATATATATATATATATCTGTATGTGTATTGTTAAACCAGGGTTTCTGTATGCATAGTTAGCCAAAGATACATGTAAGAAATAATTTTCATATCTCTATCCGCAGTTCCTAAATGACTTATTACATTTCAGTCTCCCTTATTTTCTGGTTTCTTGCGATAGGATATTTATAGCAGGGAACATTTGACTAACCTAACTTCTGTTTAAAAGATGAAAGACTCTTTCTGTATTTTACTTGTTTTGACCTTTTAGACAAAATCACCTCTAACCTAACTCATTGCTTACAAAACTCGACTTGTAACCCACCTGTCATTTGCATTAAAGCCAACGCGGGAGGGCTAACTGCAGTCAGTCACTAGTATGCCTGCTTGGCATTTAGGGGAAATGTAATAAGATTTGCAAAGAGAACAAATTTGGGAATAAAAATGTGCCTGTCGCAATGTAATATTCTTCATTAGGCTTTTATTGCATTGTGGACTTTAAAGACCTGCTTGAAGGGGAGGTAAACTTTTGGAGCAAACATAATTACTTTTTCATTAAAGAAGAAAAAAAGCTACATAGATACACATTTTATTGATAATAGATTAGCTGCAATAGTGCAAGCTAGAATGCTATATTTATTCTGTAGAATGTTTTTCCATACCTGAGTAAAAATCTCTAGAAGCTCTCTGTTTGTTTAGGATAGCAGCTGCAGTATTAGCTTGGTGTAATATCACTTCCTGCCTAAGTCTCTCCCTGCTCACGTATAGCTCTGGGCTCAGATTACTGCAGAGAAAGTAGAGGGGGAAGAGAAGCAAACTGAGCATGCTCACGCCCGGGGCAAGGAGGTTTAAGCTGAAGGCAGGAAGTCTGATAGAGAAGCCCATGTGTACACAATAGAAGGAAAGAAATGCTGTGTTTCTTTTGACAGAGGGTTTACTGGTATATTTAGGTGGACCTTTCTGATAAGGCTTACTTAGTTTTAACTGTTCCTTCTCCTTTAAGAAGTTTTATTCCATACACTGCACAATGGTGCAAGCTATAAAATTTGCAGTTGCTATCCTACTGTCATGAGGAGCAAAGTGTTCACAAAGGCAAAATTGTTTCCTTTGTGAACATTTGTTCACATTGAAAACTAGTTTCGAGCGATCCTTCTGTTAGCAATCATTATTGCATTCCCACATTAAGCAGAAAGGTAAAATAACGTGGGGCTTCCAAGCTGTCGGAACCACTGGGGCAAAACTATATTTTCTGCCCTATACAGTCTTGGATCAATGACTGATATACAGGTAAGGAATACATTATCTGGAAACCCATTATCCAGAAAGCTCTGAATTACAGAAAGGTCATCTCCTTTAGAGATCCAAATAATCAATTTTTTTCTCTGTCATAATCAACAGTGCCTTGTGCTTGATTGCAACTAAGATATAATTAATCCGTATTGGAAGCAAAAACCAGCCTACTGGGTTTGTTTGATGTTTACATGATTTTCTACTAGACTATAAAGGTATGAAGATCCTAATTACAGAAAGCTCTGTTATCCTAAAAAAAAAAAAGCCCAAATCTCTGCTGTAACTTCTAAAGCCTTAATTCCTGTGTTGGACTTACATTGCATTCCTTTTCATGAGGATATGTTTGCTTTGTTTCCAACTAGTAGGCTAAATATTACATTAGAACAATAATCTCTGATTTAAAATAAATAGTCTTGTACAGTATGAAGTGTAATTGTAGCCTTTAGGCAACATGACTTGTCATGCTTTAATAGCTTGTTCATATTGCTGTATGTCATATTTGTTCTTGTAATGACTTAATCGTCTTATGGGTATTCTAATATCTATTCTGACAGCTTTTGTTAAACAAAATCAGTCAAGACTGTTGTGCTCACACGCAGAACAAAGCGTCACAAAGACAGATCAGCATTACAGAGCTGCATAGGGAAGGTTATTTTAGTAATGCTCTTTTACAATTTTCACAGACAAGTCTTATTGATGTATCAGGGTCATAGTAGGCAAAACAGCACAATCACTTTACTAGAAAATGGATAAATGAGGAGAGCACTCAGTAAGCATAACAATGCTGTGGTAAACTTGTTTAAGGCCGACCACTAGTACACAACATGTTACAGGCTTTTTTGCCCTCTATCAAGTGTAACATACAATCAGACCATGCAAGTTTGTAAACACTCGCCTACCCTCCCCCACCATTAGTTCTTTTAGTCCATATGAAAGAGTCCAAAAAACTGTGTGTGTCCTAGTCCATTAAAAATATGGAAACAAGGAAAGCAAAGACGTTAGAGTCCTGCATCGGGTCGAGTCCCCGCGGGTTACCTGCAAATTCCCGCGGAACCCTGCAGGTTGAATGTAGAAGTTCCGGGTGCGGGTATAGAAGCGGGTACGTGGTTCTGCAGGTTTGCAGGTTGAGGGTCGGGTCGCGGATCTTTGCCATATCGATTTTACGCCTTTTTTCTGAGCATTTCTACTACCGATTATGTCACTTTTACAATGACAGCACTTCCTGTTTTACTTCTTTTTTTCTGATCACGGCTACTTCCGATGATGTCACTTCCGGTTTACAATGACAGCACTTCCTGATTCTTGCGGGTCGCAGGTCCGGGTTAGGGATGGCGCGAACCGCAGCAAAAAAGTTCGCGAACACGTTCGCGAACTTGCGCAAAATCGCGAACGGTTCGCGAACGGTTCACGAACCCCATAGACTTCAATGGGAAGGCGAACTTTTAAAGCTAAAAAAGACATTTCTGGCCAGAAAAATGATTTTAAAGTTGTTTAAAGGGTGCAACGACCTGGACAGTGGCATGCCAGAGGGGGATCAAGGGAAAAGAAAAATCCATTATTTTCTTATGTCAAAAGTGTTACAAAGTATCTTATCTGCACCTGTTAGCTGTTCTGGACTCTCTGCCAAAAGCCAATTAAGTTCAAATCTTTGCTTCTTTTTCTGGCTGTTCAGTGCAGAGAAAAGAGGGACTTTCCAGTACAAATGAGGGACAGAGGGTTGAGCTCTCAAAAGAGGGACTGTCCCTCCAAAAAAGGGACAGTTGGGAGGTATGCACATTTTTTTTTTTGGTCCAGGGGGTGTGTGGGGGTGGTCCAGGGAGATCTTCCTGATTGGCTGCCATGTATCTGCTGGTCTGGGGTGAGAGGGCAAAAAAAAAAGCGGCAAAAAAAATGCGGCAAATTGACGCGAACCCAAAATGCGAACGTCGCGCGACCTTCGCGAACTTTTGGCGAGCGCGAACAGCGGATGTTCGCGCGAATAAGTTCGCCGGCGAACAGTTCGCGCCATCCCTAGTCCGGGTTGCAGATCGCAGGTTGCGGATCCAAGCAGTGTAAGAATGCGGGTCGTGGGTCTGGGTTGCGGATGGCAGGTTGCGGATACGGGTCCCAAAAATGGACCCGCGCAGGACTCTAAAAGACATGTCTAAGTCCATTATTTAGATTTGCCACTTCGCATATTAAAGTATCATTTTTCAAAAGTCTTTGTTACCTTGTTGTCCCACGTTGCTAAAATAGGAAAGAAATTGTTCCCATATATCAATTAAATAACTGATACAAAGTAAGGCAGTACTGCACATTTCTGTGCCTACCAAAGCGTATACTGTACAATTTATACTTCTATTTTGCACCAGCTCTTTATGTTACCATTACTTTTATTCATCTGTCCTGCTGGTGTAGTCTATACTCAAATTTCATGACCTGCAAAGTTAAAGAAACTTAAAGTTAAAGTTAAATCTCCTGTGCACAGCCCTCTTCAGATTACCCCACAGATTTTCAATTGGATTCAGGTCAGGGCTCTGGCTGGGCCATTCCAAAACTTTAATCTTCTTCCGGTGAAGCCGTTCCTTTGTTGATTTTGATGTCGTTGTCATGCTGAAAGATGAAGTTCCTCCTCATGTTCAGCTTTCTAGCAGAAGCCTGAAGGGTTTGTGCCAATATTGACTGGTATTTTGAACTGTTCATAATTCCCTCTATCTTAACTAAGGCCCCAGTTCCAGGTGTAGAAAAAGAGCCCCAAAGCATGATGCTGCCACCACCATGCTTCACTATGGGTATGGTGTTCTTTTGGTGATGTGCAGTATTGTTTTTGTGCCAAACACATTTTTTGGAATTATGTCCAAAAAGTTCAACCTTGGTTTCATCCAACCATAACACCCTTTCCAACATGTTTTTGGGAGACTTCAGATGTGTTTTTGCAAAATGTAGCCTGACTTGGATGTTTTTCTTCGTAAGAAAAGGCTTTCATCTTGCCACTCTACCCTATAGCCCAGACATATGAAGAATACAGGAGATTGTTGTCACATGTACCACACAGCCAGTACTTGCCAGATATTCCTGCAGCTCCTTTAATGTTGCTGTAGGCCTCTTGGTAGCCTCCCTGGCCATTTTTCTTCTCGTCTTTTCATCAATTTAGGAGGGACGTCCAGTTCTTGGTAATGTCACTTTTGTGCCTTTTTTTCTCCACTTGATGATGACTGTCTTCACTGTGTTCCATGGTATGTCTAATGCCTTGGAAATTTCCTTGCACGTTCTGATTGTATGTTACACTTGATAAAGGGCAAAGAAGCCTGAAACATGTTGTGTACTGGTGGTTGGCGTTAAACAAGTTCACCACAGCATTGTTATGCTTACTGAGTGCTCTCCTCATTTATCATTTTCTAATGTGTTCACATCAGGAAGAGGTGACCTTGCTTATACCAAGTAAGCAGAGCAGAGTTTTTGGAAAACTTCAATAATTTTGGCACAATCACTGGACATTGGAAACCCATTACATGAAAACATTAGATTCTCTTGCAAGAATGCAAAAGAAAAACAAAGCAGAAAAAGATAGCCAGCTAACTAATGCCATTCAGTGTTACTTCTCTGTATTTTCACAGCATTTGGATGTAGCTCCTGGTGCTGATATGTTGCTTCCACCATTGTAGAAGCCATACAGCTGTGTGCTTTGGCCATCTTGTGTGCACTGCAGTCGTGGGATAGGTACAGTAAGGTAGACAACACAACTTGGGGCTGTTGTTGAGCTCTGATAGGGTTGCCACCTTTTAAAAAAAAAAAAAATACTGGCTAGTGCTGGGGGGGGGCGGAAAAAAACGGGCGGGAGCGACGAAAAAGGGGCAGGGAGCAACGTAAAAGAGGCGGGGAGCGCCGCAAAGGGGTGGGGTCATGAAAATGACACGCAAAAGGGTGGATGGTGACACTTAAGGGGGCGGAGCCACCGCAGCTTCAGGGACAGAGATGGACAAAGAAGCCACTACAGGAGAACGAAGACGCTGCCAGAAAAGGACTAAGAAGCTCTGGAGAAGGATAAAGAAGCCTCTGGGAAAGGACATAGATGCTCTGGAGAAGGATGAAGAAGCAACTGGAGAAGAACAAAGAAGCTTCTGGACAAGAACAAAGTATCTCTTGGAGAAGAATGAAGAAGCCGCCAGAGAAGTCTCTAGAAACCAGGGGAGGGGGGAACAAACTTTAGAGGTAAGATACATTGAATGCCAATGTTTCCTTGTCTCCCCTGACCACCAATGTCTTAATTTTTCAGTAGGGGCCCTGTGCACCAATGATCTTTATTTAAGTAGGAGACCCTGGACACATTTTTTTTCTTTTTTACTTGTAGAGGGCCCAGCCTTGTCCACCAATGATCTTTATTTTGGTAGAGGGTAATTTGTTTTTAATCTGTTAGGAATCTCCTGGCCACCAATTGTGTGATTTTGTTTTAGTGGCAGGCTTAATCAAATCTTCAACAAAAGTGTTTTATTTACCATTTTAGCGGTCATGTCTGTTTCTCCTTTGAATGATGGGGATGGGTGCAGAACATTTTTTCGTTTAAAATTAGGTGAAATGATAAGATGATGAACGGATGAATGAATGAAGTTAAGAGTCCAGTGGGAAACTGGGTGTGTCAGATGCTTCAATTAAGCCAGCTCTATCTATTCATTGAAAATGTCCTGCATTTAGAACTTAATTAAATGTATTTGAAAGCGTGAATCCTATTTACAATTACCACTGTTGTTTGTAGATTTTGCCTGCAATTACTATTTAAAAACAATGCTTATTCAAGGTAAATAAACCAGTGAGCTATAAATATTTGATCAGCCATGGCTGGTTTCTCTCTTGCCCTCTCCAGTTCTATGATGTTATTTCCCAAGGGTGTAATTAAAGGGAACAAGCGCTACCCACTGACTGCCACTAGTGTGTTGGGATAATTGCTATGAATTCTGGTGCCAAGATGCCTAGCAATAACCATTGCTCACTTTGTAGGTGTCTGTTTCAGTTGAGCAATAATAATATATTAATATATATATTTCTATTATAAATACCAGCATATTCTGCAGCACTGTACAACAGAAATGGTGCATACAAAGGAAAAAGGAGAAGGGTGTATGAGACAAAAGGTGTACAGTATGTTTAGTGCCTTCCATAAAGCTTATCTATTAAAATGGCTTATCTTAACTCTTTACCAGGGGCACTTGCTGTCTTGGCTCAACACCTACAGTGATTCAGATCATCTTGATTGTTCAATACTCTCTGTGCTTATCCTCCAGCTCAGTAGAAGCACAATAGAATATATTTCATAAATGCCACAATAAAGGGAATTTAAAGTTTGTGCAGTGTGTCACCTTCCTCTACAGATAAAGGGCTACAGGCATGAATGAAATGATGAAGCAATGAGGCAGGACTTTGGAGACTGTTTAGCACAAGAACTTAATGAGTCGGTGTTAGTGAGAGATTCTGAATGATTCACTGAGCGGGTGAGATATCTCTACAGGGTGCTGAGTGAAATCTTGCCTGACAGTGATCAGTATCCCACTCCTACAGCTGTGAGAGATATGCTGCTGGTGTAAATAAACTAACGTGATTTAGATAGAGGACTCAGTAGGAACAAATGGGATAGGGAAATATGTGCATCAAGGTATGTAAGCAATGATACAAGTCATTTCCAAGCCTGCTTCCTTCCCTTCAGGAATCATATCATGCTCTAAATTTAAATAAACGTCAGAATGGGTTTGTCCCTTTGCTCCTATTCGAAAGAGTTCCCTGCCTGCCAGTTGGGTGCTTATAGGTGCAATTAAGGTTTACATACATTTTATAATTGAAGTGGCAGGTTAACTGAATTATTCAGTGATTAATGAACATTGTACATTTACAGTAATGACAGGTTTAGATTGATATTTTCACCCTTGGTTATCCTGCTGGATTTAAATTGCATGCCTATTTAAAGTTCAGCTAAAGGGTAACACTATTTTTGAGAGCTACCCTTACTGTATGCCGTGAGGCACATTCTCTATGGCTGCAGCAGAGAGAATACAAGGAAATCACAAACTGTAATTATTCTCTGTTTATATAGTGAAAACCTATTCCGCAGTGCTTTACAGAGATTTTACATCTTGCAAATGTCCATGTCTCTGCTTTTGTGGAGTGGACACTGTAGGACCCCTATCACATTCACTATGGTGAATTATCAGAAGCCCATTTACCTGCCTGTAGGTAAGAGGAAACTGGAGTACCCAGTTTCTCAAATGCAACTTAGGACCACAGTGTGTGAAGTTACATAGTTACATAGTTAAATTGGGTTGAAAAATGTCCATCAAGTTCAATCTGTCCAAATTAAAACCCAGCATACACACTGACCCATCCACACTTTCACACAAACCATATATGCCCATAGCTATACTAACTGTAGAGTTTAGTATCAAAATAGCCTTTGATATTATGTCTGTCCAAAAAATCATCCAAACCCCTCTTAAAAGCATCAACAGAATGAGCCGTCACAACATCACCCGGCAGTGCATTCCACAACCTCACTGTCCTCACTGTGAAGAACCACCTACACTGCTTCAAATGAAAGGTGGCCTCTGGTGCGGTGATCCTGTCTATGGGTAAAAAGGATAACCAATCATGTTGCCCACATTATGATTGAACTGGGGTTATTGATGCCTAGTCAATACGGTAGGTCTCTTTAAAAAAAAGCCCAACTCTAGAATTTCAGCAGATGAGATTCTTGTCATTGTGAAGCAAATTGGGAAGAATGTTCTGTCAACCATGGTTCTTCCATAGGTTATTGTGCAGTTCAGATCAACCAATGTGCAATTATGGGCCAGTGCCAGACTTTAAAAGGGAACTATAGCAAACTTGAAAATGTAATATTAACTTCAGCATACTGAATTTACCCAACCAATTACACATTCTGTACCGTTTCTGAAATAATCAAGTTAATCTTCACAATTCCTCTCTCAGCATCTGTTTCTCCTTATTCTGTCTTAATTCAGGAGGTAATCCAATGTATTTTATGGGGGGGGCTCCTTTTGCCTAGAAGATGTACAGTATTAGAGCTCACTCTATTAATATCACCAGACATTGTGTCTCTCTACATGCAGAATTAGTGCAAAAGGCAGTTATTTTGTTAGATTTTGTTTGCACTGGAATCAGTTATTTGAATGAGCTCTACTACATCTGCTAGGAAAGGAAGCCCCCTATAATATACATTGGATCATTCATCTGACACCCAACTGCTGCATGAAGACAGAATTAAGAAAAACATATGTTGAGAGAGGAATAGTGAAGATAAACTTGATTATTTCAAAAACAATGAAGAATTTTTAATTGATTGTATTTAGAAAGTTACTTTACTTTAGCATGAGGAAGCTATTAAATTAATTTTTTTCACAATAGTTTTAAGTTTTAAGTGTTTGCACCCAAATACATCCCCTTAGGGCAGACACGGCAGAATTTCAGAACTAAACAAACTAAAACAAAAATAGTTTGCATTTATCTGTGTTTTCCAATCCCAGGCCAGAGGTTCGCTATGTCTGGTACTTGCCTTAGCTTGCCTTGGCTAGGTGGTGACTGCCTCAGGTGTAGTTCTTGTAGTTCTTGCATTTGCCACAGTTAAGCTGACCATAGGCGTGCAGATACTTTATATACTGTCTCCAACAAACACTCATTTGTTGCAATCTCTCGAGCGACCACTAACCATTCAAACCAAAAAACCTGTTGCGATTGGAGTCCTAAAACCCAGAAGTAACCCCAAGGTCACGGGCTCGGCTCAGACTTCCACCTATAACAGCTGCCTTTCACTTCGGGTAGAGCCCTCCGCTACTCGGATGTTGCCAGGTCTTACTATGAAAGAACCTGGGAGTATGTTCTGAGCAAGCAAGGGAACCGCATGTAGTACCGGAGCGGAGAACAAGAAGAGTGGTTGGGAACAGGCCAGTTCAAACCAATCTTCAGAGGCAGTACAGATTCAGAAGGCAAGAGACTAGTCGAGGCCACAGGCCAAGTCAAACACAGTACACAGTACAAAGCAGGGATCCAAAGAATAGTCAGTAAACGAGTGATGGTCGGGACAGGCAGCGGACAAGACAAAGTCAGGGACAGGCAGGATCAGGAACAGATCTAGAACCTTCAGAAGTAGCACCCGGGAACTAAAAAATAGACCTTTACGTTGGGCAATGTACAATTGGTGCCTGTGCCCTTATATATTTGAATTTTGCATCAGCGTGATGATGTTGCACCAAATGTAGAGAAGATCAGTGCACATTACAAGGACGGCACAGAACGAATCAGATGCAGCTACCCCACTAGACCACCAGGAAAGTTCCTCACAAAACCAGACAATATTCTGTCCATTAATTCAAAGACAGCAATTGTGGGAAAGTTATGCCGGATAAATAATAGTGACAGTCAGTCATTGGTATTGTCAGATAAGCAATACAGGAAGAGATATTATCATTAGCCAACAGAAATCTTCTAAGGAAAATCATAGAATGAGCACGCACTCCTGTGACACATCAAGTTTGATAAAATCTTTTTTCCATATATTAAAACAAATGTCCTAAGCGTGCATTTTCACCCCTAGCTATGGGTTCGGAGGGCTGCACCCGGGCCACCAATCTTCATTGGTGACTGCGAATATGTGGTGTTTATACAAATGGCCTGCAGGTGGCACTGTGCATACATAGGACTTTCTGTACAACTTGAAAGTGAAAGTAAGACTTTATGCTGTTATGTAATGGCTGCATGACCTGCTAATAAAGCATTGTTATGCTCCTCATCCTCGGCTACCAAACACAACAGAATTATGTGCCTTTTTAATCAATGCTACAAGATAAAGGAAATCTCTTGTAAAGCCTTTTTTCCTTTTGCATTAAGTCTGAGCAATCAATCCTTCCCACCAAAATGCTAACAACAAAAAAGCCCTAATATATTTTACAATTAATTCAGAGTTAATCATTCCCCTCTTTTTGTACCCTTCGATAAAGGTTTGTCTCTCCTGTTGTAATAAAGATTACGTAAAAGATTCATATTATTAGCAAACCCGTTTATTCCTTCGCGTAAATAGCTTTCCTGCTAAAGTATATTGACATTTCTCTCTTCTGCCATCGGAAAAATCCCAAGAACGGCAAAACGAATGTCTACTTTGTAACTAATGTCTCTTCCCCCCGGGGATTAATTGGAATTAAAGTGAGCGCCTTTCATTCATCAGCATTGCCTTCAATTCGGTCACTCCAATCCAATCAATTCTGCTCCATTTGATAATTAAATCTTAACTGGGTGACAGTCATTTGGAAAATAGTGTTATGGCATTTATACAAGTGGAAAATCAAGTAAGCGTCACAAGCAAAAGAATGCAATCTAATGTTTGCTGGTGTTTTTATCCTGTTCTGTTATTATTTGTAACGTTAAAGGTGAAAGTGTGCACAGGGTCGCATTGGGCCGTTGGGATACCAGCAAAAAACCTGGTAGACCCTGGTCTCATGGGCCCTCTGCCAGGCCCAAACTTGATGTACACCTGCCCTCCGCCATTTCCCCCCCACTGACCTGTGCCACTGTCCCCAGCTGCCCTACCCCGATCACGGCAGAATTAAATGTATGGTGTGTGTGGTGGAAAAGGTACTGGTGGTGGGTGAGCTGGTGGGCCCCCAAGAGGGGGTTTGAGGTCCCTGGGGTAGTAGCCCTGATGGCCCTTGTACATCCCAGTCTGACCCTGACCTTTTTTGGTGGTACTGTTACTTTAAGGCAGATGGTACTAAAAGGCCCATTGCACAGTACCTTTCCTTCCCCCACCAATACAATGCTGGCTAATGCAGTCAGCACTATATTCTATAAGCTCTGAGCTCCAAAACATAGTACAGAGGCTTCCAGAACACAATATAGGTATATAAAGTGTTGCACTATACATAGTGTTCTGCTCTGTAAATGACCCCTATTGACTCCTGGCCTGTTCCCGACTATCCTGATCACTACTTCTCAAACTGCAAATCTGATTAACCTATTTGACCCCACATCATTACCTGTTCTGCCTGTTCCCCCTTTAGCAACTTCCTCTGTGGCCCCTAGTTTCTTCTCCTGACAATACTGAGGTCTTGAAAAAGTTTCAAATTTTCTTGATTCCGTGGTTTAATTTGCTTTTCACGTTTCCACTCTCGTGTGCTGTAAGGTTAGTGACAGACGAGCAGATTCAGGGAGAATTAGGCTAGTGGCAGACAAACAGATTCGGTGAGATTAAGTTGCCAGGATTAAATGATATGCTAAGAGTCTTGTGAGACACTTGCTGTGAACTTGACTTGCCCAATCAAGACTGATAAAGCAACTGCCCCAAGCCATTTCTCTGCAATTAACATTCTGATTTTTCTGTTTTGATTTGGATGAGGATCAGATCAGCCCTCTCCTGAAGGGACTATACAGGCCAGTAATATAATATATATATATATATATATATATATATACATGTTTTGAGAAGGGTCCAAAACAGGACAAACATTTTCTTTACTTTCACTACATTTTGAAGTGCAGGAGTGCATCCGTTGCAGGTATGGGGCCTGTTATCCAGAATGCTCTGGACCTGGGGTTTTCCGGATAACAGATTTTTCTGTAATTTGGATCTTCGTTCCATAAGTCTACTAGAAACTCATGTAAACATTAAATAAATACAATTAGCTGTTTTTACTTCCAATAAGGATTAATTATATCTTAGTTAGGATCAAGTACAATGTACTGTGTTGTTATTACAGAGAAAAAGGATTGGATTATTTGGATAAAATGGAGACTATGGGAGACGGCCTTTCCATAATTCTGAGCTTTCTGGATAA
>CM044431.1:33413745-33438968 GCA_024363595.1 Xenopus borealis
TCCCACTGCTACTATAGGCACCATCTCTCCTTACTATACCTGCTATCCCACAGCCACAGTTCCTTCCCAGAGACTATTATTCCACTGCTACTATAGACACCATCTCTCCCTACTATTCCTGCTATTCCACAGTCACACTCCCTTCCCAGAGACTATTATCCCACTGTTACTATAGACACATCTCTCCTTACTATACCTGCTATCCCACAGCCACAGTCCCTTCCCAGACTATTATCCCCACTGCTACTATAGACACTATATCTCCCTGCTATACCACAGTCCCTTCCCAGAAACTATTATCCCACTGCTACTATAGACATAATCTCACGCAGTCAAGATATATATATTTGCATGTAATTAGCATTTCCATATTCATTCCACCCTTCAGTTGCAGCAACCTGTGCTCTGCTAGAGAAAGCTCTATTGAGTACTGCTTGTAAATTTACAGTGGCTAATACTAGACATCTCTTCTTCCCATTTTAATGATCTTCCCCAAAACATGCTAAAAAAAATATCATGTTAGTGTTATTACAATGTCAGGTTCCATTAAAATAGTAGAAGCAGTAGGAGTGCATTTTTTTAGGGTTTTATTGTGCAATTTAATTAAGGATAGTGAAAGTTTAAGAGGCAATGTACAGCACTGGGACTTGCATATCCTGGCACATCTCTCTCTCTGTATGAGAGTGTCATTACTGATGCAAGGGAACCGGCTGCTGGATCCCAGCTATGTATTGAATACCATATAGTGGCACTTGAACTGCTTGTTGATGCTTAATTGTGATGGCACCTGATGAAGGGACAAAATATGTCTGAAATGTGATGGTCAAGAGATGACAGAATAACTGTTTGTTTTATATTCAGTATCCTATGATTGGATCTGAAAATGTTTAGGCACTATACTAATACTATACTTTTCTAATGGTTTGAAAAGGTTTACCCGGAGATAAATGATTATATAATATTGAAATTGTTTCATTAAAGGGGAAGTTCAATTTTTTTATTTACTTTTAGTATGTCATAGATGTACCTATCATAGTCAGCTTTTTCATTGGTCTTCATTATTTAATTAGTACAGTTCTTAAATCACTCTTGCTGCTTTTCTGCCCATCACTAGCCTGCAACTGAAAATGCTATCTTGTTGTCGGGGTCACTCACCCCATCCAAAATTGATAACAAAGGAAGACTAATTTCAAACTGTCTTAGAACGCTTATTATATATACTGACCAATTATGTTCAAGGAAAACTATCGGGAAAATTTAATATATGCTTAAGCATACTGAAATAAGACTTTTTTTTTAATATAATCAATTAAAAAAAATCTATTATAATCAAGTTTTTCTTCACGATCCCTCTTTCAGCATCTGTGTCTCTTCATTCTCTGTTAATACAGGAGTTGGGTTTCAGATATTCATTGATTATTAGATCTAACATATCTTATAAGGGGAGTCCTTTTGCCTAGAAGTATTTGAGCTCGCACTATTAAAATCACCAGACCTCATGTCTCTCTACATGCAGGATTTGTGCAAAAGGCAGTTATTTTGTTAGATTTCATTTGTACGGGAATCAGTTATTTGAGTGAGCTCTAATACATCTGCTTGGAAAGGAAGCCCCCCCCCCCCCATAAGATATATTGGATGTAACTGTCAATGAATATCTGACACCCAACTGCTGCATGAGGAGAATGAAGAGAAACAGATGCTGAGAGAAGGATAGCGAAGATAAACTTGATTGTTTCAGAAAAGATGCAGAATATTTAACTGATTGTTTTTAGAAAGTTTCTTTTTTTCAGTATGATGAGGCATATATTAAATGTTCATTTTCGTGATATTTCCCCTTTAAGGGTTAACCACCATTAAACATGCCATTAATAATTTGTTCTTAAGATGCACATTGTGTGCACACATTTTCTGCCAAATAACAAATGATGTGTTCAGGCAAAAAGATGACATCACTGGCTGCAAAGCAGCATTTGACATTATTACTGTTATGTGAACCTGCAGAGGAGCACAAAACTGTCATTCAAAGGAAAGGACTCAGAGACATCTGGCAAGACCACAACTCTTCATTATTTCCGAGCTTATCTCTGACCTTGCTGCTTTTACATAAAATATCTGGGGATCTTTGCTTTGCCATATAAAGCTGTACAGTCGAGCCTGGCTGTAACACAATCTCTGCAGCACTGTCTGCTTAACAGCATTAGTCTGATGATTCTGCTGTGTATCTGTGGCTTGGGCTGAGCAAAACTGCATATGCCATAATGTACAGTATGAGAATGTCTTGCTATAGATGCTGAGAAAGCAGCTACAAAACCTCATCACTTGATTTCTTCTTCATGGGAAACTACCCATAAATCGTTTATGCACAGAAAGAATATGTAGTAATGGTTTTCAAAGTTTCAAAAGTTATTTTTAAATGTAAAACTTACAACTCAAATTGTATCTTATTTAAAGGAAAATTCAACCTGTAACATAAAAAAACCCTACCTGATTTAGACCCTGCTCCCTCCTCCCCCCCCAGCCTACCTGGTACGGAGCCCCTAACTTTTTTACTTACCCCTCCATGCAGATTCTGTCCTCCGCATCCACCTCATTTTCAGTGCATGCACAGTTGGAATAATATTCTGTTTCCCAACTGTGCATGCACCGAAAGTCGCAAGAATTTATGAAAAAACTGCGGAAATTTTCATGACTTTCGCTACATGTGCAGTTGTTTGGGACCAGAATATTACTCCCAATGCACATGCCCCAAACTCTGCTCTCTACACAAAGAATACCGAAGAAAAGAAGATGGCTGCCGTGAACTCCCGAGGACAGAATCTGCACTGAGGGGTAAGGAAAAAGTTAGGGGCATTCTCCCATTCTAGGCTGGGGGGAGAGGTGGGAGGGGGTGCTACATTGGGTAGGACGGTAGGGTTTTTCTATGTTATGGGTTGAATTCTCCTTTAAGAGAAAACTCCAATGGAAAAAACTAAATTCTGTGAGTTCGAGTTGAGAAACAAGAATACTGTTATCATTCCAGTTTTCGGGCAAAAAATCTCGAACTTCATGATGGCTGTTAAAATCTTCACATGGTTCAAAGGACCTCTGCCATTGACTCCTACATGACCTCGACGGGTATTTAGCTGGTGTGTTGTAAGCTATTTCCAGGTTTGGGGTATAATAAATCTCGAAAAATTTTAATTTTTTTTTGTTTTTTTTAACCCGAAAAAAATCAACTTGAAAACTCTAATGTTCATGGAAACCACAACTCATTGCCTGGCTGTGACTCCTGAAACAGCAAAGCAGAAACAAGCTGGTCTCAAACTGATTTATGCAATATTGTTTAAAGTTATAACAGTAAGGGGTATTTTGTTTGAGAATTCAGCCAGATCAGTTGCATTTCCATTGTTCTTGAATGTTTAACCACGGAGAGCTCTCACAACTCCCTTTTTGTGTGTGCATTGTTTAAAGAGTCACAACCAGAGACCTTTCTTTGGGTGGAGATGTTGTTTACATACATAGTTGATATGGACCTACCTTTGGGGAAGCAGGTGTACGGGCCAAACAACATTTATGGGCAAATTTAGTCCAAGATATGGAAATGTTTAGGGGTCTGGAATTATTTATGTGCTAAGGTCTTCTGTGGTGACATACTGCAATAAAACATTTTAGCATAGGTATAATTTGCCTGGATGAGATACAATAGAATATACTTGACTTGGACTCTGTTTCCCTTACTGTGGTATAAGGTGGAAAAATATGGACTCAGTGTTGTCCTTTAGGTAAATATATAAAGGTAAGATCAGTATAATATATACATTATGCTATTGTTGATTCTGTGGCAACAAGTGTTGCCACTTTACATGTTCTATGGCTTAACAGTTGAAGTGTTGGGCAGACAACATGGTAATAACCATAAGTAGAAGTCCATTCTGAGCTCTAAGACAATTTTCATTTGCAGCTATAAGTATGTGATAGATAATCCAGGACTGGATCCAGACATCTATGAAACTCCTCCTTGTAGCCATCCCATATTTAGTAATATACAATAAATTGAAGCTAGTTGCCTCCATAAGGTCTGAATCCAGAGATTGTAGAATGTAATAGAACAGTGATCCCCAACCAGTAGCTTGTGAGCAACATGTTGCTCTCCAACCCCTTGGATGTTGCTCCGAGTGGTCTCAAAGCAGGTGCTTATTTTTTAATTCCTGACTTGGGGCAAGTTCTGGCTGCCTACAAACCAGATGTACTGCCAAACAGAGCCTTAATGTAGGTTGACAACCCACATAGGGGCTACCAAATCACCAATCACAGCAGTTATTTGGCACCCCAAGAACATATTTCATGCTAGTGTTGCTCCCCAACTGCTTTTACTTCTAAATGTTGCTCACAGGTTCAAAAAGGTTTGGGATCCCTGTAATATAAGATACATTTGAGAATTATCTGTTGCATTTCTTTGGATGCAATTTTTTAACACTTGTGTTCATAATCAGCCTCAGTGGGACGGAAGACTATAGGGGTTCAATGTACACTTACCAGTGTAGTTTTGGGTGCCAAATGGCTTCATAACTGCAAATCCAAATTATTAATACTTATGTTTGGAGCACACGCCAGGAATATTTAAAAGTATTTCTTTTAAGTGGCAGTAATAAAAGATCAGAACGTTGCCATTCTAATAAATTAATTTTCCGCTTAATCATTTTGCAGTGAAGATGGCCTTAATAGGGAGACTCTTCTTAATAATGTTATTACATATGCAAAGTGGTTCCTCATTTAAAAAATGTTTAAAGGAAAAGGAAAGTTAAACTAAAAAAGTAGACTATAAATGTTGTACATTATGTTTTGGGCTACCACAGCCCTTCAGCAGTCTCTAACGATGCCCCAGTAGCTCCCCAACTTTTTTTCTGCTGATTTACTGCAGATGCTCTGTGCTGCTGTCACCTACTGAGCTTAGGGGCCTACTAAAAATATACAGTACACATGGGGCCAGGACTGGACTGGGATTCAGAATAGGCCCTGCCATCTCTGCTACAAAGAGGCCCAAACAGGCCCCACCAGCCCACTGAACAGTCACTTTCTATGGCAACATGCAGCAGCCCATCGGGCATTTGCCAGAACCCACAGATTGCCAGTCCGGGCCTGCATGGGGCAGATTTACTAAATTTGTGTGAAGGATTCGAATATTTGCTCGAATAGTCTCTATTAGATTGTGCGACTATTCAAATTAAGTATTTTCGACTATAGAATATTCGGTCGCATCAAATAGATCGAATACATATATATTCGATTGTTCGACTATTCGCCAATCGAAGAACTTGCCCTTTAAATTTTTAATCGACTGCCTACTTCGCCAGATTGAACCTACCAAATTGCAATAGAAGCCTATGGGAATCCCCCATAGGCTTTTTTTGGATTTGGATCGAATGCTTCGAATGTTCAATTCGTACGATTTTGGCGAAATTTTCTGCAACTTTTCGTAGAATCGTTCGACCGTACAATTCTGGTGAAAAGTCGAAAAACGCTCAAAACCGGCAAATATTTTATTAGGTTTTGCTGAATATTTATTTGCCAAATATTTCCCAGTCTAATTCGAACCCTCGACAATTTGACCCTTAGTAAATCTGCCCCATAGACTAACTGTCACAGTAAAAGACTGATTAGTAATTAATATGAATAATTACTACATGGCAGCACAGAAACCAGTGCAACTAGCATCAGAATCTAATAATTAGCCTGTAGCATCCGCTTATATTACAGGCTAACCTAATTTTCTGCTTGATAATTTGCTACAGCCCCTAAGCTTAGCTTCTCAACAGCTGCTCAGAGCCCACTGAGCATGTGAGTGTCACAGACACTTTCCAAGATGGTGACCTCCTGTGACAAGTTTGAAGTCCTGGGTCATTGCTGCTATTGACAAGCTGAAACTTGTGTAATAAGTTCAGTATATAAAACATGGCATTGTAGCCAAATTCTCTTTAGAGTTTAGTTCTCCTCTAAGGACATATTTCCTGTGCAGGGAACACACCATTGCATTATTCTGTAATCCTATTAAACTGTAAATATTGACCAAATATATAGTGAATAAATTACCCCCTCTTGTAAAATACAAGGATATTATAAGTTACAGACCATATAAAAACATGAGGTTGAAGTGTTTTTTATACAGGTCATGGAACTCTGAGGTGACTTCTAATATCCTCAAATTTTGCAACAGGGGATACGTTATTTATCATAACAAACACACGTTTCAGTAAGTCATGTGACATCACAAAGCATAACCGATTACATCATTATAAACTGTTTATAAGGATGTAATTTACAGGATATTCATGGCTCTTGTGTATTATTGTATAGTGTACCTCCCCTTTTCATTTGTTCACTGTTTTGCAGTAATACTCTCCTTTTGGCATTAATGGTAATAGCTGATGGAATTTTCTGACTTTGTCCTTGTCACGTTCCTAAAGACTTGGCTTTAAGGCAAAGTTGTATTAAAAATTGCTGGTATTTGCAGCCTTTCACGCAGACAGCCAGGCAAAAGGCAATTCTGCTAGTAATTAAAGGAACAGTAATATGAAAAAATGAAAGTGTTTTAAAATAATAAAAATCTAATGCAGTGTTGCCCTGCACTGGTAAAACTGGCGTGGTTGCATCAGAAACACTACTATTGTTTATATAAATAAACTACTGTGTAGCAATGGGGGCAGCCATTCAAATGAGAAAAGTCTCAGGTTACACAGCATATAACAGATAAGGTCTGAATAACATAATGGTGTTATCTGTTATCCAATATTTAACCTGTGCCATATAGCCTTTTTTCAATTTCCTCCATTGCTACATAGTAGCTTGTTTATATGAACTATAGCAGTGTTTCTAAATCAAACACATCAGTTTTACCACTGTACAGCAACGTACACGATATTTTCATTACTTTCGAACACTTTCATTTTTTGACGTTACTATTCCTTTAAAGTCATGCATACTATAGGTATGGGACCTGTTAACCAGACTGTTTGGAATCTGGGATTTTCCTGGTTTCTGTAATTTGGATGTTCATACCTTAATTCTAGTAGAAAATCATGTAAACGTTAAACCCAATAGGCTGGTTTTGCTTCCAATAAGGATTCATTATATTTTAGTTGGGATCAAGTACAAGGTAGTGTTTTATTTTTATTTGGATCTTCTTACCTTACGTCTACTATAAAACCATGTAAACATTGAGGGGGTTATTAAATAAAACTCGAATTAATCTAATTTTTTTTATTAAAACAAAGTTTACCAAATTACCTTCCATGAATTGAACTCGTTTATCAATAATTTTTCTCGAAAAAGTCTGAGCGAAAAAAAACAATCCTATCATAAATTGCAGATGCGAAAACTCAAATTTTTTGGATTATCGGATAAAGACCGCATCTTTATCGAATTATCCTGCACAGATCATGATGTCAAGAAACAACCTCAGGAAGATCTGCCATGACTTCTGCATGATCTCGACAGGTTTGGGATTGAGTATTTTTGGATTCAGATTGTTACGAGCTTTGGTTAAAACAAATCTCTACAGCAGTAAACATACTGTAATTCTTATCCATATAAAAATCAAATGTGACCATAGCTAAGCTACCAATTTAGCCCCAGCCAAATGCTTAGCTCAAAATCATCTAAATATCTATGGGGCAGATTAGAAGATCCTGTTGGATGAGCACTGCATTAGCCTAGGGGCCACATAATAAGATCACTTAAACAAGGTAATGCAGCTCAATCCCTTAGCGATTGGGTGCACGTGGGCTGGCTAAATATATTTTATTGTATATTTAGCCAGCCCACGTGCACCCACGTCAGCTTATGCATATTTTGTACAAACTTTGTAACTAAAAGTGTCTTTTTTGTTAGTTACAGTTCAGTTGTGCAAATTCTCACTTAGGGGTTAAAGGTTGGAGTGCTGGGGAATTTTCTAGTTTTTCACATAATAAGATCAGCCTGATCTGGCTCAGCAGATGGGTGACCAAATAGGAAAAAAGATCTACCTGTTTGGTAACAAAGTAATATTTACGTCTATGATTTACTCAGCATTTAATTGTTCTAACAAAATGTACCTTCATGCAGTGGAGTTTTCATACAGATTAACTATTTTTAGTTTAGATCAGTGAAGGTGATAGTGGTTTATGAAGTCTCTTCTGTGGGCCCCATTGTGCTGATTCCCTACTAGTAGATATTATTTTGCCTTCAATTATCTCTAGGCAATTTGTTCTTCTTTATGCAGTTCAGAGGCAGCCAATTCATCCTGCAAGAACGTCTGATGTGATTGAGCTTCCAGTGTTAAGTGAAGGGTCATCCAGTAAAGGTAGAGACACACGTGGAGATTCGGGACATTTAGTCGCCACCACGTGTGAATCAACCCTTAAGAGGGGCTTGAGCTTGGTGAACCTCCCTGTAAGTAACATGAACCACCAAATTGATCTAATTTTTTAAATAAAAAAAACACAAACTAACTCCCATTCCTGATTTTACCTTATCTATTATTTAAAAAAATGCTTGATTTAATTGAGTGGTATGAATTTTTAGATTTTTTGCCCAAAATGGTCTGATTTTCAGGCTAATTCCAGCACAGACCACACAAAGTTCAAAATAGGATAAGGACCTCTGCTATTGACTTATACACAACCTTGGCAGATCTGAGATGGTGGATTTTGATATTCAGACTTTTTGCATCAGACTTTAAAAAATCTCGAAAAAATCTGAAAATTTTGAGTTTTGCCCCAACCGGAGTTTAGTCAATAACCCACTTATTGTTAGAAATTGCAGTAAAGTGTTTTAAGGCTGGGAACTTTCTTCAGTTGGTGGTAAATTCTTAAAGGGGAATTCAATCCCTCTGGGTGGTTAGCGCCCGAGGGATTGAATTCCCCTTTAACAGTATTCTGTCCTAGCACCTCTTTTGTCAAACCCGTTCTTCAATACAGAACTCCTGGGATCACTGTATGCAAGAGCACGTGATGTCACCCAGATGCACACTCACTCTCACTATTTGTAGATGACTCCTGCATGTTTATTATATCCAATAAGGTTCCTTTAAAACACAGTTCATTTTTTCATTTTGTTTGTGGCAAGACAAGAGTATGTATATAGTATAGTAAGTACATATATATTGCTGCATTTGGTTGCCACAGGTTATCCATCCTTGTATAGTAATATTAACGATGAGAAGCGAAAACCCCTAATCAAGTGCTCCAGTAGTCCACTAAGCCATAAATAGTGAGGACACAAAGAACACATGTGCCCCGGAGGATATTTACTGAATGTCAGGCGCTGGGGAAAATAACAATTGAAGATTTAAACTAGAGTCATTTCATGCATAGCTGTTTATTTTCTTTGCCCCGTTTAGTTAATGCTGTGTCCTGATAGGGGCCTTTAACTACGATAAAAAGGATCTTTACTTATCAATTCCCTGACATTTTCAAAACACCGGATTCGAGTGAGCAAAAAGGGCAAAAAAGCCTATTTTCAGAGTTACAGGCTCAAGAGTCACTTTTCCATTGGATTTGCTCTTGCAAACCCAAACTAATACTGATCTATTTGATCGTTGAGGGCTTTTAGAGAAGTGGCTAAAAGCATCATTTAAAAACTATTTTATTTGCCGCTAAAAAGCGAAAGTCTTTTATTTAAAAATATTCGGACGTGTTAAAGAATTCCGACCCTCATTATTCTTGCTAATTACCATTCATCCCTGGGAGAATTTTACTTTCATTATTCCAAGTGCCTCATTTTTTTCCTTTCAGAGGTTCCATCCTTGTCCGTTTTTCTTGCTGTCCATTATATTATGCTTGTCTTTAGCAACCTGAGGGCACCCTGAACCCAGTTTTTCGCCTGCAAAGTACAGGGAGGGGCCCAATGAAGTGAACAGCATTTGAGAAAATTCCACAAGCTGGTTTATATTTATCCTGAGAAATTAGTCATAACTCTCATGTCTTATAAGGTTACTCACCAGAGCCACCACAGTTTGAGGAGAGATAATATAACCTGCTCTTCCCACTTACAATGACCATTAAAGTATAGCATAGGTGTATATTGTATAGTGTAGACAGAACATTCAGACTAGTTGAGTGCCTGCTATGCAAAAGGGAGTTGATACATATTTTTCCTAAGGCCTGGGTTAAGATTCTTCTTCCTAGAAACCATATAGCAATCAGTTTGATGAGTCAAGGAACAAACTCCATAAAAACAAATTTAAACTTTTTCCCCTGGTATCTCTTACCTGTTGGCAAACCAGCTTGCTTTCTCTGGTAATAGTGGCCCCAGGCCAGTGATCTTGCACATTACAGGTATGGGATCCACTATCCGGAAACCCGTTATCCAGAAAGTTCCGAATAACAGAAAGGCCGTCTCCCATAGACATCATTATAATCAAATAATCCAAAATTGTAAAAATAATTTCCATTTTCTCTATAATAATAAAACAGTAGCTTATACTTGATCCAAACTAAGATATAATTAATCCTTATTGGCAGCAAAACCAGCCTATTGGGTTTATTTAATGTTTACATGATTTTATAGTAGATTTAAGGTGTGAAAATCCTAAGTACAGAAAGACCTGTTAGCCCCAGGTCCCAAGCATTCTGGATAATAGGTCTCATACCTGTACTGTAAAAATGAATGAAGATGTAGGAGAAGATGGTGTGTGGTACTCCTACAGTAGTACCCCTGGCCAGTGGTCCAGGGTAAGAGATTATGTTCACAGCAATGAGGTATGGAGGCGCACTCCTGGGATTTTCAAAATAATAAAGTCTTTATCCCATAAATTACATGAATCCACGTTTCGGCTCAGTTCTGGAACATTTTTGATAAAGGCTCCAGAACTGAGCTAAAACGTTGAATCATCGACGTTTACTGCTTTATTTTATCTGAATGGTTAGTGGCAGGTCGGGGGATGGGGACGTCCGATCTTTCGTCCGAAATCGCAGGTAGATCTTTGTGTCTATGGCCAGCTTTATTCTGCTAAGAAAATCAATCAATCAAAATCTGACACAGACCTCAGCATGAAGAGTGACAGGTTGTAGAGAGTGAGATACTGAAGACTAACCTGATTATACCAATATTATTTAACGGGGAAAATCACCTTATCCTGATAAGGTGACAACCCTTAGGGCTCATCCAGACGAGCAGATTCGTGGAGATTAGTCGCCTGGGCAACTAATCTCCACGAATGGCTTGCTCGTAGCGAGCACTGGCTAGAAGTAAAGTCGCCTGCGCCTATTCACACGCGGCAACGCGATTTTCAAAGTCGATGAAAATTGCCTCGCCAGGCGTATTTATCAATGGGTGAAAGTGAAATTTCACCCTTTGATAAATACGCCTTCAAAAATCCCATAGAAATGAATGGAGGGCTGCGGGATTTCCCTCTAGTGGCTGAACTTCACTCTTTGATGAATCTACCACATTGTTTACTAGTGCATTAAAGGACCAGTAACATCAAAAAATTTTTAAAAAATCCTTAGTATGCATTGAAAAACAAAAAACATCAAGATAAATGAAACTTTAAAATCGCAAAGTCTTCATTAAGAAATAGTAATACTCAGCTTGTGCTCCTCTTCAGAAAAAGCAATTGGGCGATCCATTGTGTGGCACTTTCCATTGTGCAGCACGATTTCTCATCCCTGCTTCCATATAGGAGATAGCCAGGGAGGATTAATCGAGCAAATGCTGATGTTACTGGTCCTTTAAAAAGGCAGGTCATGGGGGAAGCCAGTCATTTCATGTAACCGTCAAACAACCACATGAGAAAATGAAAAGATGGATCAGAAATATAAAAAGATTGACAAGGGAAGTTGTGGTTCAGATACAGAAGTGTTGTTTGTTAAACGCATAAAGTACAGTATAAGCAGCCAGACGAAATGAGTCACTACAGTAGAGCAACATGTATATATAAAGAAATAAGAATGAAAAAAAGGATTAAAAGAACATGCATCATTGTTCACTGATATACACTGGAGAATTAAGAGCTCATGGGAAATCCACCAGTTCCAACTGACCTTCAAACAACCCAATCACAAATTTGGACCTCTGACTTTTAGGATAAATGACCTGGCAAGTTGTATTAATGAAAGATTCATGTAGCGTGTAAGCTTATCTATAGAGTAGCAGATATTGTGGCACTGAGGGACCTGGTGCGGGTTACAAAAAAAAGGCAAGTAGGTAATGCCTTCAGGATATTTCAAGAGCACAATAATAATCATATAGATATAGAACCATAAGAGTTAAACTACACTAGAGACTTTGTAAGATGGTGTCAGATAGACAGAATGCATCAAGTGGTATGTAGTTGCACAGGTCGGAAACTGGACTGATAAAAGAAAAAGGTGATGTGTCAACTACATTGGAGGTGACTGCTGCTTTTGCATCTGACAAGATAAAATGATGGAGTCTGAAAAACATTTGATTCCCATTGAAATACATTGACTGTTGGATGTAGATGCATGAACCAAATGCACCATCTGACTTTATTCATGCTTACGTTACAGCAGGGGGGAACCAATCCTTGTGTTGTTGCTTGGTAAATTTTTTGGTTCAGATAAAATCTGAGCCATAGGGGCAGATTCACTAAAGCGCAAAGGGTCTAACGCTAGCGCTTATTCGCCTTTGTGACGTCATTTCTCAACTTGTCCAGTTTACTAACAGTGTCCCTGGCGAAAATTAGCTAGCGAAGTAGATAGACTAGCGCAACTTCACACCCTTTATGCCAGGCGACGTTGTGCACTGACGAAGGGACGTAACTACATGAATTCACTAAGATGATAATTTCACTGAACGTTACCACTTGTGCTAGACTTTACTTTGCCAGGTCAGACCTGGTGAAGTTCAATACAATAGATTGGAGTTTGAAAACAAAACTTGAAGTCCCAAAAAAAACGCTGACGTCTTTTACTTTTTTTTAGGGTGATAGTCTGAAAAATATCGTAATTCTTTTGAGGGGTTACCCTCCTTCCCCCCCTACATTTCTTAACATATGGCAACACAACTATACAGTGGGAACATGTTTAGGACAATAGGGCAACTTTATTTTATTTATTAAAGGTTTCCTGAGCTTGTGTAGTGTAATGTATTGGCTGTAACATATACTTCTATTATACGCTTAACTTTGCGCCGTATGCAAATTAGGCATTGCTAGCATAAATGCGCTTTGCCTGGTGAAGTAACGGTAGCGCAACTTCACAAATGTTTGCTGCCCTGATCGCAAATTTGCATTTTAATAAATTAGCGGCGGGCTGGCAAAAATTCGCCTGGCAAAGTGCGCCGAATTGTGGTGAAGCCATCGCTAGCGCATTTTCGCCGCTTAGTGAATTCGCCTCATAGAGCCTGATCATATCTCCCATGAAACCACCGTAGCATTAAAAATGCATGGATAGCTTTTATGGTGGATCACTGATGTTCACTGACCTTTCTGTTCATGTTTATATTTCAGAGTGGGAAGTGCCTTTCTCTCCATTGTTGACTCTCCATAAGTGTAAAGAGCGCAAGCTGCCTCTAGATTTAAAGATAAACCATACGTTCATGGAGAATCCCTTAGTTACCCCATCCCTTCAGATGTATACATGTTAAACAGTGTAGAATATGTAGGAATGGTAAGTACTCAGAGATAAGCCCTGGTATTGTTTATTCAGTGTTAAATCAATTAATGATATAACCTGCTAATAAGCAGTGTGCACTAGTCATTTAATAAATCGAATGCTCATTGCGCCTATTATTCATTTGGCTTGGAGGAACTGGCAGCGTTGTTTTGTCATTGTGTAAGTAAGCCTGAAATCTCAGCCGACAGAGGTGATTTAAGCAAACTTAATTGAGCTGCTTTAATCATTATTTATCTTATGCTGCTTATGCATAAATTGATGTGCAAATCCTGCAAAGCAAAAATGTAAACATTTATTTGTGGAACTCAACAGACTTGTTTGTTTGCCTGGTATGGTAGCATGCAAATGTCTCAGTGAAATTATATTTACATAGCATTAGCACTGATAAAAGGCATAGAAATTGAACTTGCATATACAATCCTCTTAAAGGACCAGTAATGTAAAGAAAAATGTTTTAGTATACATTGAAAGAAAACACAAAGACAAATTAAACTTTTACATCACAAAGAAATATCTTACCGAAACTCCTTGTGCTCCTCTTCGGAAAAGGCGACAGAGATTTCTCCTTATAGGAGACAACCAGGGAGGAGAAATCAAGCACCGCGCGATGGATCGTCGCCTTTTCTGAAGAGGAGTGCAAGCGGAGTATCGGTAAGTTATTTCATAACAAGGACTTTTAAAGATTTTAAAATGTAATTTGTCTTTTTGTTTTTTTTCCATGTATACTAACAAAAAAATGTTGATGTTACTGATCCTTTAACATGTAATTTTTATATTTTTTTAGGTTTATGAAGCTTTGTAGCAATGTGGAGGTTTAACCACACCAAATTCAATTTTGGGGTATATCCAAGTAGGTTTTTAAACTGAATTCCTATAGATGAATTTGGCTTGTATAATATAAAGTTCATCATAATCCTAAATCATTAGCAAATAAAACCCTAGTACAGGTATGGAGACCTATTATCCAGAAAGTTCCGAATTATGGAAAGGCCATCTGCCATACACTCCATTATAATCACATTTTAAGAAATAATTTCCTTTTTCTCTACAACAATATAACAGTAGATTGTACTTGATCCAAACTAATATATAATCCTTATTGGAAGCAAAACGAGTATGTTGAGTGTATTTAATGTTTACATGATTTTCTAGTGGTGTTAAGGTGAAGATCCAAATTACAGTAAGACTGTTAGCTGGAAAGCCCCAGGACCCAAGCATTCTGGATAATAGGTCCCATACACCTTCTAACAACCAAACTATCTGGGATATCCTGAAAAAAAACTGAGAATATAAACAGTAGAAATATATATGATTTTTGGTAAGAGGGTTTTCAATAGATGGTAATAAAGATGGTTATGGGCAACCCACCTATGATGGTAGCAGTGCAGAGACTTTGGGGGAGGAAGAAAGATTTTTTTTGGTAAATCTTAAACAAATTGTCAAATGGAGAAATTTTGCAAATGTATTGGTGGTAAAAGGTGCTGCATTTTTTCTCATGCCTTATGGATTGCAGTCAATATATGTGTTTTTCTTGCCCCAAAACAGATAGTAGTTGGTGGGCGTTTTTACTTTTTCTTGCACCAAATGCATTGGCATAAACAGGCATTTTTTTCTCTTGTTTTTCTTGTGCCAACTGCATTGGAGCCCATGGGCATTTATTCTCCCACTTTTTCCCTGCACAAAAAAAAACAATTTTTTTAGGTAAAACAAGCACGGAACAGAAATTCTAGTTAGATTTGCAAAAAATTGTAGTCACTCTCGAAAAGGTGAGTTTTACCCCCAAAACTATATTAGCTGAAAAGGCTTGCTCATCCTTATAAATGCACTGGTTGTTGATGGCCGCACACTGGATTGAATTAAAGGGGTTGTCCACCTTCAAAGAACTAGTTGTTTTCAGATAGATCACCAGAAATAATGACTTTTTCCAATTACTGTCTATTTTCTATTTGTAACTGTTTTTCTAATATTGAAGTGTAAAGTGTCATTTGTCACCTTCTAAAACAGCTCTGGGAGGGGGTCCCTGACCCCCCCAACTGTTCTAAACTGATACATTTAATGGATACATTTCTTATCTTTGTCCCTGCTGAGCAGAATCTCTGGGTTTCATTACAGGCAGCTGTTAGAATTGATACAATAGTTGCTAATACTCCAGAGATGATGCAGTGAAATGTATCAACTAAATGTTGCAAAATTGTATCAGTTTAAAGTCTGCACCTGAATCACTGAGCTGCCAGACAAACATTCAACTTTAAACTTAGATTTTGGAAAAACAGTAAAAAATAAATAATGGAAAGTAATTGAAAAAGTCTTTATTTATAGAGAACAATCTGAAAACCACTGAACAGAAAAAAGTTTTTGGAAGGTTAACAACCCCTTTAAAGTTGAATAGCTGCTTAAGAGGAAGATAGTAAAGATAATGGATATTTCTGTAATTTGGATCTCCATACCTTAAAAGGGTGGTATGTTATAGAATGTCTAATTCTAAGCATCTTTTCAAGTGGTCTTCAGTATTTATTTTTTTATAGTTTTTTTAATTATTTGCCTTCTTCTGACTCTTTCCAGCTTTCAAATGGTGGTCATTTACCCCATTTAAAAAGAAATGGTCTGTAAGGCTTTGAATGAATTGTAATTGCAACTTATACTTATTACTCATCTTCTCTGTTCAGGCCCTCTCCTATTCATATTCCAGTATCTTATTCAAATCAGAGCATGGTGGCTAGGGTAATTTGGACCCTAGCAACCAGATTGCAGAAATGCATGAAAACCAATTTCGGATTGTTTCAGAAAATCAATTACTACATAATAATAAAAATTAACTCAAAGTTGAACAACCCCTTAAAATTTACTAGGAAATAATTTATAAAGCAAATAGGCTGGATTTCATTCCAATAAGGATTAATTATTATTATAATTATTATTCGTTTGGGACAAGTACAAAGTACTGTTTTATGATTACAGAGAAAAAGGAAATAATTTTTAGAAAATTGGTCTAAAAAAATGTAGTCTATGGGAGATGGCTTGTCTGTAATTTGAGTTTTCTGGATAACCGATCCTATACCTGTACATGCAAAGAGTAGGTTCTACTGGCCCTGTTGGCGCTAAAGATTTGCACCAATGTTGACCCTTGAGGGAATGAAACTTTTTAATCTTGTCTGTCAAAGGTAAAGTGACAAACCTGTAAGAATACAGCTGTAAATCTTACCATATTAAAAACTGAAAACTCCATTCCAGCTTAATTTGCATTTTATGCATTGGCGTACTTCAGTGCTAGTGCCCTCTACATGGCCCGGCGGGACACCGGGAAAAAACCCGGTGGGCCTCGACCATCATGGGACCCCCTCTCCCCTCCAGACCTCCCTATCTCAACCCCCCCTCAATTTCAAAATAAAAATCCCACTGATGTGCAGCTCCAAGCGCGCATGCACAGTGACGCATGGTGATCGGCGCACCGCTGAGATGGGAAGGAAGGGAGGAGAGGGGGGCCCTGGACAGCTGGCGGGGGAGGCCCTGGACGGCCCTGATTGGTTTCAGATGGTTTTTTACAACAGTGATTTGTTCATAATAAAGAAGATATATGTGCAGCTTAATGAATAAACCCCATAGATAATTTATGATTCCTGGGACACTCCAGATACTTATACATATAGGCTTTGCTATATAGTCCTATTGTTGTGTCACAAATCCATGCAGGGTAAGACTGGGCCAGTGGGAACCGGGAATAAACCCAGTGGGCCCCCGGCTGTTGTGGGGCCAGATCCGCTTCTTAATGCTGCGACCTCCCTTTATGGGTATAAAATTTTGTGCATACTTGGAGCAGCACAAACGCTGCGCAGCGCGCTGGCACAATGTATGGGGCCTTGGGGCAGTAGCCCTGTAGGGCCACGGCCCCGCCCAGTCCGACTCTATCTACATGGCAAGCAATACTGTTTGATACAGTATTTGGATTTACTTAATCCCATAATAAGACATAATTTATTAACCTAGCCCAGGTCCACCAGGGCTTTTTGTTTCATGGCGTATAATTAGAAGATGTGAACATAAGTACAGCATGGATAATTTGATTATTTAAAATACTATCTGCCATGTGAATCTCCGCATTAAGAAAGCATGTTTTTATCTTGCTCCAAAGCAATTTCAGCAGCATGATGGGATTTATGGTGATCTCAAAGCAGTCCAGTATGCCAGATTTCTGCAGTAATTAGCCTTGAGACAAATGGCAGAATAATTACCTGTCATCACATATCCTTCTGGAAACCATACGAAGAACCTTATGTCTCTGAAAGTATTTCTTCCTCAAATAAGCAGAGAGCAGCACAGGAAAACCTGCTTTATGACCATATAGTCTGTGGAGACAGAGGCTAAAGCCGAATCTTCATGCCATCACTTATCAGGCTCTGCTATACGTATGTTATAGTTTTAAATACACTTTTTTACATTCTGCTAACATATGGTAGGGCTCATTTATAAGCACTGGGCAAATGTGCCCACATTTACCCATAGCAACCAATCAGTGATTAGCTTTTTTCAACCAGTTATAATTTTAACACTGAAAGTCATCTGATTGGTTGCCATGGGTTACTGCCCAGGTGCAAATTTGCCCATTGTTTATAAATAACCCCCAGTGGGTTTCGGCTTGGTCTGTATTTATAAATGCAGTGGTACAGAAAGGGTTGCCACCTTTTCTGGAAAAAAATACCGGTCTTCCTATATATTTATGTTTTTTTAATGGGATCAACCATAATTTTTTCCGTCCAGGCCGGTAAAATACCGGCCAGGTGGAAACCCTATGTACAGATTACTTGAATACTGATGGCCATTCACACTGGCAATACAACATATACAAATGTGTTACACAGTTACAGTGCTAACCACCCCTTCTTCATTAAGGGGCACATTTACTAAGGGAATTTTCGAATAAAATTTGAATTTTGAAAATTTTTATTTCAAAGTAAGTTTGGGCTACTTCAACTATCAAATAGTCCATAATTTGATTTGAAAGTTCAAATTTCGACGTACTGTCTCTTTAAAAAATTCGAATTTGACCGTTATGCACCTTAAATCTGTCAAATTGCCAATTTAGCCTATGGGGGACCCCCCATAGCCTTAACATATTTTTTTACAAAATGCATCAGTTAATAGTACTCCAACCTGCATTTAAATATATGTGTCAAAGAATATTTTTAAAATGTAGTTTAAAGTCATCAAGACATCACCCGGCCGGCGACTTCTTTGGGGCGACAATTTGCCCTAACGGCTGTCACCTGTCTTCCCGCTAGTTACAATAAAAAAATCGCCAGCACTTTGTTTTCTGAAGTCGCCCGAAGTTTCCTTGTGAGAGGGGGAAGGCAATTTGGGGAGATTGTCGCCATGAAGAAGAGAAGATTTGTCGCCAGGGTGACAAGTCTCCCCGAATCTGCTTGTGTGGTCCTACCCTTAAAGGAGAAGTCTACCCATCCTGTGCTAAACCCCTCCCCCGAGCCTACCTTCCCCCCCCCGGGCAAAAACCCCTAAGTTGCTACTTGCCCCCTCAGCGCAGGTCCTGACCATGGGGTTTGCAGGCGCCATCTTCTCCCGTGCAGTCTTTTTCCAGGATCCATCACAGTAGAAGCATTTGCCAGTTCAGCTCTACTGCAGATGCACGCAAAATCACGAAGTTTCAATCGGAAAACTTTGTGACTTTCGATGCCTGCGAAGTAGAGCTGAACCAGTAAATGGTCCTACTGCGCATGCGCCGCCAAGCGACGAAAAATCCAGGAAGAAGACGGCTGGAGAGAACATAGCGCCTGCAAACTCCATGGTCAGGACCTGCGCTGAGGGGGTAAGTAGCGACTATGGGGCATTTGCCCAGGAGGGAGGTAGGCTGGGGGGAGGGGCTTAGCGTAGGATGTGTAGACTTCTCCTTTAATGTCCAGTTACCTTACTAGATACTGTAACAAGGTAACTAGATAACAGCCTCCTGACACCTGCATTGCTAAAAATGCTCCCATGCTGCAGCTAGTGTGTGATAAGAGAACAGCACTTAAAAGTAAAAATCCACGTTTGGCTAACCCAAGTTGCAACTCCTTCAATTACATTGAGTAGGAGAAACAATATCTTATTTGAAAGTAGTTAGATAGTGAAGCGTTAACTTTTTTTGAAAGCACATGACCAGGCACACTGACCTGAGATGGCTGGCTACACACCAATATCACAACCAAAATGTATTGGTTCAAGAATAACATTTTAAATTGTAGAATGAATTATTTGCAATGTACACGGTGTAATTCAGTAATAAAAACTATACCATAAAAACCATGACAGAATTCCTTTCAATCTAACTTTCTGGGATATCCCTAGAAGATCTTCATCTCTCTGTGCCCTCAATAATCAGTTGAAATAGATATCAGCCCACGTAGACAAAGCAGGTGTATGAAAAGCGCAACCAACTGCAACAATTGTGCAAGAAGAAGCAAGACGCATTTGGAATGGCATTTGTTTGTTTTTATTCTTTTTTTACAATCTGATTTCAGCAGTACCACACTAATAATTACACTTTTCACATTCAGGCAGAGTCGGTTCAGTTAACACTCACCCCCAACAAATACTACACAGTTACACTCTCTATAGTATTTTCTGGCTGTGGAGAATCCGATGTGAACCTTCATTTGTTTTTGTTCCATTTGCTTCTGATCTCGGCTCGTTATCACTGCTTATTGGATTTGTGTATGTTACCTCATTGCTCGGAGCTGTGTAAATTGCCACCAGCTGATAAGTAAATGAGAAGAATACTGTACATCATTATACAATAATATGAACAATTACAGCATTATATTTTGTATTGTTGCATAAATGCCACAGATAGCTTTTTATTTACTGGAAGCTGTACTGTTGCCAAATATACTTTAGTATGAGTGTTATCTTTCACATCACACCTTTTTTATAAGCAGATTCTCTAAAATATAATTTATGGGGTGCAAATAGTGTTTATTTCTCAGAGATATCAGAGTGTGGAGTCAGGAGGTGAAACTTGAGAGATTGCTATATGCACAACAGCATTTGGAAAGTTTAGGGAATGGCATAAAGAGCTGTATCTAGCTAGAGGCAAGCTATGATGCACTATGGCCTTGACATATTCCAATGCACTTAACAAAGGGTCGAGGCAGGTAGATAACAAGAGTCGTCAGGCAGGCAATGGGTCACACCAGGTGATCAATCAGATAAGGATGAGGCAGAATCGGTAGTCAAATAACAGGCACGGGTCAGGATACAGATAATCGGAATAGTCAAAGCCAGGCAGGGTCAAAATAGGTATTCAGGAACAAACAGAAGATTTTCAGCACAGGTACAGGGCACCAGGAATAAACCTATCACGGGCAAAGAAGAAAACCCCAAACCCCTTTAAATATCCACTTAATTTGCGCACGTCAGAGTGACTGTGCTCATAAAGATTTATATGTATAAAAATACAGCACTGTGCACTTTGTGAATTTATCCTGAAGAAGGGAGGCTGTGTTCCCCCCGAAACGTTGATAATTGGTGGCAATAATAAAAGGGGCACAATCCCCGACTGCAATACTGGTGTGTGCGGACCGTTTTTCTAACTACAAAGCAGCTAGGAGACCTGGCCAGGTCAACGGAGGACCAGCACCACCACGCAGACTAGTGGAAGGAGGTGTGCGGTAAAAGAAACTACTATTGTGCTCATAAAGAACCATGACGTGGGCGCACCTGTCCTATAGAAAGCTAACAGGAAGAGGATGCGCCACGCGGCAGGCGTCCCCGTCGAGGAGGCAGCAGGCGTCCCTGCCGTATCCCCACTAGAACGCCAGGTAATTTCCTTACAGAACGCTGATAATATTCTGGGAAGACTAGAGAGACCTTATCAAGATTCATATGATTTTTTCGAAAAATCTGATGATTTTTATTCGATCAAAAAAATAAAAAAGCATATGGGAGCTCGGTAGGTAGGTTTAATCTCCATGTAGCCAATTTGATGGTCAAAGTAGCCCAAAAAAAATTCTAATTTTTTTCATTGGAATCCTTCACCCGATCTTAGTAAATCTCCCCCTTGATGTGATTTAGATAAGGGACAACCACACACAAGTCGGATCACTACAAAAATCGTAGTATCTTCTATTTAAATCCATTGGTTTAGAACCTGATGCAGAATCAGAAGTGTTTGCTATTTTGAAAACGTTCTGTGCCACTTTGCTGTCTCACACATTGTTGCCTCTGTTATAAAAATGACAGTGATGTTTCTATTTTGTAATTTTAACAGGTGCTTGTATGTAGTCATTTTAAATCAAGTTTCAAGTGTAAACTTTAATAATAGTTTCCAGTATGAAAAAAAGTATTTTATATGACAGATTCAATTGCAGGTATGGGATCCGGAAACCTGTTATTCAGAAAGCAGAAAGGCCATCTCCCATAGACTCCATTTTAATCAAATAATCCGAATTTTTAAATATGATTTGCCTTTTCGCTGTAAAAATAAAACCGTATCTTCCAAACTAAAATCAAATTAGTCCTTATTAGAAACAAAACCAAGTCTATTGGGTTTATCTAATGTTTATTCGATTCTGAATTACGTAAAGGCCATAGCCCATAGACTCAATTTTAATCAGTTTTTGGAAACTGAAATACATCAGTTAATAGTGATGCTCCAGCTGACTTGAAATCTGTTTCTCAAGAGAGCAAACATTTTATATTTCATTTTGAAATCTGACATGGGGTTAGTCCATTTCCCAGCTGCCCAAGTCATGTGACTTGTGCTCTGATAAACTTCAATCACTCTTTACTGCTGTGCTGCAAGTTAAAGTGATATCCCCTTCCCTTCCCCCAGCATCCTAGCAACAGAACAATGGGAAGGTAACCAGATAACAGCTCCCTAAAAACCCCAGGTCCAGAGCATTCTGGATAACAGGTCCCAAACTGTACCTGTATAAGAGAATGCAGAGTTTCTGATGTCCCTCTACATCTCATGAGAGTTTTTACAAAATAAATTTGCCTCACTGCATTAGATCTTTCCCCTTGGTTCATCATACTGTATTGCATTAAAGGAAAACTTCAACCAAATTCTCAAGAAACTTTACAGTAAAATATTACAGTAAAACATTTTCAGTATTACTCCGTTATCAGAGTTATTTGTAAAATAGATTGTTGTAGAAGCTAGAATCTATCTGTCTCATACTTTCTCTTAATTTCTGTATCATTGATACTTATATGACCTATAAATAAGTAAGTGCCTGATGGAGGCAAAATGTTTTTTTTTAATCCAGAAATTCTTTAAATAAATCATACTTCTCTGCCATAATAACACATTACCTTGTACTTGGGTTTATTTAATGTTTACATTAATTTCTAGTAGTCTTAAGGTGTGAAGATCCAAATTATGGAAAGCCTCAGGTCCAAATGATTCTGGATAATAGGTCCCATACCTGTACAGCGTTTTATGTCTGGGTGGCAGGTCCCCTTAAGTAGCAGAACATCAGTTAATGTGCCTTCTGCTGTGGAGCTAAAGTCCTAATGACAAGTAACATACAGTACAAAGAAAAATGATCATATACATATAATTATCATATACAGCTTCTGATTCAGCTTCTGATTTTTTCCCCCACCACAAAGTCTGTCCTTGAACGTCCTTAATATATGAAGCATGCAATATAATGTACATAACAGCATTAACTGTGCAGAATCCCAAACCTATCCATTGTGCTGGCATGCCTCCTTTGAACAACAAAATTGTATTTGACGTTTTGCTCCTGGCTGTGTCAAGACTCCTAATATCTCTAACTATGCTCCTGCTTGGTATACATTTATTACCAAGATATATACTGCAGGATGAAAGCGATTCCATGAAATATAAATATCTTTGTTTTGACCCAGGCAGAGTTGGTTGAGGTGTTACGTGCTAATAACTGCAGCTTCAGAATCTCCTGCTGCCTCCCTACATTAATTATGGATACATCAAATTTACATACTGAGTACCATGAGCTGTAAATCCCAACAAAGCACATGTACATATAAGAAGCAGGTGCAAAGTTGTAGTAACTCATAGCATCCAGGCTGCAGGTAGCATTTACCAGTCACTTGTTTGTCAGCACAAACAATAAAAAATTGCAGTGGAGGCATCTCAAAGATATGGCCCTGTAAATAATGTAGTGCAGGTGTCAGATCTGTTATCTGGAAACCCGTTAACCAGAAAGTTCCAAATTCCCAAAAGGCTATTGTCCATAAACTCCATTTTATCAAAATAATACAATTATTATACAATTTTAGACAGGCACTGAATCCAAGATTCAGTTCAGGATTTGGCCTTTTTCAGGAGGATTCAGGTTCGGCTTAACCGAATTGGAATCCTAAATTGCATATGTAAATTAGGGGCAGGGAGGGAAATCACGTGACTTTTCATCACAAAGTGAAAAAAATGTTTCCTTTCCCACCCCTAATTAGCATATAAACTGATTTGGTTCGGTATTCTGCTAAACCTTTCACAAAGGTTTTGGCGATTCCACCGAATACCAAATAGTGGGTTCGTTGCATCTCTAATTATTATTATTATTATTATTAATGCTTTGCAACTTGTACTTGATCCCAACTAAGATTTAATTAATACATATTGGAAGCAATAGCAGCCTAATGGGTTTGATAATTGTTTAATCATTAACTGTTTTCTGGTAGTAACGGAAAGCTCCGTTATCCAGAAAACCCCAGGTCCCAAGCATTCTGGACAACAGGTCCCATATCTGTATTTCATAACATTTAAATACATGACAGGATCATTCATTTTTAATAGAAACAAATGTACAGGTAGGGGACCTGTTATCCAGAATGCTCGGGATAATGGATAATGGATCTTTCTGCAATTTGGATCTTCATACCCTAAGTCTACTATAAAATCATGTAAACATTAAATAAACCCAATAGGCTGGTTTTGCTTCCAATAAGGATGTATTATACATTAATTGGGATCAAGTACAAGTTACCATTTTATTACTACAGAGAAAAAGGAAATCATTTTAAAAAACTTTTTGGATTATTTGGATAAAACAGGCTGTATGGGAGATGGCCTTTTCATAATTCGGAGCATTCTAGAAAACTGATTTCTGCATAACTGATCCTATACCTATATTAGAAGTCATCAGCCCAGACTTCTGTTGAACATTTCATAGAATGGCCGTTGCATCCAGTATTCATTAATCTCAACTGCTAACTAGTTAATGTAATAAATGTCATAAAATACATTATTTCCCTAAGTAACCGACATATCCTATCCCTATTATCTGTTGCAGAATAACTCCCAACCTGACACTTGGCAGTGATTGGCAGTTAGAAGTGTAGGAAGGTTTTCCAATGGCATTTAGTTTGCCATACCAACCTATTATATTAGACCAATGACCTTCAGAGGGATGTTTTTTTTTTTGGGCAATGAAAACCCTAAAGAATATAAGCATTTAACAGATATTTTGTGGCAGTATCTCTTATCAAGTTTCTATTAATAATTCAGCACTCTCTAATTACAGTGAAGCCATAGAATGGAGATAGCAGAAGTGGGAAGCATTAGTAGTAATCAGCATTAGAATACATTTGAAAAAAAAAAAATACTAAGATGACCTTTACGTAACACTTCTAAACTGAAATAACGAACAG
>CM044431.1:33440120-33465434 GCA_024363595.1 Xenopus borealis
TAAACATTAAATAAACCCAATAGGCTGGTTTTGCTTCCAATAAGGATTAATTATATATCTTAGTTGGACTCAAGTACAAGCTACTGGTTTATTATTACAGAGAAAAAGGATAAAAATTTGAATAATTTCATTATGATGGAGACTATGGGAGATGGCCATTTCGTACTTCAGAAAATATAGACAAATACAAAAAGTCCTCTGCACTCAACCCATTATCAATATATTTAAGACACTGAGACATTCTGTGCATACAGCTACTAAAAAATGCCTTACCCTTTAAACAAAACAGGGATTGTTTGTCCATATATTGCAATATATTTAAGCTGGCCAACTACGTCAAAGTCATCCCATATCTGGCCAGTCCTACGCTCAATTTTCATCTGATTCATTAAGAATTCTATTGCTTCATTACACATTTTAAAAAGGGACTAAGTTTTACCTGTAACCTACTTGCTGCTTTCAAAGTAAAACTCCCAAACTTGGTTGCCCTTTTATTAGACACTAGTGGGATCACCTGACTATAGCTCAGTGGTCCTCAAACTTGGCCCTCCAGTTGTTAAGGAACTACAAGTCCCACAATGCAATGATGGAGTCTGACAGCCACAGTCAGGCAAATGCATTGTGGGACTTGTAGTTCCTTAACAGCTGGAGGGCCAAGTTTGAGGACCACTGCTATAGCTGGAAGGGCTGGGAGCTACAACAAGGAGTTGGTCACTGCTCCTGTATAACTATAACAAACAAGGGAAAGTTGTGCTCGCCACTAATTTTTAAAACCATTAGGCGGGGGTGCAATGAGGCTGTGACCACAAAATACATATAGACAAATACAAGAGGTCCTCTGCACTCAACCCATTATCAATATATTTAAGACATTGAGACATTTTGTGCATACAGCATACAGTCAGAATACAGTGTAATAGAGATTCTGATAAAGCACATCTGCGGCCAACAGCAAAAATCTCAGGATAATTGAGAAAAACATTAATCCTTTTTCTGTCTCGGGTAATTCAACATGATAAACAGAGCAGCAAATTGATTTGGCCAGCACACAGCAACAGTTTAGTCCCCTAATGATTTTTGTGTGCTACTACTCCCATAATAAGCTGAAATATTAACTGATTTTCCATTCTTTTATATTTTCAGAGGTTTATGATCATTTAGAGATCCCATGGCCTTTAAAATCCCACTTTCCAAAAGAGGCATCTTTCCTTCAGTGATAGATATGAAGGGGCAAATTCACGATGATCCAAAAATTCACTAGCGTTAGCCGCGCCTTGGCAGGCAAATTTTCGCCAGTGCTACACAAATTCACTAAGATGCGAATTTGCGCTCAGGGCGGCGAACATTAGCGAAGTAGTGCTACCATTTGCCAGGCAAAGCGCAGTTACACTTGCGATGCCTAATTTGCATACGGCGCAAATTTCAAAGTATAATAGAAGTATATGTTACAGCCACTACGTTGCACTACACAAGCCCAGGAAACCTTTAATAAAAAAAAATAAAGTTGTCCTATTGCCCTACATGTGCCCCCTATATAGTTGTGTTGCCATATGTTAGGAAATGTAGGGAGGAAGGAGGGTAACCCCCCAAAAAAATTGACTATCACCCTACAATGGTAAAACACGCCAGCGTTTTTTTGGGACTTAGAAAAATATTACCATTTTATTTTCTAACTCCTATCTAGTATATTGAACTTCGCCTGGTCTGACCAGTCTAACGTAAGTGGTAACGTTCAGTAAAATTTTGATCTTAGTGAATTTGCGTAATTACCATTCTTCGTCAGTGTGCAACTTCGACTGGCGTAAGGGTGCGAAGTTGCGCAAGTCTACATAGCTAACGAAAATTCGCCAGAGTCGGTGTTAGTGAATTTGCAAAGTTATGAATTGACTTCACACTGGCGAATTAGCACTAGCGTTAGACGTTTCACACTTTAGTGAATTAGGGCCGAAGACTCTACTAGATTGATCGCCTCTGTTGCTGTGAAATAAAAAAATTATCTTACTCCCATGGGCTAATATGGACTTTAATCATATAATATCAGTAGTCCAGGGCTTATACCTTCATTACCCAACAATCCCCCAATATGTTTTACTTGCCATTTCTAAAGATTAATGTAAAGCCTACTTGGGACTCTGTTTTCTGTACAATAGTGTTATATTAGTTTCTTTATAGAGAGAGAGGGCACAAGAACTATGCAATCACATTCCATAAAACACTGAGCACTTCTAGTCAGATTAAAGGCATGGGAGGATGCTTGTTATACTTTACAATAGCATCTCTCAGACATGAAAATACAAATATGGAATCCATTATCTGGAAACCCATTATCCAGAAAGCTCCAAATTATGGGGGAAGCCAAAAAAATGATTTCCTTCTTCTCTGTAGTAGTAAAATAATACCTTGTACTTGATCCCAACAAAGATATAATGAATCGTTATTGGTGGCAAAAAAAATCCTATTGGAGTTACGGGGGTTTTTCACCTTTTAGCATGTTATAGAATGGCCAATTTTATACTACTTAGGGGGTTATTTATCAGAGTCCGAATGTATCTCATTATTTCTATTATAAAAGTCCGACCTACTCCGAATAGCCGATTGGACCTTATTTATCATAGAAGAAGTTCGCTAAAATTGGTTCGGGGAAAAAATTGGATTTTCCAGCCAAAAATTCCAATTTTCCCTCCAAAAATGCTGATTTTCCAAAATTGGAACCCGATTTTTTCTGATTTGTTTGCCGAAACTGAGCACAGACCATGATGTTGAAATGGGACCTTGCCATTGTTATCTACAGGACCCCGACAGCTTTTAGATGGCAGATTTTTGGATTCAGTTTGAAGCAGTTTTTCCATCCTTTGGGTATAATAAATTCCAAAACATTTGTGATTTTATCATAAATTTTTAAAAATGTATGCATTCTGAGTTTAGTAAATAACCCCTAAGCGTTTGCAGGTAAGTTTAGTGTTAGTGAGTCAAATAAGACTTTACATGTACCAAATGACAGGTGACTGGAGGACTGGTGGAATAAAACTGGTTGCTCTGGAATACAGGGATGGTAACGAGCACAATTACTCTAAGTAACAGTAAGCACTTTGCGCTACGACTATGTCAGTTCACTAATATGCAGAGTTTCGTACTGGGTGCAGAATGCTCACGACTTTTCACCAGCGCTACTTCGGCAGTGCGAGCATTCCATAGTGAAGTATGTTCCATTTGTTATGAAATGTCTTTAAAAAAGCGGTTACCCAAAAAAAGTTTGTCAGGAGTTTTGCAGGCAAAAAAGGAAAAGTCGCCAGCGTTTTTGGAACTTTAATGCATTTTCCTGAAGAATGTAAAATTGGTGTTCGGCTGTGTACTCATTATACTGTCCACTGATAAAACACAGCTATAACAATCAAGTGAAACAAAGGCACACATATGCTTTAGAAATATTTGTTTTACAAAAAATGCCAAAACTTATTTTCCTTTTTAAATGTTTCACTTGTCTTGTGGAGTCAATGTTTTAATTTAAATAGCCTGATCATTCAGTAATAACTCTGCTTAAAGGAGAAGGAAAGTCTGAAAACAACATTATTCTAAAAACTTAGCCTAAATACACCTAACTCACCATCCTGTTGCTTTATTTGCCTATGAAATGACAAAATCATGTCAGGAAAAGCATTACCTGTTTCCAGCCTGTGCAGATTCCTTTCTCCCTCATCAACAGACATTTCGCCGGACTAAGACCTGCGCCTTTGAGATTTGTGTATATATATATATATATATATATATATACAGTATATATATATATATATACACACACAAATCATCCCAAGGCTACTGCACACACTTGCCATTAAGGTGCAAAATTATAAGTAAGTAGATGCACACAGGCATTTTTTTTAAAATAGATTATTGTTTATTATATCAATGTTTTCGGTCCCTGTCGGCTTTTCATGTGATTCTTAATACACTTTCAAGATTGTACAACTATCTCGCTGTTGCTGGTCATTTTCTACTATATATATGTATATAAAACATTTCTTGGTTTATAAAGTCAATCAATTCCCTGCATTTATTTAGAGTAAAAAAGTGTATTGCACCAATAAAAATACACTCGTGTGCACCTTCATTTCCTAATCCTCTACTCCCAGTTTAACAGTATCAGTACCATTGTTGTCAAATTAAGATGGACAGACCACACAAGGGAATATGTTGTACAACCTGGCCACACAATATGCAGGGTGCTGTGTGGAAGTATGGGCCCATTATGTTCAGAATTGGATTCTGACCCAGCTTGAGTCAAAGGCCAATTTGGCTTTCCCTTTTAGATGATCAGCACTGGTGCAGAGATCCTAAAATGTGATCATTCCGTGCATAACCAGGTTTAGAGTGACTACTAGGATAGCTCTGAGAAAAAGGTTTATATTCAAGACTATGATTTTGGCCGATTCGGGAAGGTTTAGTTGCCTGGTAACTAATCACCGGTTTTTCTGGGCAAAAATCTCCCCGAACTGCCTTTGCGCTTCATATTCCGAAGTCACCCCGAAGTTTCCTTGTGAGGCAAATTCTGGCGACTTCGGGCGGATAACAAAGCGCCACATGTGCCCAGCGCAGGCCGACCATTCATTATACAGGAAGGGAAGACACGCGAAGGCAGTTCGGGGAAATTGTCGCCCAGAAGAACAGCCGACTAGTCTCCAGGCGACTAAATCTCCCACAATCTGCCAATGTGTCACTACCCTAAGAATTAGAAACCAAAGAACAGAGGGTAACCCCACTTTAAATAATAAAACTTTCTAAAATACAGCTTCATTTATTAGGTGATTTTCAAAGAGTAAACGGAGCAGTACTTGGATTAGTTTCTAGCAATAGTTAATTTCAGTAACCCTGTATGTTATCACCTGCTTAAAAGGCATCTGACACATTACTGATACAGACTAATCTAATGTATCTACCAGTGCTCCAGGGAGGCAAATTCACAGTTCTGACTGTAAAAATGCCTTTTTAATCTGAACCTCCTCTCTTCTAATCTCAAATCCCTGTTATCATCTGGCACAATCTGTTGATGAATACAGAATCAGAGAGATTGTTATATGGTCCCATTATATATTCATACATAGAGATCACATCTCCAAATGGAGCAGTACTGAGCAGAACTTTCAATAGCATCAGTGTTGGTGCTTGTTGATGATATTCATAAAAATTTTACATTTCAGTTCCTTTTAAGAACTAGGACTGTATATTACCCAAATATGCAGCATCTTCATTTTTCCTTAACTGCTGTATGTCCTTATACATTGATACTTCCTTGGCTGATATTACATAAGTATATCTTGTTATTCTTATCTTTAAAACTATTCCTTGACAGCACTATATTTTCTCATTGATTTTGTTACTTTTTTGTATTAATTATGCACTTTTTACTATTCAACGATAGACCTGTACATGTTATTAAGCGTTGGAGAGCAATTAATTTTCAGATTGCCGGATAAATAGCGTGATCAAATGCATGAATCTAGCTATGTTGTGCTTATATTGGTTACCATGACAACTGCATACACGCTATAAAATTGACTTAATGACCTATAGATGCCGCTGACGTTGATGCGCTTGATGTTGCAACAAATTGAGTTTGATGTCACTACAGTAATTACAAGGACAGCACATTTAGAGGCACATTTATAGAAGTTTGAATTTCAAATTCATGTGAGTTTTTTAAACTCTATTAAATTACATTTTACTTGAAATTCGAATGGGGGATTATTTATTTAAAAAAAATTGAATATCTAAAAAAAAAATACCCAAAAACTTGAATCGAATTTCGTTAGAATTTGACTAAATGAGATTCTCCGAAAAAAACTTGAATGTCAGGAAGGCTACTGACAGGAAAAAAATGATCACCACTTTTAGGGGGTGAATAGTCGAATTCGAGTTCTTAAAGGGCCAGAGTATGATAAATCTCTTAGATTTCTCTTAGAATTAAAACGCCAATCGACTTTAGATCATTTACAATTCGAATTTGAGAGTTTTAACCATAACAAAAATTCTAACATTTTAATTTTCAATTCGACTCTTAATAAAACCGCCCTTTAGTGTGTCATTCCAACATGTGACTTTGGGTTTCCACTTGTGCCATCTGTCCCATCTCAATATTAAGAATGTTTTTTAAGGAACGTTTTGTCCCTAGGATAAGAACAGTACATTTGAACTTGATAGAATTATATTATGTTTCAACCTATCATGCACTTGTATTAAACAGATCTTGTTTGTTTCCATGAGGAAATTAGTAGCAGTTCTATTGTTCCAGTTCTATGGTTCCAGGCATGCAGCACTTCTTCTCAATATGAGGTTGCTTATGGTGTAGGAAAGCAACTCTCTGTATCAAAAAAGAAGTTGCTAAGAACCAGCTAACAGGTAGTCCAATTAAACTGGGCTGTTTTGAGGTGTAACACCTTCCTTGTGAGTGGGCCTATTTGCTGAAGGTTTTTATGAAAGAGCTGGAAGTGTGTGTGAAAAGTAAATCATCTATGCAGATGGATATCATATTGCTATCATTTGTAATACCAAGATGTAGAGAAAAAGTTGGAATAATATAAATGTTCAATAAAATGCTACACAAGTGTTCTTCGAGGACATACCATACGCCTAAAAACACCCTTTGACAACTCTTCATCTAAGTAAGATATAAGAGGATGTTCCTGGGGACTAGAATTACACTTTTTTACATGTATTGATTGAGCCCATGAAGCGCACAGCATGTGTTTAGGGCAACTTTAAAACATTTTTAAAATGTTGATGTTGTGCTGGGGAGCCTTTGAGTAGGCTAGCACATACAGCCATGGTTTTTCCATTTTGAACTGAGCATTACTCTCCATTTTTTTTCCATGCTTAAAGACAGCTACCTCTTCTGCCTACCCCTAGACCAGACTCATCTGGCATTGAAGGTGAGGTAGTGCCACTCGGCATCACTGCGAGAACACCTCGGCATCACCACACATGGGCAGACGCACGCAGCCTCACTGAACGCACATGATGGGGGAAGTGGGGGCGAGCCGGGGCCTGTCTCTGGTGAGGAGTGCTTCAGTTATGAGCTCTCCCCTTCATAAACAAGATACCGGCACCTTTGGACACAATCGTGCAACATCAGGGTGCCGCAACAGCGCTTGATGTCAAAACACTTGTAGGCAAATTTATTAAGGGTTGAAGTGAAAATTTTAATTTTACCATTTTTTTATGGCCAAAACTGTAAAATTCGATTAGGGAATTGTTAAAAATCGATTACAGGTTTTTTTAATTTCGGATGAGATTTTCGAGATTTTTCATATACTGGAATTCTACTATTTGCCACCTAAAGCCAAATTGCTGTTTTAGCCTGTGGAAGACGTCCTGGAATTGATTTGGAATTGTTTGCAGCCTTCCTGACATTCTAGTTTTTTGTGCAGAAAAAACTCCTCGTTTCGAATTTCATTCGAGTTTTCTTTTCAATCCTGTTCACCCGATTTCAAACATTAGATTTTTTTTTAATACGTTAAATAAGTTTTTTTTAAAAAACTCCATGAACTCAAATTCATCCCTTGGTAAATCAGCCTGGTGGTGTAAAATTCAAAGGATTAAAAGGACACCTAAGACATGGGTTCAATGCCCGGTGTTTCTTGGAAAAGCTCCTAATCTTACTTGACGGAATGACTTGATCTTTCAGTTCCTGATTCTCTCCTTTGATTTTGACTGCTGCCTGTCCTGATCTTTTTGCCTGAATATGACTACGAACTATCTGAACCCTTTGGATACTGCAGATCGGACTTTCTGCATACAGCTTCCTCCTTGGTCTTAACTACAACCCCTGTAAGGGCTGTTGGGCCTTGACATAAAGAAAGCAAATGTATTCCTCAGAAAAGAAAGAAGGCCTTAATAAGACATGGAATTCTTGGTCAAAGGGGGTCGCAAGGGCTAATCTAGCAGAAGTAGTAAAAATGCTAAGGGAGTTCTGGATACATTTCCGACTAAGCATTCTTATGCTTGTTTTTAAGGTGGATCTTCATCCAAAAACACTTTTTTATCTAATGAACGAAAATGTAATTCTAAGCATCTTTCCAAGAAACATGAATTAGAAAATGTCAGTGGCCTTTAAAGGGAAACTGTCATGGGAAAACATGTTTTTTTGTGCTACTGCTGCTCCTGTAGACTTCTGCACTGAAATCCATTTCTCAAAAGAACAAACAGATTTTTCTATATTCAGTTTTGAAATCTGACATGGGGCTGGACATTTTGTCAATTTCTCAGCTGCACCTGGTCATGTGACTTGTGCCAGCACTTTAGGAGGGAACAGCTTTCTGACAGGCTGTTGTTTTTCCTTCTCATAGTATGCAGGGGGACATGGGTTTTTACTATATAGTGTTGTTCTTAGATCTACAGGCAGCTGTTATCTTGTTAGGGAGCTGCTATCTGGTTACCTTCCCATTGTTCTGTTGTTAGGCTGCTGGGGGGGGAGGGGTGATATCACTCCAACTTGCAGTACAGCAGTAAAGAGTGATTGAAGTTTATCAGAGCACAAGTCACATGACTTGGGGCAGCTGGGAAATTGACAATATGTCTAGCCCCATGTCAGAGTTCAAAATAAAATATATAAACAACCTGTTTGCTCTTTTCAGAAATGGATTTCAGTGCAGAATTCTTCTGGAACTATTAACTGATGCATTTTGAAACATTTTTTTCCCATCCCTTTAAAGTTATATTTTAAATTTAATTACTCTTGAAATACTTTCATGAAATATTGACCTCTGCCTCCACATCTAAGATCCATGTCTGCAGTTTTCATTTTTGTACATAGAACAGTCTCCCATGTGGAGGGTAGTTTCCAGAACAAACTAATTAATGTAGCCATACTTGGTACTCATCAAGCATTACTTAAAATTCTAGTGTGGCTGTAGCATGTACAGGGTCCAGCATTTGGGTGGAATTCTCCACATTGCAGCTTTCTGTTGCTGCTGCTAAAACGTTATCTGTTACAGTGGTTCTACCATCAACTGTCAAGGGCCACAATCTTTATATCTGTACTAAAATAGCATGGAAAAAATGACTGAGGCAATGATTAATCCTATTGTGTTCCAGCAGAGATAACGGGAAATCATTACTTGTCGGAGGACACTGAAGGATGAGAACTACTTATCTAGAACTACAGAACAGAAAATAAGCACCCGGTGTGTCTATATTATAGGGCACATTGTGTGAGCTGCATGTATTCATTCATATTTCCAGTCCCTCTGTCCTTTCACTGACCCTTGTCTACCCATGAACAAATATGTTTTGGTCTATAACATTTCCTAAGTCAAAAATGCCAAACCACATGCACACACACGTTCACACCACCAGGGGGACACTGGTGGAATTTGTATGTCAGGGTTTTCATAATAATCATGACAAAAACAAGAACAGATTGTGCATACTGTAGTTTTTTTGTAGTTTTTTAAACTTGATTTTAAATAAATATACACTAAACTGGTTATTCTTCTAAGTCCAATCCTTCTTCAAATACATTAGCAGGGTTCTAGATAATGCACCAGATACTGGGAACACTAATGTTTTCAGGCATATTTTTTAAAATGCAAAGTGTCAAATTTTACTTGGCTTTCTTCTAGCAACTTGACCATGCTGCCCATGTTTTTTCAAGTGCCTCCATATTGTGCGTCTTGAAACAGCCACACCACATTTTTTCAGAGAGTTCTGTATTACACTGGAAGTTAATTGTGGGGTTTTCTTGCCTCCTGAACAATTTTTCTGGCAGTTGTGGCTGAAATTTTAGTTGGTCTTCCTGACCGTGGTTTAGTTTCAACAGAACCCCTAATTTTTCACTTCTTAATTAGAGTTTGATCACTGATCAAAAAAAAATCGAATTTTAGGAACATCAGTCATGCAATACGAATTGACACTTTATTCTGTTGAGCTGATTTTTCGCTCCAGTTTTTTTAGAGAAAAAATAATGATATATAAATTCAATTCGTGGAAGGGGGTTTGGTCGACTTTGTTTTAATAAAAATTCAAGTTTTAGTAATTAAAGGACCAGTAACATAAAAAAAAATTAAACCACAAAGACAAATGAAACTTTGAAATTGCTAAGTCTTTATTAAGAAATAACTTACAGAAACTCTGCTTCCACTCCTCTTCAGAAAAGGCGACAGGGCTACGAACCATTGTGGGGCGCTTGATTTCTCCTCCCTGGTTCCTTATAGGAGATAGCCAGGGAGGAGAAATCGAGCGTCGCACAATGGATCGTCTTTGTGTTTTTCGTTGTAGACTAATGAATTTTTTTTTTTTTAAATGATGTTACTGGTCTGTTAACCCCCACGGTATATTTATTCCACATTGGCAAACATTTGCATCTTCTTGTAAAAATATTTATCAAGAGTGCCGAGTTTTTTGCCAATTTCACCGGATCCTGGCTGGCAAATGATCATTATAAAGACAGAGCAGCACATTAAAGCATCTCATTATCTGCCTCATATCCTCTTATGTAATATTTTTATGGTGGTAATTCAACAAGTATTGACGCCAGCAAAATGTATTGCTTGCAGTGTATTCCACCACTATTGCATTACGATAATTCCAATCTTACATAAATAAACAGTGTTGCTATGAAAATATTCCTTGATGTGTTGATGCAAATTGTTAGAGTTAGACAAAGTGAAAATTTGCACTTTAGCAAAAATTCCCCTGTAAGGGTAGAGACACATGGTGCTATTTGGGGGAGATTGGTCGCCTTTTCCCTGGGCGAATAACCTCCCCGAACTGCCTCCACACTGGCTGAAATCTAAATCGCCATCGGGATGGCACTTTGATTTCCGAAATCACCCACAATTGCCACGAGGAACCTTCAGGTGACTTCGGAAAACAAAGTGCTCCAAGTGCCGGCGATTTAGATTCTAGCCGGCGGGGAGGCAGTTGGGGAGATTAGTCGCCCGAGGAAGAGGTGATTTTGTGGCCCCCAAATAGCACCATGTGTCTCTACCCTAATTAGTAATTTCTTTGAGTAATGTTTTTATATAGTGCTACTTTTATACACAGGACTGTACATTTCTCTTCAATAGACAAGGAAAAGATAATTAACTACGTGAATTTAAAGATCGTAAATACGATAGAGAGACAGATCGATACATAAATATCACCATTAATTTTGGAAGATTAAATGACTTACAGTTAAGAAAGGTCTGAATTTCATAATTTCATTCCCATAGACTCCATTCTAAGCAAATAATGGTCATTTTTAAAAATGTCCTTTTTCTCAGTAATAAAAAACAGTAGCTTGTACTGGATGGTAACTAAGCTGCATGAATACATATTGGTGGCAAAACAATCCTATATGGTTTATTTAATGCTTAAATGATTTATAGCAGACTTAAGGCCTGGTGATTCAAATCACGGAAAGATCCCTTATCCAGGAAACCCCAGGTACTGAGCATTCTATATAATAGATCCTATACCTACATGTTGATATAAATACCAGTAAATTCTGTGAATCATCTTGCTGTGATACATTTTTAGCTGTCCTACTTTTATCTTCTAGTAACCCCCATGGCAGAATGACTGTTTACATCAGATGGAGCAAGGCTACTAATTATTGTACATTTCACAAAACATCAATGACAAACTGTTTATTCCCAGACGTCCTTCTCTCCTTTGTGTTTTTGATTAGGAAACAGCAAGGATTGCATGGAGCAAACATCCTCCATCTCACTAATATGACTATTTTTCAGCGGCTGCTTTTTTTTCTTTTTTGCTTAATAATAGATCATTTAAATCTAATTCCAATATACATTTTTTTTTTTCTATTTCAAAGAAATTAAACAGGGACAGTTTTCATTTGTGGCCACGCACAACTGAAAACTGAAAAAAAGGAACCTCATTGAAACTCATTGAGAATGAATGGAACATGAATGGAGTCTTGTGGGTATAATACCTTTGAATTAACTTTTAGTATAATGTGTAGAGAGTGATGATATGAGACATTTTTATGGATTCATTATTTTGGATTCGGCCAAACATTTGCTTTCCTCATAGCTTATCTGGTATCCTCAATGTAAATATGTGCCATATTGCATCCTTCAGCTTGAATATCCGACCTCAGGGCTACACAGCATCTTCTTTACATAAACTATACTCCAGTGTCTGAAGCACACACACATATATTTTGTACCAGTGAAGGGTAACAGGACATTATATTTAAATGCATCGAAATTCCTTTTATATTTTATTAACGTTCCTTTAATAAAAAACTACAATAAAATGTTGCCACAGGTTCTGCAGGTTCTACCGTCGACAGAGATTACATTTGATTATATTTATTTTTGGTCTAACCTGAATTCTGCTATTGCAGAAAATAGTGCAGAACGGTGTAATTGAAAGCACTTTCATTTTTCTTATGATCCCCCCTCTTAGATTTTTCAGCTTAACATTTTATATCACCAATCCTCTTTAATATGCACCTTGTACAATAAGCAATGACATGCATGATCCCATTGAAAGTTCAGGGACTGATGTGAATGATCTCTGTAAAGTGCTGCAGAATGTGCTGGTGGTAGATAAATAAACATAATAATAATGAAAGCCCAGTACTCGTCTCCTTACGGTAAGACCAGACGGGAAGATTTGGTGAGATTTGTCACCTGGCGACTAATCGCCTATTCTTTGGGGCGACAAATCTCCCTTAACCGCTTCCCCCTGCCTTCCAGCGGCTTAAATGAATAATCGCCTGCACCTATTCACATGCGGCGCTGGCTTTTCCGAAGTTGCCTCCTTATGCAATTTCGATCGATTTCAGGAAATCGCAGCGCCTCGTGTGAATAGGTGCAGGCGATTATTCATTTAAGCCGCTGGAAGGCAGGGGGAAGAGGTTCGCCAGGCGACGAATCTCCCTGAATCTTCCCGTCTGGCCTGATCCTTAGGGTTGGGGAAGATGGGCAGATTCAGGGATATTTAGTCGCCTGACGACTAATCGCGGGGTGACAATCTCCCTGATCTGCCTTCTTCCTGCCTTCCATCTATTTGAATGAAGAATCACCTACTTGTGGCACTTCGATTTCCAAAGTCGCCTGAAGTTTCCTTGTGAGGATACTGCAGGCAGCGTCGGTAATTGAAGTGCCGCGAGTGCATTAGTGCAGGCGATTCTTCATTCAAGCAGACGGAAGGCAATTCGGGGAGATTGTCGCCCTGCAGAAGAGGCGATTAGTCGCAAGGCGACTAAATTTCCCTGAATCTCAACATGTACGGGATGTACAGTTAAGTGGGATTCGTTTTCCGGAAACCCCGTATCCAGAAAGCTCAGAACTATGGAAAGGCCATCTCACATAGAGGCAAATTTACTAAAGTGCGAAGAGTCTAACGCTAGCGCTTGTTCACCAGCGTGACATAATTTCGCAACTTTGCCAATTTACTAACAGTGACCCTGGTGAAAATTCGCTAGCGAAGTAGATAGACTAGCGCAACTTCGCACCCTTACGACAGGTGAAGTTGCACACTGCTGAAGGGACGTAACTACACTAATTCACTAAGATGACCATTTTACTGAAAGTTTCCTCTTGTGCTAGACTTTACTTTGCCAGGTCAGACCATCGCGATGTGCAATACGATAGGAGTTTGAAAACAAAACCTTTTTTCGAAGTCCCAAAAAAACACTGGCGTCTTTTACTTTTTTAGGGTGATAGTCTGGGTTTCCTGGGCTTGTGTAGTGTAATGTAGTGGCTGTAACATATACTTCTATTATACGTTTAACTTTGCGCCATATGCAAATTAGGCATCGCTCGCGTAAATGCGCTTTGCCTGGCGAAGTAACGGTAGCGCAACTTTGCTAATGTTCTCTGCCCTGAGCACAAATTCGCATTTTAGTGAATTAGCGGCGGGCTGGCGAAAATTCACCTGGCAAATTGTGGCAAAGTCATCGCTAGCGCATTTTTGCCGCTCAGTGAATTTGCCCCTTAGACTCCATTTTTTCCAAATAGTCCAAATTTTAAAAAAATGGTTTCCATTATCTCTATAATAATGAAACAGTTCCTTGTACTTGAGCTAAGACATAATTAATCCTTATTGGAAACAAAGTTTATTGGGTTTATTTAACATTTGCATGATTTTCTAGTAGTCTTAAGGTATGACAATGTACAACTAGAACTCCCGCATCCAGGGTGCTGGTCAGCAGGAATGTACAGCATACCCATGGTTCAATGTTGATCACGATGTGTGTGCCACAATAAAGCCGTGCATTTTTTATGAAGATCATGTCCCAAGATGCTTTCGATTAGCTCCCAGGATGCGGGAGTTCTAGTTGTACACTGACTATACCCGCGTGGAGTGGCCGGCATCTCACTGGGGCAGCAGCAGAGGAGACACTAAAAGTCAGGGGAGCTCTGATGCGGTCCGCTTCATCTTATTTTGTTACCGTATGACAATCCAAATTGCGGAAAGATCCATTATCGGGAAAACCCAAGGTCCCAAGTATTCTGGATAATCAGTCCTATACCTGTAGTTTCCAGTCTAGCTGAGACTTGGAGAAAAAAAGAGCCACAATACAAAGTGCCGTAATTTTTGCACATTCCATCTACTCTTTTGCACACAGCAGAGGCAACATCGTTATTTTAATCTTGAATGAAATACTTCACTGGCATATTTAGAAAATAAAGTCAGCTGTGAATAATAAAATAACAGTTTATCTACCATGGAATGTGTTCCTTTTCAGGGTTGTGTCAACTGCAATTATCACTAAAGCCTCCGCAATTATTCACTGGAGGAATAAATCAGAATGTGAATCATTGACATTAAGGACATAAGTAGATATTGCACGCAACCTTGTTCTGCCGCGATAATAGGATGGATAATGAGGAATGCATCAGTTATTAAACATTATCACTAAATATTGCAATATACAATATTATAATAATTGTTACTGATAGAAACCCATTTTTCCAATTCTTGAATACCTTATTATCATTGACATTATTTTGTGCACATAGGATATATATTCTATAAAACATGGTACTAACAAGGAATCCACCAATGCAATTAGCTAGGGATGCATATTGCAGTCTCATGGGGCCCCAAAATTGTTGCAAAGGAATTAGTTGAGCAAGAGCTACTACTAGCTTATACATATATAATAGATGCACACACAGGTTTCAAGTGAAGCATTTGAAGCCATTGTGGTTTTTTCCCCTTGGGAATTGTCACAGCAATTACATTTCTGCAGTAAAAACAACAGCCATGTGTCATTACCCTACAGGGATGCGGCAAGAGCAGGTCATTGTATTCGCTCAGCCACCATAACCACCTTATTCTAAATTCAGAGACTCTCCGTTCTGCTTTGTCTCCAATATATTTCCTTATCAGCCAACATTTACATTATAGTACAGAATGTGACCTGTTTTCTTTGTAATACCACAGTGAAATAGCAAGAAAAACAAGCATTTTGATTTGAGTAATTATAATATCAAGGCTGAAGAGCTGGTATGGACCAGATATTCTTAAGTGGGTATTGCTGTATGTCCAACTTAAATGGCGAGGTTTCATTCCTAGATCAAAAATTAGAAGGATTGGGGCCCAGTGCCAGCAACAGTACCACTATTAATCAAAAGCAAGTGTCCAAAACAAATAATAGAAGGAGAAAAATACTCACAGTTCACCCCAGTCCGTGGGTGCTTAAGTCTGAAGCAGCCAAACAATTGTGAGTTTTCTCCAAAATTAAAGACCAAAACCTAATTAAAAATTCTAATTATTTATTAGGACATACAGGTGAAAGGCTGACGCGTTTTGTGCTTACTGGGGCACTTACTCATAGGCTCGTGATTTAGTGCCCCAGTAGGCACGAAATGTGTCATTTGAATTTTTAATTATATTTTGGTCTTTATTTTTGAAGAAAGCTCACAACTTTTTGGCTGTTTCATTGCCTTGTAAGCATTCTGAAATATTAATCATTTTCCAGCTGTTACTATCTAACTATGATGAATGGAAAGGCCAACAGAGAAACAGAGGTAGCGTGCATAAGTGGTGTGCTGGTCAATTAGTATGAAACGAGAACAGTTGTTATTTGGAAACACATCAAATGGAAAAGAGTTATTGTTCGCAGGGATTCCCGTACATGAAGGAAAACTCATGGCAAACTCAAGACAATGGAAAGAATATTAATGCCCCTGCACAGATCGCCGTAACTCTGGGACTCACTTATAGTACTGCACCGGTGCCAATTGAAATTTACAACCCCTTTTATATTAAGATGCACAGTGTCGGACTGGTCCACCAGGAACCTGGAAAAGTCCCGGTGGGCCCAGGTGTCAGTGGGCCCTCATGCTGCTAATTTGGCCAAGTTCATGACCATTCCCTATTTCTAGAGGCTAAATAGATGTAATAGTAGATTATAGTATGTAAAGAAAATACACTAGGAGAATAGAGGTTGAATGCTTAGAGGAAGAATAATAATACTGAGAGTGGGCCCCTGGTCTAAACTTTTTTGGTGGGCCCCTAGTGTAAGGTTTTTGGGTGGGCTCCTGATGTCCCAGTCCGACACTGTGTATGCACATTATTGTGAAATTTGCATTTGCCTGGTCCCTGAGAAGAGAGGCTACCCTCCCCAACCAGTAGCAAATGAACAACATGTAACTCACCAATTCCTTGGATGTTGCTCCCAGTGGCCACAGAGCAGGTACTTATTTTTTAATTACAGGCTTGGAGGCAAGTTTTGGTTTCATAAAAACCAGATGAAGTGCCAAAACATAATCTCCTGTTGACTGCAAGTCCACACAGAGGCTAGAGTCCTACAGCGGGTCGGGGTACCTGCAAAAACCTGCAGTACCCTGTAGGTTGCGGCAGAAGTTCCGGGGTGCGGGTATAAACGCAAGTCGGTGGTTCTGCAAGTTTGTGGGTCAGGCTGCGGGTCTATTCTATAGCGATTTTTTATCTTTTTTTCTTATGACGCCTACTACTGATTATGTCATTTCATGTTACAATGACAGCACTTGATTCTTGATTGGCAGCATGACAGCACTTCCTAGTCAGCGGGTCCGGGTTGTGGATAAGGTACTTGCAGGTCGGGTAGTGGGTCCACATGGGTAAGAATGCCGGTTGCGGTTCTGGGTTGCGGATTGCAGGTTTCGGGTACGGGTCACAAAAAATGGACCCATGCAGGACTCTTATAGAAGTAACCAAATAGTCAATGACAGCCATTATTTGGCACCCCATTTTTATACTTGTGTTGCTCCCCGATCTTTTTACATATTAGCATGGCTCACTGGTAAAAAAAAGGTTGGGGGCCCTCACTCTAAGCCCTTGCCCCAGTGTAGAACTAAAAGCAAACCACAGAGCAGAGCATGGGGGTATAAGGATGAAATGGGGGGGAGCAAAGTAAAATAACCAAAGCATTTCAGTGTGAGATCTACAACAATGCCCGAGAAAATAAAAATTGAACAGGAGCAAGAAGTGACCTCATTTTGTTTGTAATTTACTTATCATAAAAGCCCTTGTGGATGTCATTGCATTTCTAAATTGAAAAAGTATAATGTATTATAATCAATTGACTACAACCCAGAATGCCTAGAATCTTCATCACTGATCCTCTTAGCCAAAGATCTTCACTAATGCTGTAAATGTAATTGTTTTGAGCTGAACAGTTCGATCTTACTGTAAATATAATGCCATTGGCTATGCATGGTGCTCCAGAAGCCCCATTTTGGGTCTTCATTTGTTACATTCCACCGCTGATTTGCTATACTTATTAGGCTTAGAAAAAAATAGATTTATGCTGCCTCGTTAGGCTGTTTTTTTATGCGTGCTTCACAATCATTTTGGATAATGATGTAGCACTTCTAGATGCTAAGGAGATGATATGCCATGATTTCCAGCATGTCTGGTAGATTAAATGGCGTAAGGGGAGCTGCACTGTGCATGCAAATTTCTCATTCTCATGAAAACAATCAGGGACTTCATTCAAAAATTGTCCCATGGGTTTAAAACTGTGAAAGAAAGGACTAAAACTAAATAAATACTATTAGACACTGTAAGTAAAGTATTGAGCTGAGCAATAATGTTGGGGTGAAATTGTTTCTGATTTTTAGAGGCTTTTCATTGTTTTTACTTTGGCATGGAAAATGCTATTTCATAGTACAGATGTGTCCTTTTTAATCCACTTTCTTTTTGTGGAAAAACAAATTGCAACTTGGTCATGTGTTTAAAAAGGCATTCCTAGTTGCAGAAGGACATAACCATGTTCCAAACACAGTGAATTCAGTCAAGTGATATGTGTTTGGGTTTGTCCATGGATAAATATGAAGTATAGCAAGAGAAATGAAGGGACACCATGCAAACCAAGATCATCCAAACATTTATTTCGGATGTCTATGCATTGTTCAACATAATTCCAAGGGCAGTGGTACTGTGCTTTTCTAGATCAATGCTGCCTTGGAGTTCTTATCTTTGGTCAGGGGCCTCTTCATTTATAACAAGGTTACAAAAAACATCGTTCAACCATAGTTCCAAGACTATGTAGGACAGCAAATAACAGTACATCAGAGATCTCGCCCCAAATAGAAATTCAAGCTGGGCCTCCAGGTGTATCTAGTAGAGCAAATTGGCATTCTCTTCATATCTCATCCTAACCAACCTACTGTATATGGATTTGCCACTACCCTAGGATGTGATATGAAAAGGTCATCAAGTAAAGTTTGCTGAGATATTCCCAGGGAGGAATATGGTGGTCTAGTTACATAAAGACAATATACCTACACTACCAGTGAAATGTTTTTGAACAGCCTATTTTTTTTAAGGGGGGGTTATTCAGCATTTTTGCCAAATATTGAACCAGTGCACATATCAAAATGGTTGTGACTTTTATTCAAAACAACCTAGATCTTACTAGAAATATACTACATTTTTATGTGGCTTATACTATCAGACAACATTAAGAAACAGGGTCCCACAGACCTATATCGACATCAAGATCAGATGACAATACATATGGACCTCTAGCTTGCACAGAGGATTGATCACACTTGCTATCGAGGCACAGCTGAATGATTGCAAACATAAAATTCCACTGCAATAGTGATGAGCAAACTATAAAATGTTTTAGATTTTCCACAGTGACATATATGCAGCAACTTTTTTCTGCATCAGCTTCACAATAATACACTGAAGTCTTTTGGTGTTTTTTCCATAGCGGGTTTTTCGTGCAGAATTCTTTGCTGTAAATGGTAGAGAATGGCACTGGTTTGTTTTTGCAGACCTGCACCGGCCGACCCAAACCCAATTACCCTCAAACCTTCTTACCCACTGATTTTTGTCTGTGCTTGAATACCTGACCCACCTGACCCACCTCCCATCTCATGTGTCACAGAAGCTGTAAGTGATGTCACTCAAACTGGTGATGTCAGACAATGTTCAGTTTCACGGAGGAAGCATTATATGTACATTTTTTAGCTGTATCTAAAGGGTGCCCGTGCACCACCTGCGAACTGTCCACACCATGGGAACATAAGGAGTATTCAGACTGAGTCCCAACTACTTTGTGGGTATCTGTGGGTACCTGACCCGCTGAAGGACAAATAAACACAAGAACTGGAAAAAGGATCTAGTGAAATCTCCAGGGCCTACACAACAGAAGGGGGTCTGTTATATTTTAAGCGGAGTGAAACATTACCAGTGATGTTGCTTTTGCTTTCTCTTGGAATTTTAAGGGATAATGTTGTGGGAAAACATGTTTTTTTCCAAACACATCAGTTAATAGTGCTACTCCAGCAGACTTCTGCACTGAAATACATTTTTAAAATGAGCAAACTGATTTTTTATACTTAATTTTGAAATCTGACATGAGACTAGACATATTGTCACAGGAGCCGTGAAGAAAAGTTTAAGCACAGCACTGGTCTTCTTAGGATAAAAAGTCTTTATTTAGTTACACATAGTAACAATCTGGACATAGCAACGTTTCAGGCTCCTTATGGCCCTTTCTCAAGTTTCCCAGGAGCCCCCTGCCAGATGATTTGTGCTCTGATAAACTTCAGTCTCTACTACTGTACTGCAAATTTTTGTAAAAACGCTGTCTCCCTTTCCCCATCTCCAGCAGCCTAAAAACAGAACAATGGGAAGTTAACCATATAGCAGCTCCCTAACACAAGATAACAGCTCCCTGATAGATCTAAGAACATCACTCAATAAAAATCCAGGTCCCTCTGGGACACATTCAGTTACACTGAGTAGGAGAAACAATAGTCTGTCAGGAAGCAGTTCCATAGTGCAGCACTGGCTCTTTCTGAAAGAACATGACCAGGCAAAATGACCTGAGATGGCTGCCTAAGACCAATATTACAACAAAAAAAATACACTTATTGGTTCTGGAATTAAACTTTATATGGAAAAGTGAAAATGCCCCTAAGTTTCTACTTACCTCCTCAGCGCAGGTCCTGACCATGGAGTTTGCAGGCGCCATCTTCTCCCCAGTCGTCTTCTTCCTGGATTCATCAGCATTTGGCGGCACAAGTGCAGTAGGAGCATTTACCGGCTCATCTCTACTGCACAATTGCCGAAAGTCACAAAGTTTTCCAATTGAAACTTTGTGGCTTACGGCCCTTGCGCAGTAGAGCGGAACTGGGAAAAGCCAGGAAGAAGACGGTGCCTGCAAACTCCATGGTCAGGACCTGCGCCGAGGGTTAAGTAGCAACTTAGGGGCATTTGCCCAGGGGGGATCTACGGGGGAGGGGTTTAGCGCAGGATGGGTAGACTCAGGGCCGCTCCGGCCATGTGGCAAGATGAGAACCTTGCCTCAGACGGCACAGAGCGGCCACTTACCAGAGGCAGCAAAAAGCTGCCTCTGGTAACTTTAAGAGCCAAACTTCCGTTTTTTAAAATTCGGCTTTTCTAGTGCAACAGTGCTCGCTGCACTAGCGATGTAGCCCCTCCTCCACCTGCTCCGACGCTACAAATTAGAAGCATGGAGCGGGAGGGGGGTCGGCATCGGGGCAGCCCCTGAAACGCCCCTGGTTAGACTTCTCCTGTAAGGTCGCTGACGGGGGTCTGGTGGGGACACATAGCTAGCACAGAGTGCGAAATATCGCCCTCTGTGCTAGAAACGACAAATTTCCGGTTTAATAACCGGAAATTCGGCTCTTAAAATTACCAGGAGCGGCTATTTGCCTGGAAAAAGCAAAAGACTGGCACAATTTACTCATGCAGGAAGGGAGAAGGGGATATGTACAGAAATAATTCAAATTCAGTGCAATTAACAGCACTAAAAGTGCCAAATACTGTTTCGGATAACATACGTTCCACCGTGCACTTTTCCTGAAACACCCCCATACTGCTGTCTCCCTTTAAATAAGTTCCCAAAGCCTGTACTTGGTATTATTGCTTTATGTCACATTTACAGAAATGATTCTGAATCCTATTGAGGACAGGATTAGTAATTCTTTTTAAAGGATTTATCTCCTGAATGACCTAGAATTCTATTTAATAATCAGAACTATATATAATTTTTTTTAGTGGGGGTCGGGTTGTTTTTTTTTCATACTTATGAGCAAAGAATCCTGCAGCTGGTTTCTCTTACATAAAATGCCATAACTATTAACCAAAGGAAATAAAAATGACTGGCATTAGAAATTAAGCGTGCCTTAATGTGCAGAAAAAAACACATTCAACAGCTTATAATTATTCTGCAGAAATACATCTTCCATTGCTAAATTCAGATGATATTTTCCTCCCACCAATTCTGAACTCTCCATTTCTTGCATGTACATTGGGAAGACTCCAGCTTGCCTTAAATATATGTAGGTCACAGACTTCATAGTTACTTCCAGTACAGTACACTCCAGCATCATCCCTAAAGAAAAGAGAAACCGCTCTATATACAGAATGGAAACTCAACAGCTGAATTTCTATACAGGGACTTTAAATGTCAACTGAAAAAATATTCTGACTTGTTGAGTTACATGAAAGGTGTCTTTTCTTTATACAGTAATTGTAACATGGATATTTTCAGTATTTCCCTGTGTGTCACTACCAGTAATGAGCCCCATTGTTTTTATTTTATCTACAGCTGCCTTGAAGCTGGGCTGGTTTAGAAATGGACAGATAGGGAATTTTTAAATTGAAAGCCTTTGTCTTTGGATTGCTAGCTTTTGTGAATTGCAAACATTTTTATTCTGTAATTTTTTTTTCTAAATTATTATAAAGTGCTGCACAAAATGCTGGCTCTGTAGGATCAAATGAGGAAAAATTTGCAATTCACATCATTTGACTGGGTGGGGTGTGGAATCTAGATAAAATTATACTTCCCAATTTCATTTTGAAAACTGTACTGGGAGGAATTGATACAAGCATAATATATTGTTAAATATATATCAGGACTATATCTACATGAAATTGTAATTGCAGGCAGGAACCAATCCGGAACACCAAAGAGTAGAATTCAGGAGCCCAAAGTTTAAATAATGCAAAAGATTTTATTTTACATTATGTATAAAAACAAAAAGCCGTATGCGTTTTGTGTCACCAACAGACACTCGGGGCAGATTCACTAAATTCACATGAAGGATTCGAAGTTCGATCGAATTTTCAAAAAGATTCGACTATTCGACAGTCAAATTACTTCGCCTAGTTCGCCAGATCAAAGCTACCCAATTGGGTTTCATTATTTTTGATCGAATAAAAAAATTTGATTGAATGGTTAAAATTGTTCAAATCGATCGATTTGAACGATTTTAACGATCGTTCTAATTTTTTCTATTTGATTGTTCGACCAATCGAATTACTGTAAAATCCTTCGAATTCGATATTTGAATTCGAAGGATTTTACTTCACACACTATTCCCAAGTATTCCCATGGTGGAATTAGAGGGTTTTTTTAACCTTCGAATTCGACCCTTAGTAAATCTACCCCTTAATAATAGGCTAACTTTATTTTTTAGACAAACCAGAGCTATTAGGACTATATCTAACTGCAAACCATTAAAGCATTCTGGAAGGTTGTAGGTTTGATATCCTTGTATATGCTGTCCCTCAAAAATTGGGCCCCCCAGATTCCTGCATTGCCAGCCTCTGAGCTTTGCAGTGTTTCTTGAGAAACATTATCATCTACTATGTTATAAACGCTATCCCAAATGATTCCCCTGACACAGAGGATGTTACTGAGCTTTCCACTGCTGGTCATAATATCATACTGAAGAACGGGAAAAAATCTGCTGAGCCTTAAGTTCCGAAGTAGGTTGTGGAAGTGCTTAAGTGATATGAGGAGATGTGACATATTATAAAGTTTATTCCAATTTTCTTTTTGGAACTTTAGCTATTAAAGCTTTTGGCCTGATCTCTATAAAATAAAGATAATGTATGTGGGTTTTAGGTGTTTGAAGCAAGTTAAAAGAACCTTGCTTTTAAATTCTAAGTTTTAGTTGACTAATTGCAGAATTGGGTGATACTGCTAATGGCACTGGTCCACTGGTGTTAGTAAAGTTGCTCTTTATATTTATGCCTTGGGAGGGGTGTTAGAAATATATCCTGGTATTAAAACGAAATTAAATTGATATTTTCAGCACCATAGGCTGCAAATCCATTGGGTGGCACATTATATAGTGCTTTCTGAAGCAGCCTTTTCCATTTTCAATTGCCTGCTACCTTGGCAGGCGTCAGCTTGCATTACTCTGTATGGCACCATCCTCTGCCTTTCAGCCAGTGTGCCATAAGATAAAAATCACCCATATGAGATCCCATCCAAAGTGATCTAAACTAAAAAGAAAAAAAAGCAGCATAGTGGCAGGTCCTCTTGCTTATACAGTATAATCCAATTACCTGCAGCCCATTGAATATTGGCAAAAAAATAAGAACTTTTCAGACCATTCTTTGTTGGGCTCTTGAGAGCAACCAGGGAAACACAAACAGAAAAGTCTCACTGCTTCATGAGCAAAAAAACTATTTTTGTATTTGTTGGTTTGTTTTTTTATATTTAATTTGTTCTGAGAATCTCCAAGGGCTGGTAGTTTCTCTGTTCAATGTTATTTCATCATCCGAACTATCTATCATGGATCCTAATTACTTCATTCCACCCTAATTACAGAGACTGTGTTCCTCTACTGGCAAATATGATAAATTACCGCAAATATAAACTGAGTCATGCTGCCACATAGACTGCCCAGAAGTAAAGTTCCCTAGGCAACCCTTGAATAATGATGTCACCTAAAGAAACTTAATTTTACATGATCTTCTGCATTGACGCTGCCCAGCCTGCAGCCTTTCAACTCCCAGCATGCTCCGGCATTAGCTATTAGGTTTTCTTATTCTGCCATGCATTTGTGTATTAGTTATTAAGGATATTCTGTTTTGTGTATCGGCAATGTGATATTTACAAGTAATGTTCTCCTGTTACTTGACATTCAGATCAATGTCGTGGATGGGTGGATTGAAAGTAGATATATTTACCCCAGGCCAGTGGTTCTGTAGGGGCCACAGAGCCTCATGACTCCAAAAGCCACTTGTAATGAAGTAGGAGTTCTGCAAGCTGCAAACATCTGGATAATGTAAATAAGGGGAACCTACATAGACTGATTTAGCTCTGCAATAGACTGTCTGACTGTGATTATAACACACAATCAGGAAAATGTAATTTAAAAAAAAAGTTTTCTACATCTAGTAACCCATTGTAGCCAATCAGATCTTTGTTTTCAAACTGCTGACCAGTAAGTACTACCTGTTGATGGGTTGCTAGACATATAGCAAACTTAAGACCATTTATTACATTACACCCCAATTAGTGCTCATATATGCAAATTGTTACCAGGGCCATGCACACAAACCTTAAGAGCTGAGTCTTCAGATATGCAGGTAGAAACAATAGAATTCCGACGATTCAGCAGTAACTCTTGCCAAAGGTTGGTCACCTTCAAAGGCACCCGATTTAACGTCTTAGCCAATTGATGAGCTAAAAGATATCCAAGGATTTTGCCCATGTTGGTCACCTTGTCTCCCACCACACACACACCGATTATATTTGTACAATAATCTCTGTGCAGGTATCTCCACCTTTGTTTTACTCTCATTATAAAAGGGTTCCCTAACACAACAATAAATATATATTCTCTTTTTTTATTTTTATCCTCCATATATATAATAAAATGTGCAATGTTTGCCCTGTTGCAGGAACACATTCCAACCAATCAGATGTTTGCTTTTAAACTGGTGACCAGTATATGCCACCTGCTGATTCATTTGCATAGGGGACTAGACCTGTAGCAAATGTTGCATTTTTTATTATGGAACCCCCCGAATATTGTTACTACGTGCATACCTATAAAACTGAGTACAGAGGGTAAATGGGGGGGGGGGGGG
>CM044431.1:33466911-33480669 GCA_024363595.1 Xenopus borealis
ACTTGTGTGTGGGGGGGGGGTTACTTTTTTAGCGCTGATGTCTGTGCGGTCTTTTAAATGTCACGTGGAGTGATCGGGATCAGGGGCTTGGGTGCCAGGGTGGCCGTGGTCCAGGGGCCCTGAAAATGGTGTTGTACAGGGCCCCATGATTTCTAATGGTGGCCCTGGTGAACAGAAGCCCAATAGCAAGCAAAGGACACTCTGTAGTTGCAGGTAGTGGTGCCAGATGATGAATATAAAGTAGGTAACAACAGATGACCAAGGTTCACATGGATGTTTGAAAGCCTGTCAATCCACATTCCATAGATCCACACAGGTCAGTAGCGCAGTCTGATGTGTCAGTCTTACTGATCTCCATTTTCAACATCAACACAACGTTTGCTACTTCTGATCAAACGCATCCCATGTATAAAACATTTCATTTGGCAGAATTATAGACCCCCTGATATAATATTCAGTATGCAAGAATACAAAGGAGTGTGCCGTGCCAAGGTGTAAGTGCACAAACAACATGCATGGAAAGTACTGCTATTTGCATCAGTCGTATTTAGCCGAAATGTTTAAAAAAGGATATTTAGATATCTGGTGATTTAGTTGCCTAGAAATGTTTATGCAATGCAGTTTTATTCATCCAGTTGTCAATAAGAACAATAAATGATGGTAATAAAAATGTTTTCCTGCCTTTCCCTAGATACAGTAGCAGAAAGGAATGAATTGCGGGAGCACGTGTATCCGAAGCTGAGAGAATTCTGCAGAGAAAACTATGGGATGGAGTTTCAGGTAATTTCAAGTGAAAAATCCAGTAGGCAAAATTGGTTGTGTATTACAAAGATTTATTTTTTTTATTATATTGCTAAATCATTGTTTGTAGAGCATGGTAAAATTCAATCACTTGTAGAAAAGTAGAGGATAAGGAGTATTCACTATATTCCAAATTTTACATTCATGAGTCTAGCCATACAGTACATGGTTTGTTGAGCAGGATTCGCAAATGAATGGATCTTTTAGCTACGCAAAATTTTGTTCAGCTAATTCTCAGGCCAATATTTGGTTCTTATGTGTGGACTGTGCATTCTAATGAGATTTCCCAGGTTGCCCGTTCAGTATCTCAACAAACTCATATCAGATAACTGCATTTTTTTTAGCGTAGAGACACACAGTGTTATTTGGGGGACATTAGTCACCTGGCGACCAATCGCCTCTTCCTCAGACGGCTAATCTCCCCAAACTGCCTCGCCAGTGGGATGGCACTCGGTGCACTTCATTTTCCAATGTCGCACGAAGTTTCCTCATGAGGCAATTTCGGGCGACCTCGGAAAACGAAGATTCAGCAACTTCCGAAACAAAGATTCTAGCCGGCAGGGAGACAGGAAGATTAGTCGCCTAAGGAAGTGTTGATTTGTCGCCAGGCAACTAAACTCCCCCAAATATCACAGTGCATCTCTACCCTAAGGCTTCGAACTTCAATCAAGAGTGAATACCTGATTTTGCATGTTTCATTGGGAGAAGTCACTCTCACATTAAGGGGCAAATTCAGTAAAGTGCAGGAATTCGCTAACAACACCTTCGCCGCACTAAAATGCGAATTTGCGCTCAGGGAGGCAAAATGTAGCGAAGTTGTGCTACTCTTACTTTGTCAGGAAAATCACATTTACACTAGCAATATCTAATTTGCATATGGCACAAAGTTAAAAGTATAATAGAAGTGTATGTTACAGCCACTATATTACACTACACAAGCCCAGGAAACCTTTAATAAATAAAATAAAGTTGTCCTATTTCCCTAAACATGTGCCCCCTGTATAGTTGTGTTGCCATATGTTAGGAAATGTAGGGGGGGAGGAGGGTAACCCCCGAAAAAAATTACGCTATTTTTTAGACTATCACCCTAAAAAAAATAAAAGACGCCAGCATTTCTGGGAAAGTCTAGCGCAAGAGGTAACGTTCAGTAAAATGGGCATCTTAGTGAATCAGCGTAGTTACGTCCCTTTCATCAGTGTGCAACTTCGCCTGGCGTAAGGGTGCGAAGTTGCGCTAGTCTATGTACTTCGCTAGTGAATTTTCGCCAGGGACACTGTTAGTAAAGCTACTGTTAATAGTGTTAGACGCTTCGCGCTTTAGTTAATTTGCCCCTATGGCTTTTGAAATACCATAAATAATGGATAGCATAGGGTCTGACTCACGCTATGCTGTATGTATATATATATATATATATATATATATATATCAATTATTTCCAGACCAGCACTCCCTTGCATAAAACATTATCATTTATTGTTGCATGATATCAATCTCCAACGTTTCGGTCCCCATTGGGACCTTTTTCAAGGTAAACATCAAACACAACTGCATTCACAGGTCTTTTGAAGATACATAAAATGTGATTTATTTCGACGTTTCGGCTCCTAAACACGAGCCTTCATCAGGAAGGCTCGCGATATGTATATATGTCATGATACAAGGTTGATTAGTAATTACTTCAGATTCTCATAACATCATAGATAAACCAGTGCAGTTTGCAGTATACCTCAATGATCAGCCCTGTAGCAGCAGCTTATGTGACAGGCAAACCTCACGTTGATTAGTAGTAGCAGCAGAATGAATGAATATTGTTTGGACCTGTACAGTTGGCAATTTGATGACATTTATTCATATTGCTGAGACAGCTATATACAATGAACTTTAGCAGGAACAGATGGAGTACTATCTATCAGTACCATGATGAATATGCTGCAATTGGCACCCCTTTACCTCTGTCTAGACACACAGAAGCCCATTTATTAAAGGTCGAATTTTAGTGGTATTAGAGCTTTTTGAAACTAATTGTGATTAAACTAATTCTTTTCTAAAACCACAAATGTCATAAAAGTTAGTAAAAGATCTGCAAATAAAAAGAACGAACAGAAAAAAAGCTGAGCAATGCACAAAAAAACTCGGAATCTAAAAATTCTAGTTTTCAGACAATTACTAGAAAAAAAATCTTTAAAAAACTCTTAAGGTGGCGGTTTATTAAGCACTACTTTTTTTTGGATTGACCTTTTTAACAGCAAAAATCTGAAAAAGTTGCAAAAAAAAGTCAGTGGCTGATGTCCCTTACAACAACTGGAAGATCTTACCTTGATTCGTGGTCTTCAGATATTTTCGAGTCTGTGACAATACTAAACAGTCTCATTTTTCACAACTTTTGCCATTGGTGCTCTTCCAGCTCGGCTTTTCAAATAAATTTTATGAAATTCCATGTTTTAGAGAATGTGAGTTTTTCACTTTGCTGATCAAAAGTTTTAGTTGAAAGAGCAGACATCTAACTTGACACTTGTACTTTCAAGATCATTTTTGGTCAGTGCCCCTCTTCCAAATAACAAAGTTACAAATATAACATAACAGCCACTCTGCTTTAGTTCGGGGGGGTATTTGGGACCCAAATCTCACCCTAACAGTCCCTGAGCCTAGGCCAACTATTCACTGCTTGGGCTCCACTGTTTGGGAAAGTCCATTTTAGGCTAATGTCACACTAACATTCAAATGTTCATTATTAGGCCAAAAGGTGGATGCCATAAAGTCACCTGCTATGGACACAGGGCAGAATCATTGCCTGCAGTGTTTTTTAACACTAGCAATCAAGCTTAAAGCTTAAATAAACTGCACTTGTGCTCTGATAAACTTCAATCACTCTTTACTGCTGTACTGCAAGTTGGAGTGATATCACCCCCTCCCTTTCCCCCACCCAGCAGCCTAACAACAGAACAATGGGAAGGTAACCAGATAGCAGCTCCCTAACACAATATAGCTCGATTTTCGGATTGTGTGTGGAGTTTCCCAAAATTTGTCTTGTCATGTCGATCGGTCGTTTGTTCAGTCGATCAGACAGATTAAAAGATTTCTGTTGACTGCCGATCATATCTGCATATCTGCATGTATTTCCGATCAGGCTATATTCAGTGGGAGACTGTCACCAGCTTTATCGGACAGAAACTTTCGTATGATTGCTGTGGGCAGAACATCGGCTGATCTGTTCTTTTTATTACTTTATTTGATCTGAATTGTTAGTGGCAGGTCAAGAGATGGGGACGTCCGATTGTTCGGACGATACTGCAGGTAGATCTGCACGTGTATGGCCAGCTTAAGAACAACACTCAATAGTAAAAGCCAAGTCCCGCTGAGACTGATTCATTTACATTGAGCAGGAGAAACAACAGCCTGCCAGAAAGCAGTTCCATCCTTAAGTGCAGGCATAAGTCACATGACTGGGGGCAGCTGGGAAACTGAAAATATGTCTAGCCCCATGACAGATTTCAAAATTGAATATAATCTGTTTGCTCTTTTGAGAATTGGATTTCAGTGCAGAAGTCTGCTGGAGTAGCACTAGTTATATAGTTATAAAATACTCCACCTAAACAAATATGTACAGTTTTGTGGAATACAACATGCAAACATGAAGCCAGGGGTAGGGTTATTTTGTGATATCCCCATGTGTCTGGTGAGGTGCTTTGGAACTGCTTCACGTGAAACATGTTAATATAAAGAATATGCAAAATCCCCCCATATGTTAGCTTCAATAATCTGTTTCTTCAGTAAACGACAATTGCTTTATTTATAGAAAGCTGCTATTTTAAGGTCCGATCTGCATACATTTTGAAGAAGCCTGTTCCCATTATTGTTATACGCAGATGTTAGTGCACAGTGTCAGCTCAGGCATTATACTGTATATATATATATATATATATATATATACAGCACTAAAATAAAAATGGAACTTTTTGAGATAAGTAATTGCACCCTCTATCAGCCCTCCAGCCGTGAAAAGCTGAAATAAATATATTCAGTAACCGAAAACACTTTGCTGCTGACTAAAAGCCTTCATACAGACCAGACTCACATTGTTTTCTGGGTAACACTGCCACTTGGCCGGCATTTTTTAGCACAGCTGGTAAAGTACTTGATGCTAATAATGTAGGAAAGGAAGTTACTGTAATAGAGATAGGAAAGCTGTCATTGATTTCCCTGGAGTGTATGCAGACCCTGCCAGTATCTGCCCCATATATTGCGATGGGTTCCCATAGTCAGGAGCAATTCGGGGGGCTATGACTAATTCCAAGAGCATCCCTGCCAATAGTTCTCATTCTTGAAAGTCTGACTCTAACCTCATCCAATTGGATGCCAAGTGATCAGATGACAAGTGTTTACACATAGAACAACATTCAACAAATTCAGTTGTCCAGGTTGCCCAAATGAACTACCGATGTGGTTAACATCAGAGTCCAATTTCTGTTAAAATTCGCCATGTTTTTTACTCACAATTCCAATGTATTTGTGACTGTGTGATGCAACGACATGAAAGGAGTTATAAATAAAAATTAAAAAAAATAAAAGTGTTCCTATAGGGAACCAACTATGGGGTATATATACATCAAAGAGTGAAATTAGAGATCACCACAGTCCTCTAGAGTGAAATTCCCGCCAAGCTCCATTCATTTCTATGGGATTTTGAAAGGGGTTTTTCAAAGGATGAACTTTCAACCATTCATAAATACTCTTTTAAAAATCCCATAGAAATGAAGAGTGGTGGAATTTTACTCTAAAGGACTATGGTGATCTCTAACTTCATTCTTTGATAAATATAGCCCCCATGAATTTAGAGGAATGGTTTACCCCTAAGCAGGAGGATTTCACCAAGAACAAGAAAATTGCCACAACGACACCAACATTGCCTCTTAAGGCCCATCTAGAATGTCCCATGATTGCCCCACTCTAGGATCTTTTTTGTGGTAAGGCAAAGGACAGGTGATCTTTGATCTTCTGTACCAAGACTAGAAATATGTGGTTACTGACACCCACCTTTGTGGGAAAGAGATACATTCCAGTCCTGGGAAGTACAAAGGTTCTAGAGACTTTCCAAACTGCAACCACCACAGCTGAACCCACGTTCTCCAGTGACCATTCGTAGCAGAACCCAATCCTGGCATCCTCCAATGACCAATAAGAAAAGTGCAGGCTGTATAACCTAAAATGTTTAAATAAATCCTGTAGGCTAGGACCACACCATATGGATCACCGCCTTCGGAGAGCCTGTTGTGCTTCTTGCACTCAGAAACATTACCTCTGCTCGAGTGCAGTGGATTCCAGCACAAGATTCCAAATCTTCCTTTTCTTCACCAAACTCCAACATGTCTGCCTGCACCCTGAGCAGAGGTAATGTTTCCAGGAGCCCGATTCCCTAACTGAATGACTTGTGTAAAACCTACCCTATGCCCACAACCTGAAAGCATCGCAATAGGTTTTAGGTGTTTTCAAGAGAAGTTATGGCTAATGCCTTGGTTTATATCTAGTAATTAAGGGTGAGTGGCAGAAAAAACACCATGAAAAATACAGAAAAATTCGTGATTTACATATGTATAATGTGAAAGATTCAGATTTATTTAAAAATATACATCTTGCATTTCAGCACCTTGAATACATTGCAGCTGCTTGGTTGCTTGAAGGAATAAATGTATCTCCCTAATCCATTATCTAAATCAAGTGGAAGGCCATAACTAGTTTTCAACTAAACTTGGATATGGTGTTTTGTTTTTTTATCCAAATCAATTTCTCCCTTGTCCTTGAGATGTGGCATAATATAGGGTTCTTGTTTATATCACACGTCTATTGTCCATGGCCAACCTCGTTACACAGCTTTTCATGAGACCCAGTTGCTGGGTGGCGCTTGCAGACATTGGTGGGACCTGGACAAACAGATATTTAAACTGTTCTTTGTATTGTTTAATGTGCAGAAAAATACACCCTAAAGGCAATGGATATGGGCAAGTTCAGAGGTTTCTCTTGAGGAGCCCTTTAGTGATAGGACTATGCAGGTGCTTCAAAGGAAAGGGGGTTTAAAGCTATGTCAAAATAAGGGATTTAATGCTTCTAGAGGTTGTTATGGATGATTCGGTCAGCACCTTTAAGCCCTTTCTTTATTGTTTAGTTTACTTTCCACTGGATGAATGTAAATATTGACACCCATGTTTTCTTGAGCTTGATGGACTTGTGCTTTCTTCAGCCTCAGCTGCTGCCTTACTATGTTATGAATGTTTTAATGCTTCTGCCTGTGTATTATGGAGATGTTGCACAGCGAAGCACAATTTATCGTTCTGTCAATTTGCCTCCATATTTAATGGATAATGATTTATTTATGTACCATGATCCGTACCTTCCATTAAAAGGTGTATTGGATTTTCTTCTTATCCATCTTCACCAAAACTAACTCGATTAACATAGCTGAGTGATTACTACACTGATTTATGAAATAGATGATATAAGGGTGAGCTAGGGTGCTTATTCATCAGCAGCTCTTCTGAGAGTACACAGGGGAACTCCATGAGAAAGAAAGCACTGTGATAATGCTTTCTTATTTAACCTAAGAATTGTAAAATACCTTGTACTTAATCAAAACTAAGATATAATTAATCCTTACTGGAAACAAAACCTGACTATTGGGTTTATTTAATTTTTACTTGATTTTCTAGTAGACTTAAGGCATGAAGATCCAAATTTATGGAATGATCCGTCATCCAGAGAATCCTAGGACCCGAGCACTCTGGATAATAGCTCCAATAACTATACCATCTTTTAGCAAATTTGAAAATGCAGTTCAACATAATGTTTATAGTAAAGTACTATATTGTAAACCAATTTAACTGAGGGATTGGTCCAGTTGTTGTATAGGCATTTTAGAGCCTGTTTTATTATGTTGACTGGGAGGGATTAATTTTGTCTGCCCTGTGCCCTTCCCCCTTCACCTCCCCACCCTATCTTTGTTTAGCTCGACAGTAAAATGATTATCCTAGCGAAGAGCCATGTTGACTCCTATTTGGCAATTAAAGCATATCTGCTCTATGTTATTCATACCACATGCCTTACAGAGGAGAAATTAAAAACAGGGTACCATGTATGTTGATTCCAGTTGATCTCTTGTCGTGCCCATGCTTCCAGACCTTTATGAGTGGATTAATAGAGCATCCTTGAAAATGCAATATACCAAGGCAAAATATGTGAACTCGTTCAAAATGAGACCGCCTATAACACCGACAGATTTATGATTAATTTAAACCCCAATAGACAGGCCCAGATTTGTGGAGAGGCCACCTAGGCCCGGGCCTAGGGTGGCAGGACTTTAGGGGGCGGCATGCTGCCCAGCCACACCCACATTGGTTCAGAAACACTGGGGATATGCTAGCGATACAATGTTGTTTTAAATTCCCATGCACCAATCCCCATTGCTCCAGTCCTGATGATGAAAATTTGTGAATAAAGGGCAGAGTATGGGGGCAACGAATGGTAATGGGCCTCAGGGCACCTGCTATGTAAATCCAGCCCTGCCAATAGAGACACTTGGCAGTGGAGTGCCAGCAACTAACATGGAGGTGAAGAAGGGTCAGAAATATGTAGCGTTACACATCTCTGAACACATTGAGATGCACTGGCTACACATAATTAGTCCCCACAGTAGATTCCTCAAGATTTATCACTGGCAACTCTAACCCTCTGTGACACAACTCACTGTATTATTGGAAGCAGTAACAATACTGGACTTTTATGTTTCTGTAACATAGTGACAATAAAGTTCTGTGTATGCAGATTCCCCTGTGAACCCACCCTGACTTTGATGGATTCTGTTCTCAAGCTAGCCTTGGTTACTATTACCCTGACCTTAAGGACACAACCACCTGTTTGGCTGTAAGAGCAGTTCTTTGTTTTTCTGTGCCTTGGAGAGATACCTCTATGCCCTCGCACCTGTAACTCCCTTTTCTGTTGCTGTAACATAGTGATGGACAATAAAATTGCATGCAGACTCCCACGTAAACCCTCCCTGTCTTGGATGGATTCTGTTCTCAAGCTAGCCTTGGTCACTAGTACCCTGGCCTTGAGGGGAGAGACACCTGTTTGACTGTACAAGCAGTTCTTTGATTTTCTGTGCTGCGGAGAGATAGCTCTATGCTCACCAACCTGTAACTCGCTTTTTACAAATTTATAAAAGCCCTACGATCTCTTTCTTCAGTGTTCTGACTCCTTGTGAGTTCAGAATCCACGGAGCTGGTGTCTTTCACCTCAAGTGGTTTCCAGTTGCTGAAATTCCATGCCAGATTCAGGTAACTTTGTTCATTGCAAGAAGATCTTGTAAGCTTAGCATGCACTTTATTCTACATGGGTTGTACCAGATGTGCACCCCTGACATGAATCCCATTAGTATCACTTCTTGAGGGTAGGTACCTTTTGCAGGCATGCTCACTATGGAGATTACTTACTAAAAATAAGCACACTATAAATACTAATGCAAGTTAAATAAATTGAGCACGCTGGGGATGGAGGGGGCAACAGTGACCTTCACAATTCTAAATATTTTGACTTTCTTTATACAGTTTCAAGAAAAGCAAACGTAGGGATGTTTATTTTCCATCATACTTAAACATATGAATTTGACACAGCACAATTTAATATTTTACATGACTCAGGATCTTTTAATAGCACTGCAGGACTTTCCTAGCTTACATTACAACCATGACAATTATCATGGAAATAAAACTGCTGAAAAGTGTACAAAACCAATCAATAATTCCTATTAGCCTGCCACGGAAGGAAAGAGGCCCTACATGACATGTATTATTGAATAATCATATGTAAATATTGCAGTTGTTATGCTTATCTCCAGGTGCCAGATGCTGCACGCTAAAAAAGTTTACAGGCCAAATCTTTTCTTTGCTGCACATCGTTGGCTTTTCTCCTGCATCTTTTAAGTTATAAATTAAGTTATATATTCTGCCAAACAGAATGTGGGGGTGAAGGGAGGACTGTCTGAACCACAAAAGGTAAATGAGAGAGTAAGATTTCACGGAGAAACAAATATATGTAAGCTGTTAGTGGTTGGCAGGGTCCAAATTAAGAATGCAATGATTTGAATGAAAGACTGTAATATGAATAGCGAGGCCCTGAATAGAAAGACTAGAAAGTAGTGATAACAATACATATGCAGACTTACAGAGCATTTGTATTTTAGCTGGGGTCAGTGAGCCCCATTTAAAGGCTGGAAAGAGTCAGAAGAAGATGGAATATAATTAAAAAACTATAAAAAATGGAGGCCGGTAAAATACCTGCAAGGGCCGGGGCCGGTATTACAAATTTACCGGCAATGTAGTTGCCGGTAATTTGTAATACCCTTACCAAAAGCCCTCGGCCCTTCACTTTAAACTTATCTATTAACTATTCAATATCCAGGAGTATAGCTTTCTGAAGCAATCTAGCTTGAGCAAACACCTAAAATGTTCTTTCTGAGTCTCTTACAATTACATTCTGTCTTTCTCTTCTAATTCTCCCTTTTTCTTCTAACTGCTCAAACTTCAAGGGCTAATGACCAGACAGGAACAGGAAAAGTTGAAATGAGTGCTATTTAATACTATGAATAGTGCTATTAAGTAAAGTGCTTTTGTGAGGACAGTTGTCCTTATCTTGGATTTCAGATTATGAGCTCTCCATAGAGAAGGGACATATTCATATGCAACGAGGGCCCGCCATTAGAAAGCACAGGGCCCAGGAACATAACATTTTCGGGGCCCCAACCCACCCCACATCCCGCCCAGTCCACACCAACGTTAAAAGACCACACAGACATCAGCGCTAAAAAAGGTGGGGCCCCAGAGAATATTTTTCGTGCCAGGGCCCCCTTACAAGTTAAAAAAATATTGGGGCACCAGAAAATAGTTTTTAAAAAAACATTGGTGCCAAGGCCCACCTTACAAGGAATAAAAATGGCACCCCAGAGATTTTTTTTAAAAAACCATTGGTGGCAGGGATCTATAGAGTATTAAAATAATACATTGGTGGCCAGGGGATTAAAAAAAAAATCACTTTGGCTTCAGGACTTCAACTTCGTGTTCTTTCATGGCATCAGGTCTTTTCACTGCTTCTCGACTGTTCTGTTTTCTCGGATTCAGCGCTTCTGCATTTGGCACCACCTCGGCACTGTTAAGGGGGGGGGCTGGCTGTTTCAAAAAGTGCAGCACTGGGCTGGGTTGCCCCCTGATGGCGGCCCTGTATCCGACAAATGGATATTGATCAGTGCGATGAACCTCAGATGGGGCTAATACTTCATCCATGCATCCAGATTAAATTATTCCAGTATATTAATTAATAATCTTGTTTTAATAAAAACTCAATACATTCAGAAATGCTCATTTAATGCATTGAAGTGTCAGGATGCAATTGATATACAGATTGACACTCCGGAAACTCGACTTCATCAAATCTTCGCTGAGAAAACTCGACTTTTTTGGATTATCTGATGAAAACCATACCTTTATGGGATTATCCGGCGCAGATCACAATGTCAAGAAACAACTCCAGTGACATCTGCCATTGACTTCTACATGACCTTAACAAGTTTGAGATGATTCTGATTTTTAGAAGCTTTGGGACGTCAACCTATAACCTGTAACGTAAACCTATAACGCGCTAAACCCCATACCCACCTCTCCCTCGGCCTACTTCTTCCCCCCGGGCAAATGCCCTTTACCTCCTCAGCACAGGTCCTGACCATGGAGTTTGCAGGCTCCATCTTCTCCCCAGCCGTCTTCTTCCATGATACATTGGCGTTTGGCGGCACATGTGCAGTAGGAGCATTTGGCGGTTCAGCTCTGCTGTGCATGCGCCAAAAGTCACAAAGTATTCTGAATCTTCGTGACTTTCTGTGCATGTGCCACCAAACGCCTATGGATCATTTAAGAAGACGGCTGGAGAGAAGATGGAGCCTGCAAACTCCACGGTCAGGACCTGCGCTGAGGGGGTAAGTAGCAACTTAGGGGCATTTGCCCTGGGGGGGAAGTAGGCCGAGGGGGAGGGGAACCTACGGGGGAGGGGGCATGGGGTTTAGCACGTTATCGGTTGACTTTCCTTTACATCTCTAAAAATGTAAGGTTTTTCCATCAAAAATTTGAGTTTTCCCCTTAAAAACCTCAACCAGATAAATTAGAATTTTTATAAATGGCCAGCGTAAATTCATCCCCCCCATACTGGTGTATGTATGTTAATTGGACTCTTTCTGTTACAGGCCAAGATCCATATACAGTACATCTGTACTTTTATCATGGCTTTATTATTCAGGCACCAGTGGGCATTTCCTGTGTCAACAACAAAAACCAAAACTCCCTTTTCTAATCTTAAAAATGGATAGTATTGCCTCCAGCTGCTGGGGATCTAGCTTTCAGTATATCTGCTGGGGGAAACTTGGATATACCTCCTCAAAGCAGATCATTTATCTGAACCTCATATGCCACACACACATACGTTGCAAAGGTGGTCCGGGAGTTTTTATGAGACATCTGCTTGTGGCGTTTAAAGAGGGTAATGCTCAACTGAGACTATTTTCGCATCAGTACGCTTTTACAAATGTTTCCACTCGTTTCACTTATTTATATGTGACATAGTTTAGGGAATTGCAACAGCAAATAATGACCCAGTTTTTGCACTTGTGGATTTTGTTGCAAAGGTAGAAACTTTCCTCTGCCAGTATAAATCAGACATAAAATGGAAAAAAAGCTCATTATTATTATAGAGCACAGTGGTAAACTGCTGCAAGGTAGACCAACATCAACAGAGGTGATACAGGTATATCATCAGTTATCGGAAACCTGTTATCCAGAAACCTCCAAATTATGGGAAGGCCATCGCCCATACACTTTATTTTAAGAAAATAATACAGGTGCGGGATCTGCTATACAGAAACACATCATCCAGAAAGCTCTCTCTTCCCCAAAAACACTATGCAGCACCCCGTCGTTCAACAGGATCCTCCTGAATTTTATTGCATATCGGTTCTAATCCACACTGCGGCTTTGTTCTCAGTCCTCTGCCTCTTGTCCAGTTGTCCTAAACAATGTGTACTTCAGAAAGGCTTGAAGTTTGCTCTGAGACTGGACAAAGTTCAGACCCTTGTGGATCTTTATTTATTTACTGTCTAAAGAATTGTCTCCTGGGAAAAAAATCTAACATCCAGTTCAGAACTGCATGCAAGGGTCGATGTTAAAAATATTGAAAATTGAAAATTTGCAATATTCATTGAAAAAGCTCTTTTGTACTTTTAGATATATAAGAAATGTGTTTCTGATTTACTTTTTTGAAAATTTCATCAAACACTACTAGTTTCTGCCATCTGTTCAACTTCTTGCCCGCTATATTCTCTGGCTGTGAAGGGGAACCAGTGGCACTCAGCACATTGCACTGTAGGACAGGAACCAATCAGCAGCTAGCAGGACCTGATAGGGAACTGTAGCCTGTCTTTTCTTGCGTGACTGCAGGGCTGTGATTGGCTGTCCCCCTCCTACTGTGCTTCTGGCAGGGATTGTTAGGACACACCCAACCCTCATTCAAACAGGGACCAGAGAACATATATGGGGAGCTCAAATAATTTGAACCCTAGCAACCAGGTTGCTAAAGCTACAAACTGGAGAGCTGCTAAATAGCTTAAAAACCATGAATAATAATAAATGAAAAACGATTGCTTATTGTCTCAAGGTGTCAATCTCTACATCAAACTGAATGTCTACATCAAAATGAACATAAAAAAGGTGAATAACGCCTTTAACCCAGCTTTCTATCCCAAGTTGCATGAACTAAGCATTTTAGACAAAGGGTCCCAAACCGCCGGGCCGCATACAATCCTGAACTGGGCCGGCTAAATTAATGCGGCAGGCCATATTGGACGCCGACAACCAGAATTGGACTCCGACCCCC
>CM044431.1:33480836-33534069 GCA_024363595.1 Xenopus borealis
ACAAAAAATTTGCAGCTACACCGGTCCCCGGACTAAAAAAGGTTGGGGACACCAGATTTAGACAATATTATTAATCAATATTGTCCAGTTTTAAAAATACACAAAATTAGATTTGTGTTTCGTTTTTGCCTTTAAACAAAATTATAATTCTGAGCAACATTCATTTCTAGGTTATTGATTTATACTGGGGGATACCTTCAGAGGACTGGGATAGCCCTGATCTCCAGAAGACTCGTATGAGACTCTTGGAAGAGTGCCTGAAGACATCTGCTGGTCCATGTTTTGTTGTGAGTATAAATGGCTTTGATCAGATGTCAATATTACATCCAATAATCACCTGTTGTCATAGTGTAGGCGGATGTGTGTGTGGCAGAAAAGCATTTTGCTAAATTATACAGATTTCATATGAAATTTCTAGTTGACACCAAGCTTTTCTTTATGGGGTATGACCCTCCAATGGAGGCAGTCACTTAGAAGTAACCACTTGGTAAATGTATGCAAGCACTTCATTATATACAAGTATGGGACCTGTAATGCAGAATTTTGGGGACCTGGATAATAGATCTTTCCATAATTTGGATCTTCTTACCTTAAGGCTGGGGACAGACAGGGAGATTCGGGGAGATTCTGTCGCCTGGCGTTTAATAGCAGGCGACAATCTCCCCGAACTTCCTTCTCCCTGTCCGTCGCTAGTTTAAATGACAAAGCGCCAGCGCTGTGCACACGCGGCGCGGCGATTTCCGGAATCGCCCGAAGTTTCCTCACGAAGTAACTTCGGGCGATTCCGGAAATCGCCTTGCCGTGTGTGCACAGCGCTGGCGCTTTGTCATTTAAACTAGCGACGGACAGGGAGAAGGAAGTTCGGGGAGATTGTCGCCTGCTATTAAACGCCAGGCGACAGAATCTCCCCGAATCTCCCTGTCTGTCCCTAGCCTAAGTCTACTAAAAAATCATGTAAACATTAAATAAACCCAATAGGCTGGTTTTGCTTCCCATAAGGATGAATTCTATTTTAGTTGGGATCAAGAACAAGATACTGTTTTAATATTACACAGAAAAAATCTGGATAAAACGGAGTCTGTGGGAGGCGGTCTCCCCGTAATTCGGACCTTTCTGGATGACAGGTTTCCGGGAACAACAGATTGGTAGAGTCTCTCCATGAGGTTTATTGGGCTGGATTAAAATGGGGTGCCTCTTGCTCACACTAGTATAATGCTGGTATTTCTTTATTTTTTGTGTGGTGGAGAAGCTAATCTCTGCTGTCGGCTATAAACTCTATTTTCAGCAGCAGACAGCTAAGTCAGGAATACTTTATGACTGTCTCACTGTTTCTTTTGTATTATTTGTCTCTATTTGTGTCACTGGCTGAACCAAGGCTGAAAAATGTATTCTCTCAGTAATGCTGAAAATGGCACAAAAAGACACCCCCTCCTCCCATTTGATTTAAGAAAACGGAATGAATGAATAAATGGCTAGGATGTTGCTATAGGGGTATATATATTTAACAAAGTAACATAGTCTCTGTTATAGAGTGAGCATTATATGATGCTTATCTTTCTTCACACTGTCCTTTCAGCAGAATCTGATATGCACAGCTACAGTTACCATCATCTGTGTATTCTAAAGAGTGAACGGGGTGCAAAATCACACCAAAAATGTTAATGTCAGTATAATGTCAATGTGTTAGACAGGCAAAATTGCAATTTTGTTTACCAATAAATACAGATTGCATATATAAGATAACCAATGTTTCCATAAATAGGATCTTCATATCTTACATCTACTAGAAAATTGTGTAAACATTAAATAAATTATATCTTAGTTGGGATCAAGTAAAAGGTCCTGTTTTATTATTACAGAGAAAAAGAAAATTGGTTTTACATTTTTGGATTATTCGGATAAAATCCCAATCCAATGGGAGACAACCTTGCCATCATTCAGAGCTTTCTGCATAACGGGTTTCCAGATAACATATGCAATACCTGTATTTAGAAAAGATTGTGCTCTGATATAAATTTTGGTGAAGTAGTTACATTATATAGTTTTATATATATATATATATATATATATAGTATGAAAAAAGGCTTGCACTCACAGGGCTTACCAAAAAATAATTAAGTTTTATTTGTGAATCAAACGCCTAACGTTTCGGCTAGCCTATTTTATTTATTTAACGTTTATATGATTTTCTAGTAGACTTAAGATATGAAGATCCAAATGAAGGCAATATATCTGGAAAACCCCTGGTCCTGAGCATTCAGTCATTCACAGCTGAAAAAGGAGAAAAGGCACAGGATACACAGCAGATAATGGATAAGGCCCAGTGGTCCTCAAACTTGGCCCTCCAGCTGTTAAGGAACTACAAGTCCCACAATTCAATGATGGAGTCTGACAGCCACAGTCAGGCAAATGCATTGTGGGACTTGTAGTTCCTTAACAGCTGGAGGGCCAAGTTTGAGGACCACTGGATAAGCTCTTTAGTTCTTCAGAATTTATCTATTATCTACTGTGTATCCTGTGCTTGAATGGCTGCCCCCACTGCTACACATCAGCTTGTTTATATACTATAGTTGTCTTTCTGAAGCAAACACACCAGTTTTATTGGTGCAGGGCAACAGTGCATAATATTGGCCTTTCTTTAGATCACTTTAATTTTTTTATGTTACTGTTCCTTTAATCTTGTACATTTATTCGGAATCTTTACACTACAGGCTTGTTTTAATTTGAGGTCAGACATATCTCTTAAATTCCCTTTAAAAATGTTAATGTTATTCAATATACGTACCATATTTACTGTATACCATTGCCATTGAGTCTTATATTATATAAAACCAAAAATAACAGCATATGACTGCTATTAATAGGGAAAGACACATTTCCATATCATTTTAAGGCCATTTTCCTCTGATCATTTTCAGATCCTACACATGTTCTTATGCTTTGCTTTTCGTTTTTTTTTTTTTTTTTTTTTTTTTTTTTTTTTTTTTTTTTTTTTTTTAGTTTCTGGTTAATTTTGGAAAATACATTTTCTGCTTCCCCTTCCCTAAAATCACATACTGTATGATTTAGAACAGATGGGGTTTCAGCATCTTATATAATCAACTTGTGCAGCAAAACAGAATGTCTGGTTTTAAAGGGCCACTTTGTAAGTGAATGATTATAAACAAAAATGAGCCTGGAAATTGCTCATTTTATTAAATGTGCATTTTTTTCTGGCTAATTTAGCCTGATTTCTTCTGAAAGAAAAAATGCTTTGTGGTTGTGTTTTTGCTTGGAGCAAAAATTCAGAATAAAACAGAACGAAAGGAAAGATAACAGCCGGTTTTATCACAGTCATATGTGTTATTGTGTCCTTCAACAGTGGTCAAAATATGAATTGTCTACATCTACACTTTTTTCTTGTTTGAAAGACACTGGGTGGAATACCCCTAACATTCCTGGACAATTATTTTAACCCTATCCTAAGATTTTTTTTCTCCTGGTAATGCCTCTGTTTTGGTTATATTACATTGTTACACCAATTTCAACCCCTCCACACAAAACCCAGCATCCATACACACTCCCACACCATACCCTCACATAATTTTATATACCCATATCAGTACTAACTATAGAGTTTAGTATCACAATAGCCTTTGATATTAGGTCTGTCCAAGAAATAATCCAAGCCACTCTTAAAGGCAGTGCATTCCACAACCTCACTGTCCTCACTGTGAAGAACCACCTATGCTGCTTCAAATGAAAGTCCTTTTCTTCTAGTCTGAAGGGGTGGCCTCTGGTGTGGTGATCCTCATTATGGGTAAAAAGGTCCCCTGATATTTGTCTATAATGTCCTCTAATGTATTTGTAAAGTGTAATCATGTCCCCTCGCAAGCGTCTTTTCTTCAGAGAGAACAACCCTCATAATTTAAGTCTTCCATCCCTCTAACCAGTTTAGTTGCACATCTCTGCACTCTCTCCAGCTCATTTACATCCCTCCTAAGGACTGAAGTCCAAAAGTGCACTGAATACTCCAGATGAGGCCTTACTAGGGATCTATAAAGAGGTATAATTTTTTTCATCCCTTGAGTTAATATCCTTTTTTTTATGCAGGACAGAACTTTATTTGCTTTAGTGGACACATTATGAACCTGCCCTGAGTTAGACAACTTATCTACAAAAACCCCTAGAACCTTCTCATTTATGGAAACTCCCAACAAACTAACATATAGTGTATAATTTGCATTTATATTATTTTTGCCAAAGTTCATAACCTTGCATTTATCAACATTGAACCTCATTTTCTAGTTTACTGCCCAGTTTTCCGACTTAGTCAAATCACTCTGCAAAGTGGCAGCATCCTGCAGAGAACCTATAGTTCTGCACCGACTGGTCTCTCCTTCTGTGATGGGGCGCAAAGCGTCAAAGTTGAGCTGTGTGATGCTTGCGTCATGATGTCATCGCGAGGCACAATTTTTGGTGCCAAATAGCCTTTAAACGACCAGTCCTCCATTTTGAAAGTGCCCAAGCTGGTTTCAGATTATCTGTTCCTGCCTAAGCGTTTATCTTTGACATTCCTGGTTTTTACTAATGCCTGACTCCCACCTACGATTCCTGCCTCCTGCCCTTGAACTCTTTGCTTGACTCTGACTAAGCCTACTCTCAATCCTATGGTACCTCGCTCACTGACTTGTTTCACATCACCTGTTTTGGTTTCCACAGCAGAAAGCCCGGGGCCTCAAAAGGGCGTCTGTGAACACCGGAACCACAGGTTACCCCTGTGTGTCCACAAGGTACCAGCACCTTACAAGGTTCCTGAACATGGTCGTTACACAGTACTTCCTCCAAGTCATTATTGACCAGCTGTACAGATGTATTTAAATGATTCCATGGTCCCTAGACAGCAAATCTCTGTGCCAGTCCATATTATCTTTCTGTCTTTCTTGTAAGCAGTAGATAATGGAAAGGTGGTAGTTAAAAATGCATTCAAGTTTAAAGTATTCATAATCAATGAGATCATGTATGGTAATTATGGACAATTCTACAGTATACTCAAAAAGCATCCTTGCCCAATTCAGCCACACATGATAGGCTAAATCGGCTGATCTAGACATTTGGCCAATTACTGGATTATGCATTTGGCCCCTGTATTGCAGTTGGATGTGAGAGAAAAACACACCCCAGTGGAGTCCTTGGGCAACCACAGTCTCAACCAGGCCAAAGCAATCCTTTTCCATACAAATAAGATCATGGCTGGAAACTAATTAAAGAAAGGTCAGATGTGTAGCCAATATCTGCTCTTCCATGGACAGAATTAATACTCTCTCAGTGCTGCCACCTTCCCAATTTCCATGGTTGTAAAAGTTGACAAAATTTCAGTTGCAGACACCTGTCATCATAGCCCTACTCTAAACATCAATGGCCCACCCCCAAACTTCAACAGTCTACCCCCAACATCAGAGTTCCTCCTTCAACATTACTGACCAATGATTGGTGGACTGGAATCAATAAGAATATTTTTCTATCGCTGGTATAGGTAAAGGGGCAGTGAAGACCACGGTTAAAAATGTACCCAATTAGTAGCAAAAAGAATGGGCAAATATATTCAGCCTTTTACTGGTTTATGCACTGGTTACATGTTTTTTTCACTTTTAACTGAATCCAAAGTGACAAAAGCTCATCCCTTCAGGCTGATATTTGTAAACCTAATAGATCTGGCCTGTGACCCATGGCAAGCAGGACTTTTAGTTAGCTGCAGCATGGTTAAACAGTGGGTTCAGCTTCAGAAGGATCAAATATTAGAATTGTCTGCTTTATGTATGAGTGTGCGTCATCTCTGACCCTCAAAGCACGGTAATTCGTTTATAGCAATGATGAATTCTATGTTGAATGCAAAATAAAAGGTCCTACTGGGCCTACCTCTAACCTCAGGAAGGAGAAAAGCATTCATATATTCTTGTGACCTTCAAAAAGACCATTGAATATTTATTGAGATAAACCAGTGTCTAAAACGTGTTGATATACCATGCACCAATAAATAGTTTGTAGTAGATGGCGACAGCCGTGAGTGCTTTTGTAGACTATTTTTGGTTAGCACCCAACAAGTGATTATGTGAGTGCCGATAATTTCTACATATATATATATATATAGTGATAACAAGAAGTGATATATATATATATACACACACACACATAACTGAAAAATATATATTTATATATTTATTATAGATAGAATTTGACTTTTGGAATAACTCTATGTAAACTTAGTGGGAGATGTTACATAATGGCAAGGACCTCAAGTTAAGAGAAATAAATGTTGAGTTGAGGGATGTCAAACCTGCAACTTTTTAGCTGGTGCTAAACTGCAGCTACCAGCATCCCCTACTAATAGATCAACAGTTGCATAATTGTTATGTAAAATACATTCTTAATTCCCTTTTTTGACACCTCCAATGTGAGGTTAAGGACACGAGTCTTGTCACCCAGAAACCAAAGCCTTTCCTGAAAAAAAAAATACCAGCCTTGTTATATCTTTATGTTAATTCCCTGTTAATTGGTATCAAGCATCATATTTACCAGCCTGGCTCTTTGCAATGCATCACGAGGCAGGAGAGGAAGATAATTATTTCAATGAGCTTAATATGACTCTGTTTATTAGATGGCCCTATGCTTTCCTGTGTTAGAAAATTGGTCCCTGGCACTTAATCTTTCCCCTGCAGTGAGTACCATCTACCATTCTGTAATTCTCTTCTCTCTTTTAGTAAGGACAACAATAACAGAGCATATATATATATATATATATATATATATATTGATATCTATCTACCCCCACTGACACTGTAGATCACATTCTCATCCTCCAGTCCCTCCATTCACTTGGCCTTTGTGACATGGCCATGTCCTGGTTCTCTTCTTACCTCACTAATCGTTCCTTCAGTGTCTCCTACAATGGAGTAGCATCTTCTCCCCTACCTTTCTTTCTGTTGGGGTTCCTCAAGGCTCGGTCCTGAGACCCTTATTATTCTCCCTATATACTTCCTCCCTTGGCAAATTAATCAACTCATATGGTTTCCACTACCACCTCTATGCTGACAATACTCAAATCTATCTCTCATCTCCTGATCTCAACCCAAAACTCCTAACTCGCATCTCCTCCTGCCTGTCTGCTATCTCTACTTGGATGTCGCAACGCTACCTTAAATTAAACCTCTCTAAAACGGAAATAGTTCTCTTCTCCAACTAACACCAGTAACATCCCTGAAGTATCCATCATAGTTAACAATTCCATTATCACCCCGTCTACCCAGGACAGGTGCCTTGGGGTTATCCTAGATTCTGCCCTGTAATTCACTCCTCATATCCAGTCACTTGTTAAATCATGTCACGTCCACCTAAGGAACATATCCAAAATACGATAATTTATCACCCAAGGGGCTGCCAAAATTCTTATTCACTCTTTCGTCATATCACGTCTAGACTATTGTAACTCTCTTTTAATTGGCCTTCCCCTCCAGAGACCGTCACCTCTCCAGTCCATAATGAAAACCGTTGCAAGGCTCGTATACCTCAGCAACCGCTCCTCCTCTGCCATGCCATTCTGCCAATCCCTCCACTGGCTTCCACTGCCCTTCAGAATTAAATTCAAATGAATAACCCTGACATTCAAAGCACTTCATAACTCTGCCCCTCCCTACTTATCTATATACTCACCCAACCGCTTACTACGCTCCTCTACTGACCTGCTACTCAACGATTCTCTCATAACCTCCTCACATGCTCGGACTCAAGACTTTACAAGAGCTGCTCCCCTCCTCTGGAATTCTCTCCCACGGTCTGTCCGAATTTCTCCCAACCTTTCTGCTTTCAAGAAATCTTCTTTCGAGAAGCCTATCCTCACTCTTAACTACCAAATGCAACACTATATACAGTTCCACATTTCTCACCCACTTAATTCGATCTTGTACATTCCCACATTTTATGTATAACTCCCTTACCTTTAGATTATAAGCTCTTTCAGTATTTGGCCTTCCTCACCTTTTTATTGACATTGATTGTATGTAACTCCATATGTATGTTATTCATGTGATTAAGTTGTATAAACACATTTACTTTAAAGCGCTATGCAATATGTTGGCGCTCTAGAAATACATGTTAATAATAATAATAATATGTTACCAAACTGTAAATGATAATTTGGAATACACAAAAGCCATGAATATCTTGTAAATTATATCTATGTTGGTAACAGTGGGACAGCGTGGTACCAATACAGTAGACACAGTAATAGTTGGGGTCACAAGCCAAGTCAAACACACCGATATCGCGGTACAGAACAGAATCCAAGAGAATAGTCGAAACAAGGTAGTGGTCAGGACATGCAGCGAGTTAGACATGGTTAAGGGCAGGCAGGGTCAATAACAGATCAGGAATACTCAAAGAATGCAACCAGGAACTAAGAAATCAACCTTTTGTTGGGCAGTGACTATTGCTAGAGGCCCCTTTAAATGTTTAAACTTTGCGCTAAACACGATGATGTCCTCCTAACTCTCATTTCCCTAATAAAGTTTTCCCTAATAAAGTGCACCTATAGCCCTTAGAGATGCCTTAATTGGTGGCCAGTGATCCAAACCAAGAAGCCAGTTGCTTTCATGTGGCTTTTTAGATAACAATGAACTGGCTGTCATCCATGAATGAGGTCACCTGTGTCACGTATTTAACCAGTGATCCAGCCTGTAACCAGTGATCCATGCCATTTCTACCATGAGGCAAAATGAGAAGAGTGGAGATTATACTTTCTCTTGGAGCGTTGTTCTGCTCTTTGGGCCCTGGCCATCACCATTGACTAAGGTCTGTATATAGATAGATTTGATTAGTGCAGATTAGCCGTGGGCTAAATGACTGGCTCATCTATAATGGAACAATTGGGATTCCCCCTGAATAGGCAAGTATACAGTATTTTACAGCTCCAGCGGGCCATTTTCTGAAAGACATTTAGTACAGTGCTAATGTAAAATGTGAAACAACACAGTACAATAAACAGATGCATAAGACAACAGCCAGAGGCCATTTGCCTGCAGACAAACAGACATCATTGGGCAGAAGCCCATAAAAAAGCAAGCAACATCTCTTGGGAACGTGTTAGCAAGAAAAAGCAAGTTGGCTCTTCTACAGAAAAACATGTCCAAGTGACTAGTCCAGGCAAACGTCTGGAGGCAGGTATGTTAAAGGGATTCTGACATGATTTTGTTGTTTTGTTGTAGTTTTTATTTTTAAATGACACTGTTTATGCTGCAGATAATTCACTCTATAATATAAAATTTTAATCCTGAACAAGCAAGTGTATTTTTTTAAGTTTTAATATTGGTGTTTTTGTCTGGTCATGTACTTTCAGAAAGAGCTAGCACTTTTCTTAAACTCACTTTAAGTTTCTCCTACTTAATGTAACTGAATGTGTCCTAGAAGTACCTGGAATTTACTATTGAGTGTTGTTCTTAGAGCTACCAGAGAGCTGTTATCTTGCATTAGGGAGCTGCTATTTGATTACCCTCCCAGGGAGATTGATATTACTCCAACTTGCAGTACAGCAGTAAAGAGTGACTGAAGTTTATCAGAGCACGGGGGCAGCTGGATGTCCCCATGTCAGATTTCATTAATTAAATATGCAAAATTAAATATGCAAAAATCTGTTTGCTCTTTTGAGAAACAGATGTTAGTGCAGAAATCTGCTGGAGCAGCACTATTGACTGATATGTTTTGAAATTTTTTTTCCCCAGAACTGTATACTTTTAAGCATGCAGTCTTCTTTTTGCTACAATGCCAATTCATTCAGTCTCATAGAATAACTCATACAAGGAAATGTAGTGGATGCTATACATTTTTCTTCATTCTTTCTCTCAAAATAACATCTCATTGCACCATAGAACAATGAGAAAAATGATGATGCGAGTTATATAAAATCATGGCTAGATAACATGAGTTTGATTACATTAACCAAATATCAGGGTCAATGGGGTAGACTATTCCTATTGCACTGGAGCAAAAAAGCTTGAGGAGGGGTCCTTGAGGGCTAACTAAAGCTGGCCATAGACACAAAGATCCGATCGTTCGATTATTGGAACGATCTGCCACTAACCTTCAGATCAAATAAAGCACACGGTCCGAAAATTGTACAAATCAATGATTCGTACGACTGGATCGTGGCGTCTATGGCCAGCTTAACTTGAAAGGAAGATGAAGATGACATATGTCCCATATTTGGTGGGAGCTATTAATGAGGTTCATGTGCTGATCAGGTAGGGTTTGGGGGTGGTCTCGTGTGTACATTGAATTTCAATAATCTGTTGTTTAGTTTGTAATTTCTCTACTAAAGATAAGATTTGTGTTAGTGAGGTACGGGTTGCCTGGAAACCTGCAGATTTACCCATTGGTTGGGCACATTTTGGACATCAAATCTCTTCTTTTTTTTTTTTTTTTTAGTTGGCAGGCAGAATTTTACCCATGACCCGCACAGTTTACAGAGTCAATGACCCCCACCCCACCTCCATGAACTGCTTTAGCAAGTCATAAGAAGATGAAAAATGAAACTTTATACTTCAATATTATAAAAACAGACAGAAATAGGAAATGAAAGGAATTGGAAAAAGTATCTATTTCTAGTGAACTATCTAAATCAACTAAACTGGAAAAAAGTGTAGGGCAGAAACCTAGCAGAGCTAAGAAGAATGTGTCTGATGTAGTTTAGTGTAGGAAGTGCCAGTTAAACCATTGTGAATATCCCTTATATGGGGTGGGGGTGAGAAAATACTGTACACAAGCCCTGAGTAAAATTGTCTTAAGTATTGTTTCCATTTACAACTGGTATTTTCTCTCTTGATTGCTAATCACTGTGAATGTGTCACATTCTAAAAAAAAAATCGTTTTAGCTAGTGGGTAGTGTGAATTCTTCTATAATTACTGTGAAAATGTATTTTTGTCTATATACTGAGTATGGCATAAAAAATAAAGAGAAATGGGGGGTTGTTACTATAACTGCTACATTGCCATCTAGTGGTCATTGAGTGTTCTGCCAATAAAGGACCAGCAGCTCTCCCTTTGCACATGAATATGTCTTACATACAGGCCCGGATTTGTGGAAAGGCCACCTAGGCCCGGGCTTAGGGTGGCGGGATTTTAGGGGGCGGCATGCTTCCCAGACACACCCACATTGTTTCAGGAGATATGATAGTTTTATAAATTTCCCATGCTCCATGGGTGGCAAAAAATAGCAGTAGGCCTACGACCCAGGTCAAGAGCTGGAGAAATCATAGCATGCCCTTTAGGTAGGGTTGCCACCTTTTCTTGAAAAAAATACCGGCCTTCCTATATATTTACCTTTTTTTCCTATTAATAACATTGGGATCCACCATCAAAAATACCGGCCAGGCCGGTAAAATACTGGCCAGGTGGCAACCCTACCTTTAGGACTCATCCTAAAAGTGTCCATGATCTGGCTGCACTGAGCATCTAACACTACTTTGGAAAACTGCTGTGATGAGTATAGCAATCGTGGTCACAAAGCAGCCATGTCCTTACTATCTGCTACAGACAATAAACACAGAGTTATGTAGCATCCTTCACAATTGGCTCTGCCTACCTTGCAGTTCTGAATGCAAGGCAGGGTGTAATGTGCAAAAAAAGCATTTATTGTGTTTTTTTTTATATAGAGCTTTAAAATAAAGATGCTCAGAATTCACTCTTTTAGGATTCGTCCGAATCATAGTAACATAGTAAGTTAGGTTGAAAAAAAGACACATCCATCAAGTTCAACCTTTTAACTCTTTTTTTAATCTGCCTTACTGCTAGTTGGAAAAAAAAAAAAACCCCGATCTGAAGCCTCTCCAGTTTTCCTCAGAGTGGGAAAAGTCCTTCCTGACTCCAAAATGGCAACTGGACTAGTCCCTGGATCAACTTGTATCTTCCATAACCCTGTATTCCCTCACTTGCTAAAAAGCCATCCAACCCCTTCTTAACTATCTAATGTATCAGCCTGTACAACTGATTCAGGGAGAGAATTCCACATTTTCACAGCTCTCGTTGTAAAAAAAAAACCCCTTCTGAATATTTAGGCTGAACCTCTTTTCTTCTTATCAGAATGGGTGACCTTGTGTCAGCTGGAAAGACCTACTGGTGAATAAAGCATTAGAGAGATTATTATATGATCCCCTTATATATTTATACATAGTTATTATATCACCCATTAAGCGCCTCTTCTCCAGCGTGAACATCCCCAATGTGGCCAGTCTTTCCTCATAGTTAAGATTTTCCATACATTTTACCAGCTTAGTTGCCCTTCTCTGTACCCTCTCTAATACAATAATGTCCTGTTTGAGCGCTGGAGACCAAAACTGTACGGCATATTCTAGATGGGGCCTTACCAGTGCTCTGTACAGTGGTAGAATGACCCCCTAATGCAATGAATCAATACCCCATAATCCTTTGTGAAAGATTCGGCTGAATACCAAACCAAACCTGAACCCTAATTTGTATATGTTAACTAGGGAAACAAGGGGGGAAAGAGTAAAAAAGTTTCTTGCTTCCTTGTTTGTGTGACAAAAATTGACATGATTTTTCGGATTCGATTAAGTCAGGCACTTGTATTCGTCCAAATCCTGCTGAAAAAGGGCGAATCTCAAACCAAATCCCGGATTCAGTGCATCCATACTTACAATCTATGAAGAAGGGTCAGACAGAAATAAAATGGGGAGGGTTTGGCAGATTCCACCTTATTGTTGCACTTTGCACTTTGCAGGGTACACTTTGTTCCTAATGATTTGTATCTAACCTTATTGCAACCACATGTCAAGCTTGATAGCATGATGTACGACTGAGCTGTTGCTGGTTTTATGACAAATAATAATAAGTGCTTGTGGTTATTCTGTTCTGCTTGACATCACAAAGGGATTCTATAGAGGGCACCTAGCACCACAACAAGGGATATTCCTGTTATGTCACATTCTTCTATAAGAAATAGAATGCAGTGGTGCTATTGTAATTGAATGCCTGGCTTTAAGAGTGCTATTCTACAATTATATTGTATAATTATATGTTAGCTTGGCACAAGCCATTCTTCAGATGCAGGCTGGCATTCTTATTGGCATCATTTGTTTTTTACTTGAATCTGATAGCGCCCAGGCTGAAATCAAACTCAGGACCCCAGCAGTTCAAGGAAGAGCAGTCATGCTGTCCCACGATGGTGGCCAGTAAGGGTATCTTTTTACCTAACTAGCCAGAATAGGGGGTTGTTTTGGGAACAGCAAAATTTACCAAATTAATCAAGAGCCAGCAGCCAGCGTAGGGGCACCTTTACGGTTTTACCTTGTTTGACAAGTTTTATCAAAATTAATACCATGGCACAATATATGAAATACACATATGGGATCTGTTATCCAGAACCACGTTATCCAGAAAGCTCTGAATTACTAGAAGGTCCTAGCCCATAAACTCCATTTTAATCAAATAATTCAAAAAGTTCAAACATATTTCCTTTTTCTCTGTAATAATAAAGAAAAAGTACCTTGTACTTGATCCAAACTAAGATATAAATAATCCTTATTGTAGGCAAAACCCCCTAATGGGTTTGTTTAAAGTTCTTTATGATTTAGGCTTGTGGAGATCCAAATTATGGAAAGATCCCTTATCCAAAAAACCCGAACATTCTGGATAACAGATGCCTGTATTACAATAGGCTAAAAGGTGAACAGCAAGAGGTGTATTGTAATGAGTCCAAGTGGTGATCAATTCAGAACGAATATATATAAAGTGTCCTTCTCCAGCAATTAATAAGAGCGTGGTTCAGAAGAAAGAACAAGGATTGCTCTGTTTATTCAGTTGGAGATGGAATTCATACATGTGTATGTTTTTTTCACTTTTAGGGTAGGGACAGACAGGGAGATTCTGGGAGATTCTGTCGCCTGGCATTTTTAGCAGGCGACAGAATCTCCCCGAATCTCCCTGTCTGTCCCTACCCTTATGGTGTTCCCTCTTTTATGCGTATTATATTAATATGGTAGATTAAGCAATATCCACATTTTTGTTATTATATTTTATAACCTAATAAGCTGCCAGAGGAACCTCTCACAGTCATGCAAACACAGACACACAATTTGCCAATATGTTTGTTGGACTCTAGGAGGTGTCAGAGTACACAAACCCCTTACATCTATTTCCTGGTGACAACCCTTAGTCTGGCAGTATTGGGTTCCATAGGGTTATTTATTACACTCCTTCATATAACTATTTTTAGACCTTGAGTTCTGAGTTGTAAACACACTACCATAAAACAAGACTACCACAAAACAAAACATTATTCCTAGTGTCCAGGCTATTATCTTCTTCTGACTTCATACAGTTTAGTGGTTCTTAGAGTTCAGGAATGGCATGTTATAACCCTATAAGCACAAGTAATTATGAAACATTGTTTTAGTTATTGTAAAGGACACAAGTTTTTCTGAGAACTTCATTTCAGTGTCACAGAAGGACACTATGTATTCAGACACCCGCTTACCCAAAATCTGTTTCTGAAACCAAGGGAATTAATATGAAGTTGTTCCCCCCTTTTTCTGCTGTAACAACTTCTGCTCTTCTGGAAAGGTTTTTTACTAGACGTTGGAACGTTGTTGGTGGGATTTGCTTCCATTCAGCACTGATGTCGGGAGGGATACTGTTAGTTAGTTAGTTAGTTAGTTAGTTAGTTAGTTGGTATCCAGCAGTGTCAGACTGGCTCAGTGGGACACTGGGAAAAAAACCGGTGGGGCCCGACCCTTAAATTCTTTTAGGTGCAGTAGGAGGGCAGGGGGTCATAGGTGGGCCCTGGACAGTAGTCCTGGTGGTCCCCAGGCCCCCCAGTCTGACCCTGGTATCCATTTAAACCCAGATCTTCCACTCCCATCTTTGCAAGCTATTTCTGTACTGAGTTTACTGAGCTGCATGGGGATAGTCATAATACGACGAGGGCTTTCCGTTGGGTCGATCGGGTTACAATGAAACATTTCCGGGCAATATCGTAACCAGATATCAGGATGAGAAGCCCCCATACTTGAGCAGATAAGCTGTCAAATTGGTCTAAACGACTGATATCTGCAGCTTTATGTGCCCGTGTATGGCCAGCTTAACCCAAATAATTGGTCCAGTATAAAGTAGAAATCGCAGAACAACTTTCACTGGAAATAGGGGCCATAGAACAAACCATGAAAATCCTCCTCCACCAGACTTTAGACCTTTATACTGCCCCAGACATAAGTTGAAAACTCATAGGGTCATATTAGGCCAGTACACTATCACATCACTTGGCCAGGGCATATCCCCCCCAACTGTCCAGTTTTTTGCAGGACAGTCTCGATTTTGACAGCTCAACCCGCAGGCCTCGATTGTTACTGAAATGTCCCAACTTTTTCTTTGATCTCCTGCACTGAACTCCAGAAAAAGATATAAAGTTTTTAACTAAGGTGCACTTATAGATACTTCTGTAACAGTTTAAGATAAGCAAAGAAACAATTGCAACAGCTTAATTTTAAAACAAAGAAACAATCGTAACAATTTAAGATATGCAGGTCTCTTGGGGAAACGATGACTTGTAGCTTAAAAGGCAATTCACCTTTATTAGCAAAACTGTAATAATACATAAAAAACACAGAAATGCGTTCAAACTTTCATAACCTGCCACATTTTGTAAAATGAGCATGGTAATTAGAGGGTGTGGTCACAAAAAATGGTCACGGTCAAAAAACATTTTTGTCCCTCTTTCTATTTCCAAAATGTTGTGAGGTATGCAGGGCAGGAATAGGACAAACTGTTTTTTTTTGTTTTTTTTTTGGAGTGGTGTCCTACTGTCTATTGACTAAGGTTATTAGTGTGCTCCATGTTTGTTGTGCTTCAATATACTCCTGAGTCAACAATGGGAGTAGAAGAGCTGTTGGATTCTTTTGGTTATTGTGTATGTGTACATGACCTCACACCCAAAGCTAGGAAGACTGATGGGGGTTTAAGTTCAGTAGCAGCAATAGACTGAACTCTGCTAGAGCATTAAACAGCCTTGGTTACTAGATGTGTCGTGGTTGTTTGACTTAGGATAGTAATTTTTAGGGATGCATCAAATCCAAGATTTGGTTCAGGATTCAGCCTTTTTCAGCAGGATTTGAATTCGGCAACATCCTTGTATCTGGCTGAAACAAATCCAAATCGTTAAAACATGTGAATTTTAAACAAGGAAATAAAACATTGTAGGCGTGATTCTTTTTTCCCCTTCCTGCCCCTAATATGCAAATTAGGATTCCATTTAGTTCTGTATTTGGCTAAAACTTCCACAAAGTGTTTGGAGGTTCTGGTGAATACCAAAATGGTGTATTTGGTGCATCCCTAATACAGGTATGGGACCTGTCATCCAGAATGCTCGGTTCCTGGGGTTTTCTGGATAACTGATCTTTCCGTAATTTGGATCTTCGTATCTTAACGCTTCTCGAAAATCTTGTAAACATTAAATAACATTAAATAGGCTGGGTTTGCTTCCAGTAAGGATTAATTATATCTTAGTTTGGATCAATTACAATCTACTGTTTTATTACTACAGAAACAAGGAAATCATTTTTTAAAAAAATGTGACTATTTCATTATAATGGAGTCTATGGAAGACATAATTTCTGTGATTTGGAGCACTCTAGATAATGGGTTTCCATATAATGGATCCCATACCTGTAATAAGATCTGCATTTGCCCTGAGCCCAGAGCTTTAGGGGCAAATTCACTAAAGAGCAAAGCGTTAGTTCGCCAGCGTGACGTCAATTCGCAACTTTGCGAATTTACTAAGTTAGACCCTGGCGAGAATTCGCTAGCGAAGTAGATGGACTAGCGCAACTTCGCACCCTTATGCCAGGCGAAGTTGTGCACTGACAAAGGGACGTAACTACGCTAATTCACTAAGATGAACATTTTACTGCGCTAGACTTTGCTTCGCCATGGCCGGACCTGAATTTAATTTTTTTCTAAGTCCCAAAAAAACACTGGCGTCTTTTACCTTTTGTAGGGTGATAGTCTGAAAAATAGCAAAAAATTTTTGTGGGTTACCCTCCCTCCCCCCTACATTTTCTAACATAGGCATCGCTAGCGTAAATTCGCTTTGCCTGGTAAAGTAGCGGTAGCGCCACTTCACTAACATTTGCCGCCCTGAGCGCAAATTCGCATTTTAGTGAATTTGTGGCGCCTGGCGAAGTGCGGCGAACGCCAGCCAAGCCGTCGCTAGCGAATTTTCGTGCTTTAGTGAATTTGCCCCATAGAGTGAGCTGGTCAGGGAAAGGGAATGGAGATAAAACCATCACTATCATCAGTATCAATTATAATATGCAGCCCTCCAGCTGTTGTTGAACTTCAGTTTGTAGAATGAACCCTGATTTCTGTATTTCCCTCCTCCTCAAATAAGGTTCCCAATCTTTCTACAGTGCCAAGGGCTCATCTTTTGCTACTGCAGCCCCCATCTAAAGAGTATATACAGCGTCTCAGTCAGGCCTCCTGTATTTTAAATGATCCTCATTGTTTGCATATTTATATATAATTGCAGTTATTTAGCCTTCCCTGCTGTATAAACTACTGGGTATACTGTCACCCAGCAATTATTCCTGATTGTTTATCAATGGGAGGCCTTAACACTGCACCCAAGGGACCTTGTGCAACTCTAACACTACATGGCAGTCTCTAGTAATTAGGTGCGAGCCGACGAGGGAGCCAATTGCTGGCTCTGTGATGTCATTGAAATGCCATTCCACGGTTAATTAGTTCCTCTATTTGTTTCTCTCAGGCTTCTAATAAAAGCAAAGGAGCCAGTGTGTGTGATGTTTATATATATATATATATATATATATATTCCGGCTGAACAGGTTCTCCTGCTACGCTGTTATTCAAATATACATGTATAATTCTCGTGCTCTAAACAAACTTACAGCATTTCCACTGCCAACAACAAGATGTTTTCCCCTCACTGCAAACAAGTATGCAACTATATTCATGAACAGGGCGAATAGGGCTGAACATGGGTTTTGCCTATTATTTTAATCACAAATATATTTATGTTATGGCATGAGCAGCAAGCGAGGAACTTGAAGCTATCTCTTCTCCTTTCATGGCAGATAATCTCATTACATTACAAAGGCTGCAGGGAAGTGTTGTAGACAGGTACGGGACCTGTTATCCAGAATGCTTTTCCTGGGGTTTTCTGGATAAGGGATCTTTCTGTAATTTCAACTAGAGTCCTGCGCGGGTCCATTTTTTGGGACCCGAACCCGACCCGTACCCGCAACCCGAACCCGAACCCGCGACCCGCATTTTTACCCGCTTGGACCCGCGACCCGAACCGTACCCGCAACCCGTGATCCGCAACCCGGACCCGCGACCCGCTGACCATCAAGAATCAGGAAATGCTGTCATCATAAACAGGAAGTGACATCATCGGAAGTAGCCAGGATCAGAAAAAAAAGGAGTAAAACAGGAAGTGCTGTCAACCCGCGGGTACCCGACCCGCTGCAGGACTCTAATTTCAACCTCCATACCATAAAGGGATACTGTCATGGGAAAACATGTTTTTTTCGATACGCATTAGTTAATAGTGCTGCTCCAGTAGAATTCTGCACTGAAATCCATTTCTCAAAAGAGCAAACAGATTTTTTATATTCAATCTGACATGGGGCTAGACATATTGTCAGTTTCCCAGCTGCCCCAAGTTAAGTGACTTGTGCTCTGATAAACTTCAATCACTCTTTACTGCTGTACTGCAAGTTGTCTTGTTAACACCCCCCCCACCAAGCAGCCTAACAACAGAACAATGGGAAGGTAACCAGATAACAGCTCCCTAAAGGTGGCCATACACGGGCCAATAAAAGCTGCTGACGGCCTGTGTATGGGGCCCTCCGACGGGCTACTCCTATCGATATCTGGCCGAAAGTCAGCCAGATGTCGATCGGGCAAGTTTATAAAATCCCGTCGGATCGCAGCCGCATCTGTCCGTGGATGCGGTCCCGCGATCCGACCGCCCGTATGCCCTGCATTGTGATCCGATCGTGGGCCCTAGAGCCCACGATCGGATCAGCCCGATATCGCCCACCTCAAGGTGGACATATGGGGAGAGATGTACAGGTATGGGATCCCAGAAAGCTCGGGACCTGGGGATTTCCAGATAACGGATCTTTCTGTTATTTGGATCTTCATACCTTAAGTCTACTAGAAAATCAAGTAAACATGAAATAAACCCAATAAGCTGGTTTTGCTTCCAATAAGTATTAATTATATCTTAGTTTGGATCAATAAAAAGTCGAATTAAAAATTCAAAGGGCCAGTTCTTCGACTGGCGAATAGTCGAGCGCTCGAATATATATTTATTCGATCTATTCGATGGGCCCGAATATTCAATATTCGATGGTCGAAAATACTTAATTTGCATATTCGAATAGTCGCGCGAATATTCGAATCCTTCACACGAATTTAGTAAATCTGCCCCTAAGTGAAATAAGCACAAACATCTCTAAAAAAAAAAAAAACTTTTCCAACTTAAAGCTGGCAAGGATGTAGAAGTTAATTTAGTTTTATTTACTTCAAGGTTTTATAGGTAGTCAGGTTTTTTTTTATTTTTTCTCCGAAATCGAGGTTTTCCTTGTCATTTTTGTATCCGTTCCACATTTTTATTCACTCGTGCTTTTTAGGGCTAGACCAGACGGGGAGATTCGGGGGCATTTTGTCTCCTGGCGACTTCTCGCCGCGACTTGTAGCCCCTGAACCTCCCCGAATAGCCACGTACCCAAGCGCACCGGCGTTGCTTGAAAACGCCGGCGCGTATCCACACGGAGCGGCGCGCTTTTTGAAATCGCTCCAAATTGCCTCGCCAGGTTCGGGGGCTACAAGTCGCGGCGAGAAGTCGCCAGGCGACAAAATGCCCCCGAATCTCCCCGTCTGGCCTTAGCCTTAGACTTTTTAGCCCCCTGGACAGCCAATAAAATTGCCAGAAAGCTTAGCAAAGCTGCCGATAAAATTACGCTTATTCGGCGTCAAGCTGCTTAGTGAGATTACCTTAAAATAACCGTGGGCTATGAGAGGATCTCTGTAAAGCTTTATTCCCACAGCCATTGCAGGTGAGCAGGAAATGCAGGTGACATAATGACAGATAATGTTATAGGTCTGACTTACAAGCAACACTAAGCCAGGCTTAACCCCGAATAGCCGTATCCCAGGTGGCCAAGGAGTAACTCACTGACTTAATTTAAACAGATTGAAGCATGACTAGAGGAGTACCTCAGGGATCAGTTCCTAGTGCACTGCTCATTAATATTTTGGCAACATCTCATATTTACTGGGAAGCTCTGCAGAAAGTTTAATGTAAAATATGCAGACCGTTTGGCAGGAGGCAATTAAAACTTTAGATGAATGAAATAGGAAACAGCTGAGAAAATGTAAGGTGAACCCTATAGAGAAGCGTAAAGAGCTTCTTAGATCAATGCCTCACTGTCATCCAGAGATAATGGATTTCTATCCCACCTTAAATAGTAGAACAGGTATGGGATCCATCATCCAGAAAGTTCCAAATCCCATAGACTCTATTTTAACACATTAGTAAAAATGATTTCCTTTTTCTCTGTAATAATAAAACAGTAGATTGTATTTGATCCCATTCCCAACTAAGATATAATGAATCCTCATTGGAAGCAAAACCAGCCAATTGGGTTTATTTAATGTTTACATGATTTTCTAGTAGACTTAAAAGGGATACTGTCATGGGAAAACGTGTTTTTTTCCAAAACGCATCAGTTAATAGTGCTACTCCAGCAGGCTTCTGCACTGAAATCCATTTCTCAAAAATATTCAGTTTTTAAATCTGACATGGGCCTAGACATATTGTCAGTTTCCCAGCTGCCCCCAGTCATGTGACTTGTGCCTGCACTTTAGGATGGAACTACTTTCTGGTAAGCTGTTATTTCTCCACTTCTTTGAGGCGACTAATCTCCTTGAATGGCTTGCTCGTCCCTATTTTCTCTGCACTGAACAGCCAGAAAAGGAAACAAAGTTTTTGGCAGATAGCCCAGAACAGATAACAGGTGCAACTAAGATACATTGTAACAATTTTGAGATAAAATAAGTAATTGTAACAGTTTAGAAAAGGAGAAATATTTTCAAACTTTCATAACCTGCCAAATTTTGTAAAATGAGCATGGTAATTAGGGAGTGTGGCCACAAAAATGGAGCGTGGTAAAAAAAAATTAGCCAAATTTCCCATGACAGTATTCCTTTAAGCGATGACGATCCAAATTATCACTGATTAGTGATGGGCGAATTTATTCGCATGCGATAAATTTCCTGCGAATTCCAGATTTGCGAAATGAAATTTTGCCAGTGACTCGTTTTTGAAACGGGTGTCTGTTGCTGGCGTTGAAAAAATGGAAGCCGGTGCCCATTGCCAGCGTCCGTTTTTTGGATGGTGGCAATGGGTGCCGGCATCCAAAACGGATGCCCACATCAAAAACGAGACGCCACGTTTTACTAATTTTTCGCCCATCATTGCCACTGATAACTACCTTTACATCTGACTGGTGAACCCTATTTAAGTGGTACTTAACCTTTAGTACTGTATGTGATGGAATGGCTAATTCTAAGCAACTTTTCAATTGCCCTTCATTTTTCTTTTTTTTTATAGTTTTTTTTATTATTTGCCTTCTTCTGACACTTTCCTGCTTTCAAATGGGGGTCACTGACCCCATCTAAAAACAAATTCTCTTTAAAGCTACAAATGTATTATCACTGATCATTTTTATTACTCCTCTTACTATTTCGGCCCTCTCCTATTCATAGTCCAGTCTCTCATTCAAACCAGTGCATTGTTGCTAGGGTACATTGGACCATAGCAACCAGACTGCTGGAACTGCAAACGAAATAACTAAAAAAAAATGATAAAAATTAAAACCAATTGCAAATTGTCTCAAAGCTTAGATTGTCCATAGGGCTTTTGTACTGTCAGACAGGCATTATCTATAGAGTCATAAGTAGTGCACCTTCCGAGGGCCCAGTTCATGTAGCACTGCCTCCTATATGGTCCGCAGAACAATGTGCACTCTACAACGGGTAGTACAGGTATGGGATCTGTTTTCCATAAACCCACTATCCAGAAAGCTCAGAATTATGGAAAGGTTGTCTCACATAGATTCCTTTTTATCCAAATTACCCGTATTTTTCTCGGTGGACTTTGGATCAAATTTGACCAAATGCGCTATTACTTTTATTTGTATGATTTGTATTTGAAGGATTTTACAGCAGCAGAGAAAAGAGAGCGAATAATTAAGTAATGGTACAGGTATGAGGCCTGTTATCCACTGTGGATTTCCAGATGATGGATCTTTCTGTAATTTGGATCTTCATAGCTTAAGGGTCAGATTTATCAAGGGTCGAAGTGAAAACTTTAATTAAAAAAAATGCACATTTCAAGCAATTTTTCTGTACTTCAACTAGGGAATAGTCTAAATTCAAGTCGAATTTGCAAAAAAATAAATTTTCGAAATTTATTATGCACTGTCGACTTCGAACATTCCCCTACTAAAACCTGCGAATTGCTGTATTAGCAATTTGGAGTCAATCAGTAGACTTTGAAAAATCAAAGTTTTTTTGGGAAAACTTTGAATCAAATTTGATTGAATGCGCTATCACTTCGATTCGTATGATTCGAATCTGAACGAAAACTGACCTATTTGGCCAAAACATCCTTTGATTTAATTTTGGTTGGTCTTTTTGAATCTGAATATGAATCGAAATAATAGCGCATTCCATTGAATTCAATTTGCAGTTTTTCCCCCCCAAAAAAACATTGAAATTTCAAAGTCCACCAATTGACCCCCGAATAGGTTCTGCCCCTTAATAGTAAAGAGGCAATAGTTAAATATCAGCCTCTGACAAAAAACTGATTATGAACCTTTGTGAATGTTGTTCATAATCGTTCATATTTGTTACACACTGTAACCCTTCACCCAGTTTTCCCTTCAGGCTGTTGCTGGTTTCAATGTTGCTCTTTGAAATAAAACAAGAAAGGAAATGCGAAGAAGTCGTTCTATTCTGGTCTATACAACTAGCACCATATGCTATGAAATCTCTCTGACATCTCATCTGTAGTTATGAAAATACATTGTTCCAAGAAGCAGACGGCAAATCGTGGAGGAATATTTGATTGCAAAATGTTTTGAAGTGTATTTCTGATAAAGGTTCCTGGCGGAACCCCTGGGGCCCTGAGAGCCCATATAAACATGCTCAGTAAAATGAGTCGTGAATAGGTGGAGAATAAGGAAGACTTAGGGGCAAATTTACTAAAATTTACCCAAAATCCTACAAACCTATTCGAAATTCGATAAGCATTCGACTATCGGATAACGATCGGTCGATTTCACGAAAAAATTGTGAAATTTCCTTTGAGCCTCCGAAAAATTAGTACGATTCAAACGATCGAGACGTTTGATCGAACGAATGGTATTCGAGCAGGACTTAGCTAAAGAAGCCTATGGGGGGGGGGGGGTTCCCATAGGCTTCTATTGGTATTCAGTAGGTTCAATCTGGCGAAGTAGGCATTCAATGGATTTTAAAATTTTAATCCCTTCGATCATTGAATTATGGAATTATGGAATTTATGGAATTTCAAAGTTCTAAATTTATTATGTACTGCATCTTTGACTTTGACCATTCGCCATTTAAAATCTGCCGAATTGCTGTTTTAGCCTATGGGGGACCTGCTGGAGTCAGTTGGTGGACTTTGAAAAATCTAAGTTTTTTTTTTTTGGAAAAACTTTGAATGGAATTCAATAGAATGTGCTATTACTTTGATTCGTACAATTCCAGTTTGAATGGTTTTGCAGCAGCAGAGACAGAGAGCGAATAATGGATCAATGGAAGAGGTATAGAACCTGTTATCCAAAAATTTTTGGGACCTGGGGGTTTCCAGATAATGGATCTTTCTGTAATTTGGATCTTCATACCTTAAGGGTCAGATTTATCAAAGGTGAAAAGGGAAAATTCGAATTTAAAAAATTTGAATTTCGAGCTATTTTTCTGTACTTCGACTAGGGAATAGTCCAAATTCAAGTCGAATTTGCAAAAAATTTAAATATTGAAATTTATCATGTACTATCTCTGTAAAAATTCAACTGTGACCATCTAAAACCTGCACAATACTTGGAGTCAATTGGTGAACTTTGAAAAATCTAAGTTTTTTTTTTTTTTTTAAACTTTGAATCGAATTCCATCGAATGCACTATTACTTCGATTCATATGATTTGAACGAAAACTGACCTATTCCGCCAAAAAAGAAACTTCGATTTAATTTCGTTTTTTTCCATTCGATCTGCCCCTAAGACTACTAGAAAATTATGTAATCATTAAATAAACCCAATAGGCTGGTTTTGCTTCCAATAAGGATTCATTATATCTTAGTTGGGATCAAGTACAAGATACTGTTTTATTATTACAGAGAAATAGGAAATTGTTTTTTTTTTGTTTTTTTTAAATAGCATCGTTTGCTTATAATGGAATTTATGGGAGGAGGCCTTCCGATAATTCAGAGCCTTCTGCATAAAGGGTTTCTAGATAATGGATCCCATTCATGTATTCATATATAAATATAATTGTATAGAAAGAACAGAGGCGCCAAAAGGATAAAAGGATATAAACGAGTTTAAAAGCCAAAACTTGGTAATCAGAGGAGGCAGTGGTGGACTTACCTCCTCCAAGCAGACACAAAACGACTGTAATCAAGCAGTCAAAATTTATTAACGAACTCCAATCAGTACAACGCGTTTCACGGGCTCAGACCCGCTTCTTCGGGCAATAAACATAGGAGTTACAGCATCTGGCAGTAGTATAAACACTCAGCGCCTCTGCTCGGAGGAGGTAAGTCCACCACTGCCTCCTCTGATTACCAAGTTTTGGCTTTTAAACTCGTTTATATCCTTTTATCCTTTTGGCGCCTCTGTTCTTTTTATACAATAATAAGTCCACCCTGGGTGGAGGGTTGATACCCTTTTTCTATCTACAGAGAGCGACTTCTTAATCCTGAGTGGGGTCAGGACAATCTCCCCACCTGCCTTTACAGTGGTTGCCTATTGGTAACCCTGGTTTGTGAGTATATGCTATTTACTCTTATTTCATTATCCCTTACCAATACATATTACACTATTGGGGCTCTTGGTGTTCCTTTTGTTTATATATAAATATAAGTTCCCCAATGGGAATATTAGCAGCCTCTGTCCCTGAACTCATGGTTTTTACATTATTGGATGGGAATGTTCTCACATTACTATATATACCTCCCTTCCAACATCAAAGGTTTAAAATATATATATATATTTGTTTTACGAATTGGCAAAACTTCCCCGTATGACACTTACTAGCTTTATTTTATTCAATGTTAAACATGAAGATCCTCAACAGTTGCCTTCAAACCATATGTAATATTAATTAGTTCAAGAGAAAAAAAAACACTTTCCTTTTATTTTGGATAAGACCTAGTACATTTTTTCCCATAGAGAGTGTTTCCTGGTAGACATGTGACTTGTTAATGAAACAAAACTCATGTACTGGTATTCTAGATAAATCCTATACATTTGTTTTTTTTTTAGATGGGGTCAATGACTCCCATTTCAAAGTTGGAAATAGAAGAAGAAGAAGGCAAATAAATAAAAATGATAAAAAAAATAATAATGAAAACGCAGGTTTTTCAAAGGTCGAATTTTGAGTTTTTTTTTACTCTAATAAATTTAAATATATAACGCAAATTGGAGGTTATAAGGGGAACTATCGCTAAAAATTAAAATTTAGGCTTCATCATACTGAAACAAGAAACTTTTTAAATACAATCACTTAAAAATTCTGCATCATTTCTGAAATAATCAAATTTATCTTCACTATTCCTCTCTCAGCATCTGTTTCTCTTCATTCTGTCTTCATGCAGCAGTTGGGTGTCAGATATTCATTGACGGTTACATCCAATATATCTTATAATGGGGTCCCTTTCTTAACAGATGAATTAGAGCTCACTCAAATAACTGATTCCAGTACTAACAAAATCTAACAAAATAACTGCCTTTTGCACAGTTCCTGCATGTAGAGAGACATGATTTTAATAGAGTGAGCTCTAATACATCTTCTAGTCAAAAGGAGCCCCCTTATAAGATACTGTATATTGTTAGATTTTGTTTGTACTGGAATTTCAGAAACAGTACAGACTTTTTAATTGATTGTATAGGTGTGGGATCCATTATCCGGAAACCCATTATCCAGAAAGCTCAGAATTACGGAAAGGCTATCTCCCATTATAGACTCCATTATGATCAAATTATCCAATCCAATTTTTAAAAATGATTTCCTTTTTCTCTGTAATAATAAAACGGTAGCTTGTACTTGATCAAAACTAAGATAGAATTAATCCTTATTGGAGGCAACACCAGCCTGTTGGGTTTGCTTAATGTTTACATGATTTTCTAGTAGAATTAAGGTAGTGATCCCCAACCAGTATCTGGCGAGCAACATGTTGCTCTCCAACCCCTTAGATGTTGCTCCCAGTGGTCCCAAAGCAGGTGCTTATGCAAGTTTTGGTTGTATAAAAAACAGATGTCCTGCCAAACATTCTCTCCTGTAGGCTGACAGTCCATATAGGGGCTACCAAAAAGCCAATCAGAGCTCTTATGTGACATCCACATGGACTTTTTCATGCGTGTGTTGCTCTCCAACTCTTTTTTAAATTTAAATGTGGCTCACGAGCAAAAAAGGTTGGGGACCCCTGACTTAAGGTATGAAGATCATAATTTTGTAAAGATCGGTTAATCAGAAAACCACAGGTCCCAAGCAATCTGTATAACAGGATCCATACCTGTATTTAAAGAGTTTCTTATTTCTGTTTGATGAAGCTTATATTACATTTTCATCTTCACCATAGTTCCCCTTTAAGAATGAATATTACCGACCTGAAAACTCGAATCGAATTCAACTAATTTGAGTTTTTTCTCCAAAAAAAGTCAGGAAGGCTGGTAACACCTTCAAATGGACCTCTACCATTGACTTCTAGATGAACTCCGCAGGTTTTAGGTGGCGAATAGTCGAATTCGAGTTGTTCCCAGGGTTCAAGTATGATAAATCTCAAGTTCGAATACGAGTTTGGATTATCTGATTGACTTTTTTTTGCCTAACCCTAACTCCCTGACACTCCCTGACAACCTTTAGTACAGGATTCCCGAACCTTTTTTGGTTCTTTTTTTGCGAGGACTGGGTTTTGGGGGGTTGGGGAGGTTGGCAGTCACATTGGCATCCAATACAGCACACCATATTTATTTCAGCCCAGTTGAGGACTGTCCACAGCCCAGAAACTGGACCCCTGCTTTAGTAGACTTTAACCACTTTATTCTGTCCCTCATTGTAAGCTTTGACACTCACAGGTTTGCAGGCCTGCGTTTTTGGGGTGACATCAGCATCAATGCAAAGCCATGCTCTGGGCCAAGCTGGCCGTAGAGATGGTGGGTGATCAGAGTGCATTTCGAGCCTTTTTGTGATACAGTTGTACATGAAATGTACAACTTTCCCATTCCCACATCTTATGTATAACTCCCTTACCTTTAGATTGTAAGCTCTTTCTGTATAGGGCCTTCCTCACCTTTTTATCTGCATTGATTGCGATTGAATGTAACTCCATATGTATGTAATTCATGTGACTTAGTTGTATAATCACATTTACTCTAAAGCGCTATGCAATATGTTGGCGCTATAGAAATACATGTTAATAATTATAATAATAATTCATTTGGAGGCACAATGAAGTCCTTCGTCACAGGGAGTTGTTGCTGCACAGTAACAATGTCATAGATTGTGGGCAGTTTACCCTAGGATTACCCTGTTTGCTTTAGGTAAGAATTTAGTCAGCTCTGTTGTAGGAAGTAAAGAATAAATGCCTGAACTTTAAAATGGAACAATAAACACACCGGGTCACCGTGTTTGCACAAACTTAGAACATTAAGTGAGTTTGATCCATGTCTTGAGCCATTCATTCTCTATACCATAAAAATAAGAGCTGAAATTCCTCAAAGGCAGATCAGCGAGAAGGTAAAGCTCAGAGAAGTTTCTTCCCGGAATATCCGGTTTATATACACACACACACTCTCAACAGGATACACTTCATGATTAGCAGTGCTCATAGTCTGGGAAACACACGCAGAAGCAAGTGTAATGCTGCGAGGCAGACTGATAAATTGTCTCCTGGTTTAATAACCTTTCAGCCAGCTCTGCAGATAAGTTGTGATTGCTTTCACACCAAGCATGGTATTACCAGACACAAAAACCATTGTATCCCACGCACACAGTGGAAAGCTTTCATTTCATCGCTCTTCTTTTTCCAAAGTTTCCTCGTGAGGCAACTTCAGGTAACTTGGGAAAACAAAGTGCTCCGAGTCCCTTTTCCCAAAGAAGTTTGGGAAGATTAGTCGCCCCCAAAGAAGAGGAGATTTTTCGCCAGGCGACTAATCTCTCCGAATCTGCCCATGTGTCTCTGGCCTAAATGTAGAGATGAATTATGGGTAACACTACCTACAGTATTTGTGTTTTTCATTTAAAATTAAAAGCCCTTCCGGCAAGAAACAGTCCTGAGGATTTGTTTGTCTGAACTGATACAGGTATAGGATCTATTATCCAGAGTGCTCGGTACCTGGAGTTTTCCGGATAAGTTATCTTTCCAAAGTTTGGATCACCAGACATGTCTGCTAAAAAATCATTTAAACCTGAAATAAACCCAATAGGATTGCTCTTCCACCAATAGGGATTCACGCAGCTTAGTTACCACCAAGTACAAGCTACTGTTTTATTATAACAGAGAGAAAGGAAATCATTTTTGAAAATTAGAATTATTTATTAAAATGGACTGTATGGGAGACAGCCTTCCCATAATATGGAGCTTTCCCATATGTGTACATACTGAAAGCTTTGTAACATTATGATATAGCTGGATAAATGCACTGGAACATTGATCCTAAACATTAATTGATAGTGGACGACTGGTGTCAGATTCAATATCATGCTCTACTGGGAAATCAATAAAGACATTATTGGGATGATCGTTTTCTTGTCCCAAGGGTAGAACATAAAGTGCATCTTATATTTACATAAGTATATCATATGGGGCGAGTCTATAAAAGCACACACAGTTCATATTTTCCATGTAAGATATATAATAATCAGCTTGCCCAAGGTTTGAAGGAAGGGGTACAAAGATTTTTCTGTATGACCCAATACACATGCAAAAAATGATTTTACTGACAGTATAAAAAATATATTCTTATGTTTATTGGTCAATAAACCTATACACAATAAACATAAGAAAATATTTTGTGATTTCCTGTTTCAGGAAATATGGTGGAGATTTCCTATCTGACTTGCACCGAGGGTTGCCAGCTGGCCGGTAAAAAGAATTATTGATGCCAATGTTATTAACAGGACAAACGGCAAAAATATAGGAAGGCGGGTATTTTTTTGCAGAAAAGGTGGCAACCCTACTTGCACCTGGTGAATTAAATTGTAATAAAACCTCACCCTGGTGGCCCAGTTGTGCTGCGGGAACGCCCGCCGTGCCGCTCCTCTTCCTCTGCAGCCCCGCTTCCTAGTTCGAGTGTGGCGCGTACGTCCGCCTCTTAAACGCATATGCGTGCCAAAATGCAAATATTTTAAGGGGACTTTTGTAAGTTTCACATTGTCAGTGATAGGTTTTTACCTGGTGCTTCTGCTTGTTGTTCCTGTTGATTCCTGATCCTGATATTCTGTGTTTGACCCTGCCTGGCTTTTAACAATCCTGATATCTGTATCCTGACCCTTGCCTGATTACCGACTCCGATTCTTCCTACACTCCTGATTGACTTCCTGTTTTGACCCAGCCAGCCTGACTACGTTTATTCTCTGCCTGCCTCGCCCCAGCCAGTCCTGACCACGATTCTGTCTAAAGCTTCTGTACCATGACCCTCGGCCTTTAAGACACTTGCTAACAGTGTGCCCCTCTCTCTATCCAAAACCTATCGCCTTGCACCTCTCGTTAAGCCCAGGTGGCATCTGAGTAGCTGAGGGCTCCTCCCAAAGCCAAAGCAGGTCCCACAACTGGTGAAGGCGAGTTGAGACCAGGGTGCTTGGCATCTGTTCTGGTGTTGGGTGCCGGCCGTGACATAAATATAAGGAGTGCAAGCCTATTGGGTATTTCTTTCTGTAGGATCCGGTACATCTCAGTTAGGCACCCCCAACAACCATTATAGAGATGGTCTATGTATTTTATCAATGAACTGTCTCATTTGTACTGATAAACCTATAGAGGCTGATCCCACAGGGAACTCTTAAAACCAAATAGTAAAGAAGAAGAAAGCATATAAATATTAGTAAAAAATAATATTAGCTTCAGCATGCTGAAATAAAAAACTTTCTAAATACAGTCGATTAAAAACTCTGTACTGTTTCTGAAATAATCAAGTTTATCTTCACTGTTCCTCTCTCAGCATCTGTTTCTCCTCATTCTCTCTTCATTCAGGAGTTGGGTGTCAGGTGAATTATCCAGTATATATCTTATAGGGGGGCTCCTTTTGCCTAGAGGATATATTAGAGCTCACTCTATAAAAATCACCAGAAATCATGTCCTTTTACATGCAGAATTTGTGCAAAAGGCAGTTATTTTGTTAGATTTTGTTTGTACTGGAATCAGATATTTGAGTGAGCTCTAATACTTTCCTAATAGGAAAGGGACCCCCCCCCCCATAAGATATATTTGATCATTCATCTGACACCCAACTGCTGCATAAAGACAGAATGAAGAGAAAGAAATGCTGAGAATAGTGAAGATAAACTTGCTTATTTCAGAAACAATGCAGAATGTTTATTCTTAAAGGTTTTTATTTAACATTTAATAACACAACAGCACATACGTAACTTGTATTGCTATGACCATACAAATAAAATTACATGTTTGTCGTGTAATAGTAAGATACACACGGCAGGAATATATATTAGGACACACACCAGCAGTCAGTGGGAGGAAACTTAGAGAGCAGTTAGTTTTGTTGGGAGATTGATGCAATGAATTGAGTTCCCAAATATTTTAGGGGGCTACCTCTGGATTGACATCCAGCCAGGGGTCCAAAACCTTCTTAAACTTTTGGGGGCATTGTCTGGCCAGATAGGTTAGTTTAATAACTGGCAGGATATTATTTACTAGTCTGACCCATTGATGAGCCTGTGGAGGAAGGGGGCTCATCCATCTCATTGCCACATGCTTTTTGGCATAGAAGTATAGCACTTTTAGCAGGGTACAGGTTTTATTCAGTGGGACCGTGTCCTCTAATACTCCCAGCAAGCATACCTCCGGGGCAAGAATGCCAGGTAACAGGACTTGTTCATTTATGTATTGCACTACTTCTGCCCAGTACTTATGTACCAGTGGACATGCCTATAACCAGTGAAAGAAGCCTGAGTCTGGAGAATTAGATTTTGGGCATTATGCTTCAGGGTTCCTACCCATTACTTTCAGCCTTAGCGGTGTGATATATGTCCTATGAATTATTCTACATTGTATCATCTTATCTTTGGTGGAGATTAAGTAGTCGTAGAGTCCCACAGTTGCCTCTGCCCACATCTCATCACTTAAATGGGGCATGTCCACTGCTCATTTGCTCCTTGCTCTATCAAAGGGTTTCCCCAGACTAGGAATCAGGGACTTATATATTACGAAAACTAGCTTGCTTGGGTCTGGGTCCCACAATCTACTTATTCATTTGTTATTGTTTGCTGAGTGTTGGTGTTTCTGGTGTTTGAGTCTGGCAGCTCAGTAATTCAGGTGCAGAATCTAAACGGTTACAATTTTGCAACATTTAGTTGATACATTTCTCAGCAGCATCTCTGGAGTGTTAGCAACTATTGTATCAATTCTAACAGCTGCCTGTAATGAAACCCAGAGATTCTGCTCAGCAGGGACAAAGAATCTATCTAATGTATCTATAATGTATCTATTAAATGTAACAATTTGGAACAGTTTGGGGGGTTGGTCGGTCACCTACCCCCCAAGAGCTGCTTTAGAAGGTGAAAAATTACACTTTACACTTTAATATTAGAAAAACGGTCACAAATAGAAAATAGAAAGTCATTGGAAAAAGTTGTTATTTCTGGTGATCTATCTGAAAACAACTAGTTGTTTGAAGGTGAACAACCCCTTTAAATTTAAATGTTCACGATAGTTCCCCTTTAATAATTTTTTTAAATACTAATAGAGTTTGCTCTGGTGGTACTGTATGTGGTGCATTGGGTCCTGTGAACACAACCTCCATTCATTTATAAAATCATACTTATTTATACACTATGGTAAATAATTCTACTACTGTAAATTCCCAGGGTTTGCTTGGAGAGAAATACGGAAGCATCCGCATCCCCGGGGAGGTTGAATCATCGGAATTTGAAATGATTCTGGACGCTGCAATTGAAGCCAAGCTGGACACAAGGACTTTAGAGGAATGGTACTGCAGGGATGAAAATGCCGTGCCCCCTGCCTATTACCTCAGGCCAAAATCAGAAATGCTGAAGAACCACCACAATCCTGTAAGTGGCCAGTGTACACAGCTGTAGTATTACATCATTCATTTACATACCTGTTACCTCAACTGTAAAAACAATCCTAAAGAAGATTGTGACTTTTTGAATAAAGCACTAAAAATAGTTAACTGTGTTTGTGGAGGGGGTTATAATGTGTTTTGTTTTTTATTTAAAGGGGAAAATTTAAATTTGATAAAAACTTAACTTTATCATACTGAAATAAGACTTTTTTTTAAATATAATCAGTTAAAAATAATGTACTGTTTTTGAACTAATCAAGTTTATCTTTACTCTCAGCATTCTGTCTTCATGCAGGAGTTGGGCGTCACATAGTCATTGACAGTTAGATCTAATATATCTTTTTGTGTTAAGGCGGCCATACACGCGCAGAAAAAGCTGCCGATATCAGTCCTTTAGAGCAATTTGGCAGCTTATCTTCCCGTGTATGGGGGGCTTCCGACGGGTCCTCTAGATTGATATCGTGGAAAGATTTTTCCGACGACCATCCCGTCTGAGCCCATTGTTCCTGGTTGTAATCCCATTGTTCAGCCCTAGGGCTCAATGTTCGGATTACCTCGATATAGCCCTGCCATTAATGGGCACATCGTTTGGCAATGCCGCTAAGATCTTATAGTGTATGGCCAGCTTTACAGTTCATTTGAATAACTGACTCCAGCACAAATAAAATCTAACTGAATAACTGACTTTGGCACAGATACTTCATGCAGAAAGGGAGTATTTCTGGTGATAGTAAAAGATAGAGCCACAAACCTAGCACACGTTAAATTGGATGCCAGCGCACCAGAATTGGACACTAACCCCTCCCACCCCCCTGACACCCTCTGACCCCCCGGTCCTTGCAAAAAAAAAATTGGCGCTACACTGGTCCCCGGGCCAAAAAAGGTTGGGGACCCCTTTTCTAAACAGAAGGAGCCCCCCCCAAAGGCTGCATTGAACCTAACAGTCATTCAAAATCAGACTCCCAACTCCTGCACGAAGAGACAAATGTTATTGTTATTTCAGGAAATAGTTAAAGGAACAGTAACACCGAAAAATGAAAGTGTTTCAAGGTAAAGAAAATATCATTTAATGTTACCCTGCACTGTTAAAACTGATCTGTTTGCTTCAGAAACACTATTATAGTTCATATAAACAAGCTGCTAAGTAGTCAATCAGAAAGGAAGTGGTCCAAATACCTTGTGTAGCTAAGTAGCAATGGCAGAAATTGAAAAACTGCTATATGGCACAGGATAAGTAATGGATAACAGATAACATTAAGTTCTACAGATCTGCTATCTGCTGTGTAACTTGAGCCTTTTCTCCTCTGAATGGCTGCCCCCATGGCTACACAGCAGCTTATTTATATAAACAGTAGAAGTGCTTCTGAAGCAAACACTGCAGTTTTACCAGTGCAGTGCAACACTGCATTATATTTTTATTACTTTAAAACAATAGAATTTTTTGATGTTACTGGTCCTTTAAAAATTTGTAATTGATTATATTTAGAAAAATGCATGTTTTAATAGGATGAAGCTTATTTACAATTTAAATTTTTACGAAAGTTCCCTTTAAAAATTCAAAGAGGCAGCTATATTAAGGGTCAAGTTGTTTTTCCCTTCCAAATTTGAGTTTATGTGGGAGATTTATTTTCCCAGAAGCTGGAAATAGGTCAAATCTGAACATCCACCATTGAAAACCTGTCGAGGTCGATGGTAGAGGTTCCTTGAACCATTTGAAGATGTTAATAGCCTTCATGATGTTTTTTTCAGTGGGTTTCACCCAAAAAATCAATTGCTTCCAGCGATTCGAGTTGTTTTCTCCGAAAACTTGATCAATTCGAGTTTTTGGGTTGTTAAACCCAAATTCACTTACTGGAGTTTTTGTTTTTTTTTAAATTAGAAACCATTCACTTTCATCAGAGGTTTAAAAAAATCTCACAAACCTCTTAAGCTCAAGATTTGATAAACAACCCCCCTGATGGTTATTGGTACAACTTCTGCTGTCCCCCATGTGAGATCACTGAGAGAAAAATTATACTCACAATGAAGTGAAAAATTATACTCAATTAATTACATCTCGAAAAGTGCTTTGTTTCTCAAAAGCTGCACATGTACAAAATTCAAGAAAATGTAAAATGTGCTTAAGGGAGAGCTTTGCAAATATTTACTTTAATCTTATTCCCACCTTTAGTTTTCTGCTAAGCCTTTCTAGTGCCATATTATACTTCCCTTGATCAAATCCGTGCAGTGGAGGTTGCCTGTTACAGACACACATCTTACAGGATAATGATCTCCCGAGAGACAGTTTTGCTGGGGTGATATTGATATTATAAAGAGTAAAATCATCCTAATGTGACCACTAATGAGGGGGGGGGGGGGGGGGGGGGGGTGACTGAAGCCAAAGTAGAACATTAAAGGAGAATTCAGCCTGTAATAAAAAAAAAATTTCCCCCCTCCCCTGGGTAGACCTCATCTCTCCTTCCCCCCAGCCTACCTGCCCCCCTGGGAAATTGCCTCTAACTTGTTACTTACCCCTCCTGCAGATTCAGGCCACGGGAGTTCTTTCTTCTGTAAGTTTCAGTGCATGCGCAGTTGGAGGAAATTTCCAGTCTCAAACCACTGGGCATGCGCCAAAAGTCTGAAAGTTTTTTCAGACATCTAAGTGACCTTTGATGCATGCGCAGTTGTTCAGGACAGGAAATTTCTGCAACTGCACATGTGCCAAAAACAATGGTCTACCAATGAAAATGACAGAAGAAAGAAGATGGCGCCCGTGAACTCCCATGGCCTGAATCTGCAGGGGGGTAAATAAAAATTAGGGGCATTTGCCCAGGGGGGCAGGTAGGCTGAGGGAGAGGAGGGAGGGGGTCTACCCAGGGGAGGTTTTTTTTATTACAGGTTGAATTTTCCTTTAATGAACACAGGCGACCTGATTTAAAGGCTGAAACCCTAAAAACCACCATATTGTGGCCTGTGAGATTTTGTCTGATAATTGTGGCAATACACAGGCCAATAAAAGTTGCAGACAGGCCAAGTCGGAAGCTTATTGGCCCATGTATGGGACCCTCCATCGGGCTTTCCCAATCAATGTCTAGCTGAAAGTTGGCCAGATGTCAATCGGACGGGACTAAAAATCCCGTTGGATCACGACCACATCTGTTCATTGATGCGGTCCCATAATCTGACCGCACGTATTTCCTCCATTGTGATCCGATCGTTGGGCCCTAGGGCCCACATTCGGATCAGCCCAATATCGCCCACCTCAAGGTAGGCATATCAGGTAGATGTTGCTAAACAAGTGGGTATCTCCGTGTATGGCCACCATTAAAGTGAAACACAGGGTAAGTGTTAATGTCACTCAACGCAGCTCATATTATTCTACAGACTTTACAACTTGGTATTGTTTCCCACCTAAAAATGTCTGTGTTTATAGTATATTTTCTACCTCCTTTTCTCTTTGTATATTTTTCTAGAAGTGTTACAGGTAACAGGTATTAAGATGACCTCAGTGTTGCTGGAAACAATAACAAAATACCCAGAGGGTGTAGGGATGAATAGAAGTGAGGCTTGATCATTTGCACAATACAAAAACTGATATTTATAAATAACAAAGTGACCAATAGCTCATTCACCCACATCACTTCTTTTGTGTTATTTTTGCAATCAAACTGTATTCTCTAATCTAATTGATCAGCCATCGTTCTTGATTTATTGCTCACAGGTGTCTTTCCCGGCCAATGAATAGGACACGCTGTCAAAGCCCTAAAGCAAAAACCATGAACTCAGAAGTACAAAAATAACACACATTGAAAGGAAAATATAAGGTCCCTACAGAATCACTTTGAAATACAACCCCTTTTCCCTTAAAATTCTCATTAAAATTATATTTAAAAAAAAACTTTTCAGAACTTGGCAGTTTAAGGTCTTAATTCTTGTCTTGATGTATGTCATTAAAACTATAGTACAGGTATGGGACTTGTTATCCAGAATGCTCAGGACCTGTGATTTTCCGAATAACTAATCTTTCCATAATTTGGATCTTCGTACCTTAAGTCTACTAGAAAATCATGTAAATATTAAATAAACCCAACAGGCTTGTTTTTACTTCCAATAAGGATTAATGATATCTTAGTGGGGACCAAGTACAAGGCACTGTTTTATTATTATAGAGAAAAAGGTTATCATTTTAAGATTTCGAACTATTGGATTAAAATGGAATCTATAGGGAGACGGCCTTCCCGTAATTCAGAGCTTTCTGGATAACTGATCCCTTACCAGCTGATATATGTTAGTCCCACCTCAGCAGCTACTGATATATTTGTTTGATACAAGCCTTAATTTTCACTGAGATGTAACTCGTGTATTCTTATTAGCGCCTTTTGACGGATACATATTTTCTTCTTGTCGACTATGATTTTAGGGGGACTCTACTACAGGTCCAGCAGACGAGAAGACATGGCGCTCCGTGGCAGAAGAAATAAAACATATATTCAGTACGTCTGTTAAACTGCTTCAGGAGAAAGGAAAACTGAAAAACAACCAAGTAAAGAGATATTTATCTTCTGGTAACCACTCTTTGTTATTTATATATTTCTGTAACTGGGGAGTAGGCACTGCAGGAAGGAAGTGGGGCAAAATCAGCAGTTTTCTGTCTAAGTGGCATTTTTGTAAAGTTTTTTGTAGGATACTTTGGGGCAAATTCACTAAAGTGCGGAATGCAGTAGCGTTTCTTTCGCCGACGTTCGCTAGGCGAATTTTCACCAGCGCTTTGCAGATTCACTAAGATGCGAATTTGCGCTCAGGGCAGCAAACGTTAGTGAAGTAGCGCTACTGTTACTTCGCCAAGAAAAGCAAATTTACGCTAGCGATGCCTAATTTGCTTACGGCGCAAACTTAAGCGTATAATAGACGTGTATGTTACAGCTACTACATTATACTACACAAACCCAGGAAACCTTTAATAAATAAAATAAAGTTGTCCTATTGCCCTAAACATGTGTCCCCTGTATAGTTGTGTTGCCATATGTTAGGAAATGTAGGGGGTAATGAGGGTAACCCAAAAAAAATTTCGCTCTTTTTCAGACTGTCACCTAACAAAAGGTAAAAGACGCCAGCGTTTTTTTTGGGACTTAGAAATTTTTTTTTAAAAAAATTCAAACTCCTATCTATTGTATTGAACTTTGCCAAGTCTGACCTGGCGAAGTAAGGTCTAGCGTAAGAGGTAACATTCACAAAAATTTTCATCTTAGTGAATTAACGTAGTTGCGTCCTTTCATCGGTGCACAACTTCACTTGGCGTAAAGGTGCGAAGTTGCACAAGTCGATGTCCTTCGCTAGCGAATTTTCGTCGGCCGGTATTTTACCAGCCTGGCCGTTAAAAATGATGGTTGGTCCCAATGTTATTAATAGGGAAAAATTCAGTGGCGTAACTACTCGCTGGTGGGCCCTGGTGCAGGATTGGCACCCTGGCCCCCCTATCAGGCCCTGCCTCTATGAATTACACATTGGAGTTCCCCTGCTCCCCTGGTAGTTACGTCACTGGAAAAATTATAAATATATAGGGAGGCCGGTATTTTTCCGGAAAAGGTTGCAACCCTAGTCACAGACCCCGTCTAAAAAACAAATGCTCTTTAGGGCTACAAATCCATTGTTATTGCTACTTGTTATTACTCATCTTGATATTCAGGCCCTGCTATTCATATCCCAGTGTCTTATTCAAATTAGTGCATGGTGGCTAGGGCAATTTGGACCCTAACAACAGCAAAAGCTCGGAGAACTGCTAGATAAAAAGCTAAATAACTCAAAAACTACAAATAATAAAAAAAGAAAACCAATTGGAAGTTGTATTCGAATATATCACTCTCTGCATCATACTAAAAGTTAATATAAAGGTAAACAGCCCAATGTATGCAGTACAGAGCTATTCAAATGCCCTGTTAGAAAGGGGACAAGGAGGTGTTAAAAAGTAGTAGTAAGTCTAAATACTGGGAACATGCAGTGTCAATGTGTACAAAGCTCTAGGAAACAGTTTAATTACTACAGTATGTGAGCCTTCTAATACTGCCGGCAATTTACGGCAATTAAATCTCGGTGTCCAGATGTTTCAGAGGGCAAATAACAGACGTGTTGAAGGTTAGAGAGCTAGAAGATTTTCTCCAGTCAGGCAGGTTGTACCAGGGGTGTGGCTGGAGAAAGAGGACTGAGCAGCATTCTTCAGGTAGTATTGAATTTCACTGACCTTTGAATGGAAAAGAGCAAAAAGTTATATTTGAACATATATTTGAACATATTGAACAAACATTGATTATATGGCATTGGGGGAATACTACTGACTGGATTCCATGTGCCATGCATGTTCATCTTTTAAAAGAGAACTAAACCCTTAGGTGCCAAAATCCCTCTCTTGCTTAGGCCCCTCTCCCTCCTCCCCTGCCTACCTCTCTCCCCCACCCTCCTCTTCAGAGATGTTCATGGCAGTCATCTTTTCCTGAGTGCTCTTCTTCCTAGATGCATTGGGTTTTTTGGCGCATGCGCAGTAGGAGGCATTTGCCGGTTCGGATCTACTGCGCATGCACCAAAAGTAATTAAGTTTCCATTAAAAAAATTGGAATCTTCGTGACTTTCTGGCGCAGTAGCTCAATACCGGCAAATGCCTCCTACTACACATGCACCCGAAATTCACAAACTTTCCGATTTCTTTTTTCGGAAACTTTGTGCCTTTCGCTGAACGCGCGGTAGATCTGAACCAGCAAATGCCTCCTACTGCGCATGCAGACAAATTCAAGAGGTCCTCTGCACTTAACCCATTATCAATATATTTAAGACAGTGAGACATTCTGTGCATACAGCTACTAAACCTTACCCTTTAAACAAAACAGGGATTGTTTGTCCATATATTGCAATATATTTAAACTGGCCAACTACGTCAAAGTCATCCCATATCTGGCCAGTCCTACGCTCAATTTTCATCTGATTCATTAAGAATTCTATTACTTCATTAAACATTTTACAAAGGGACTAAGTTTTACCTGTAACCTACTTGCTGCTTTCAAAGTAAAACTCCCAAACTTGGTTGCCCTTTTATTAGACACCAGTGGGATCACCTGACTATAGTTGGGAAGGGGTGGGAGCTACAACAAGGAGCTGGTCACTGCTCCAGTATAACTACAACAAACAAGGAAAAGTTGTGCTCACCACTAATTTTTAAAACCTATTAGGCAGGGGTGCAATGAGGCTGTGGCCAGCTTAAATATATTGCAATATATGGACAAACAATCCCTATTCTGTTTAAAGGGTAAGGCATTTTTTAGTAGCTGTATGCACAAAATGTTTCAATGCAGGCCCGGACTGGCCATTTGTGGGTTAGGGCAAATGCCAGAGGGGCTGCTATAAGGTCCCATAGAAAGTCAGTGTTTAGTGGGCTGGTGGGGGCTGTTTGGGCCTCTATGTGGGCTGATGGACCTCTTGTGTACCTGAAATGCCAGGGCCTATTTTGATTCTCAGTCCAGCCCTGTTTCAATGTCTTAAATATATTGATAATGGGTTGAGTGCAGAGGACCTCTTGTATTTGTCTATATGTATTGTGTGGTCACAGCCTCATTGCACACCCGCCTAATAGGTTTTAAAAATTAGTGGTGAGCACAACTTTTCCTTGTTTGTTTTCTACTGCGCATGCGCCACAAAACGCAGATGCATCCATGAACTCTGCTGGAGAGGACCTAGAAGGAGGGGTAAGTAACAAGTTTGGTGCATTTGCCCAGTGGGGGAGGAGGGATTTTTGCATCTAGGGGTTTAGTTCTCCATTAAGGGTATGTTGAAGAGTTGAACACATATACATTACATTGCTATACTATTATACTGTGTTGCTTTAGTTTGGGGGGGGGGTGGGGGGTGAGTGGGGTTTCACCTTAATACAGCAGCTGAATGTTGCACCTGTAATGCTATATGATGTTACTAGAACTCCATATCAAGGACATAAATTAGAACACCCTGGGTGGCCTATTTACTAGTGTGCCTCTGGCTCAGTTTCTCACCATAGGCAAATTTGCGATAACAGCTGACCAGTAAATACTGCCTGACACATATATATATATATATATATTAATTAGTTTTTAGGAGAATGATATGATAGTTTCTCCAGGCAATAATAATCAGGGCCGCTCCAGCCATGAGGCAAGTTGAGACCCGGCAAAAAGCCGCCTCTGGTAACTTTAAAAGCTGAATTTCCGTTTTTAAAATGGAAATTCAGCTCTTCTAGTGCAGTTATACAAAGTTTCAAGTAAAAGTGTACACAAAAGATCTTTGTGCATAAAAATATGTACAAACTTTTTTTTTTGTTTGTGCATATTTTTATGCACAAACATCTTTTGTTGAGAGAAATAGAATGTGAAAACAATAATTACACCCCCCTTGGGACACTAGCATTCCACCGTTATTAAGGTCAGTAAAACTCACTACATATGATATTCCACACAGGGACCTACTCTATATTTATATGCAATGCATATATAGTAAGCAGGAGATAACAAATAGGTTGATTTAGCTAGGAATCAGGATAGAATCCTTCCATGTCATCCATGTGTTGTTCTGTTGCATTATAGAAATACATGTTAATAATAATAAATAATCATTCCCTTGATTTATACAGTTGGAAAATTCCCGTAGAATCAGTTAGAATTTCCATACTTCCATGTGGCCTTGATTTGAAAGCTAATTTGAAATTAAAATGTTAATAGAAATTTGTCCAAGCATGTACTTGTTCTAAAGTAAAGAGACCACATGGCAGTATGGAAATTCTAACTAATTCTACGGAAATTAAAAGTAAAATACCTCTAATGAATTCAATAAATGAGGCTCAGAGTTGGGCAAACTGATTTACAGTAAGGAACACTTGTTGCAAGATCTATCCGCAAGGTTGTAGGCAATGTTGCCCTAATAAAAACAAATTAATAAATATGAAGTAGTGGTACAGCAAATCTATATGTTCAGCCCACCCTTACAGCCCCAGCAACTCAGTTCAGCTACAACCAATTCAGTCTGGACTAATTATTAGCTGTGTATAAAGCTTAAAACTACAGTAAGGAACAGCAAAAAAAAGCTCATACTTGTTCTACAAGAAAGCAATTGACTTCTAGTAATTTTGTTGAGGCTCATATTTGGAAAAAAGTGATGTACAGAAAGGCTAAGCAGAAGACGAGCATGTATTTGTTCTAAAGTAAAGCGATGGACCTCTAATAAATTCAATAAATGGGGCTCAGAGTTGGACAAACTGGTCTACATTAAGGAACATCAAAAAATAAAGAGCTCATACCTGTTCTACAGGAAAGCAATAATGTTGTCGGGGACCAGATTTAGACAAAAGTGGTCTACAGTAAGGTGAGCATGTACTTGTTCTACAGGAAAATATGGACCTCTAATTTCAATTAGTGAGGCTCAAAGTTGGTCTACAGTGAGGAACAGCAACAAATAAAGAGCACATACGTGTTCTACAGGAAAACACAGCATTAGGCAAGGGCCACATACCTGGTGCATAGTGCATGGATAACAGTCAGGATCGTTGGGCAACCATACATGTACCAAATATTGTACAAATATCTTTTAATGCATAGATTGTCAGATTAAAGATCGACAGAAGAGCATGTACCTGTGCTACAGTAATGCATTGAAGAAGGTATTTGAGATACACTACAGTAAGGCACAGCATTAAGGAAACATAAACATAATGAAAGTAAACATTGGTTTTAAAAAACATGAATTTCCCATATTGTTTAAGTAAAAAAAAAACCCCGGAAAAAGACAATAGTAACTGTCCTAGTCAAAATGTAAAAATGTATTCAATGTGAGCTTGTTTCAATTTTTTTTGAGCTTGTAAACTCTATAAGTAAACCACAAATTCCAGGTATTCCAGTTTTTTTCCACAATTTTATTCATTAGATTTTTTTCCCCTGATTTCTTAATAAATAAAATAAATCAGTGTTGTTTTATGTTGCGAGTTTATTCCAAGTAGAAAAAAAAATCACAAATCTGGATTTTGATAAATAAGCCTCACAATGTTTTACCTGATGCAGTCACTGTGCAGTTTTATACAAGCCACAGAAAAGTTTATTGAGGCAGACATATCATTTTTCATCCCACAAAAGCTTATTTTTTATTCATGATAGAGGCTGCCTTCCCTGAGCTGTTTGTTTGCCTCCCTTCTGGATCAATGCGGAACATTTGTTACAATTTATAGCCGGTTTATTGGCACCTGAAATTCTTTACATTTCTCTGGAATAAATTGCTCTTTATTAACAGCTGAAAAGGTATAATTAAAGGAAGTTCAATGTAAGGCATTTGAAAAATGCAAAATGCATTTCAGTTGTACTAGCCGGAAAAACTCTAACTATAAATGTATCGTTTTTCCCTACTGCAAATCCTGCTGCTGCCTCTCATAATAGTATAGTTATCCATGTGAGATTAATCCTATTGCACTTGAGAAGACTTATCAAATTGTAATTTTGGGAAGCGGAAGGATGGAGGGGATCTGCTGTGCCGTTGCTTACAATTTACTTGAGTCCTTTTGCATTGCTTGCAGTAACTCTTATCTACACCAACCTGTTACACATTACTTATAGCTGGGCTTCCAAGACATGCACAGTGTCACATACAGGAGTAGGGTTAAATATGCTGTGTACATTTAGGGGCAGATTTATGAAATTCACGTGAAATGATTGAAGTTCGATCGAATACTGATCGTACTAATTTTTCGTATATTCGGATATTCTAATTTGGCCTCTTCGATCATCGAATACCGAATTATCGAATAGATCGAATGATCAGATATTCGATCATTCGATGATCAAAGGATTCAAAATTTTTAAATTATTCGAACGCCTACTTCGCCAGATTGAACCTACCGAATTGTAATAGAAGCCTATGGGAAACCCCCCCATAGGCTTCTGAGACTAAGTCCTGCTCGAATACCATTCATACGATTGAAGCGTTCGATCGTACAAATTTTTCGGAGGCTCAAAGGAAATTTTACGATTTTTTCGTGAAATCGAACAATCGGTATCCGATCATACGAATTCATTGAGAAATCGAATATCGAGCAAAATGATAGCCTAAAACAATTCGATAAGCATTCGATGGTCGAATGCTTATCGAGTTTCGAGTAGGATCAAGGCAATTTTGGGGAATAATAGTAAATTTGCCATTTAGAGTAGTTGTCCTGGACTTTTTCAATTGAAACCCCCTTGGATGTCCAGCCTTTGGTCAGGGCCATTTCATAAACATTTACTACATATATGTGCAGCTACTCGTAAAGTAGGCAAGAGTTTTGAAGCCACAAACCCTGTTTAAACCACCTAGTTGGTGCTACAACTTTTTTGACCTACAGGTATCGGGTCTGATACCCAGAATGCTCAGGACCTGGTGTTTTCCAGATAACGGATCTTTCCATAATCTTCATACCATAAGTCTACTAGAAAATCATGTAAACATTATATAAACCAAATAGGCTGATTTTCATTCCAATAAGGATTATTATATCTTAGTTGGGATCAAGTACAAGCTACTGTTTTAGTCTGGGAAGTAAAATCCTTCGAATTCGAATATCGAATTTGAAGGATTTTGCCGCAATTCGACTGGCCAAATGATAAAAAGGGGAAATACTTTGACTGTGGAATATTGGAATAGTTTTTTTTTAATCATTCGATCGAATTTTTCAAAATTCACTGTTTGAAGTGGTCTTCAAAAACATTTGAAAATTCTAATCTTTTTGAAAATTCGATCAAACTTCGAATCCTTATGTGAATTTAGTAAATCTGCCCCTAAGTGTGTACTCTTTGTAATGAAATAAACACTTACAGTTTCATGGATGTATCTTCTTTAGGCCAGAGTACAGATGTAGGCAGAGTCATCCCAGATAGATATCTCAGACTATCCTACATATATGTCTGCAGTCATTGGTTAGCTGCATTCATAGGTGTAGTACAGCTACAGTATGATCAAGAATGTCCAAGATAAATGGATTTATGTTTGGGTAACAGTGGCTATAGCTAGTTAAATATCTGTGAATGTTGCAATTCACTCCTTTATAAAGGAGCAGCTCCAACTATTGTAGTAGACCTAGTTTCCATGCATTATTATGTACTGTAATGGCTAAGGATTCCTGCTGCAGAATTCACACATGATTATGTAGGTGAAGCATGGCGTGTGATTGCTAGAGCTTGATTATATGGCTGAGCACCAATCTGGTGATTGGCAACATTCATAATCAGCATCAAGGCAATTTCCTGTAAGCACTTTGTTTTCTGTTTAACATATGCCTCGCTCCATGTTCAGTAGCGGGAATAAAACAGAAACCCCTAAAAACAGTTTAGTGTGTCTCCCAGGTGATCAGAATGGAGATGCCATCAAGCAAATGCTCTCTTATAAATCACCCAAGCATAGGGATATCAGACCCACGTCCTTAGAGCTGTTGGAAATTACTGTACATCTCAGCCAGCTGTGTGGGTGGCACACCTGCTGCACATCTCATAAAAACACATTTATAAAATATTGCACATTCGAGGAACGACTCAAACAAGCAGAGTGGCAGGTCAAGTGTTTTGCCTCGGGCATTAATTCTGCCAAATTCTGCTCACGGCCCTCTAAATGTTGACTTTCACAAAAAAAGCAAGCGGAAAAAGCAAGTACTGTCTTTAAGTTCACCATCCATGGCAAGTGAGTGAGTATCCCTGCTTAAATGGCAGAAAAGAACACATTTGAAACTCCACTTTCATGAATTTTTAGATTAAAGGTGTTTGCTTGCCTCAGAAGAAGAGTAGGGGGAAGATTTTACCCTCGAATTCGACCATAGAATTTTAAGGGAATTATAATCCTCCAAATTCGAATATTGAATTTGAAGGATTATACTGCAATTCGAACGATAGAATAGTGAAAATTCAATCGATCGATAAAATCGTTGGAACGATTCGAATGATTTTAACCATTCAATCGAATTTTTTTATTGGATCAAAAATAGTTCAAATCAATTCGGTAGGTTTAATCTGGGGAACTAGGCAGTCAAATAAAAAATTAAAGTTCAAGTAATTCAACTGTCGAATATTCGAATAGAATTTTGAAAATCCGATGGTCGAAGTGGCCTTCAAAAATATTTGAATTTGAATCTTTTTGAAAATTCAATCTAATTTCGAATCATTCATGTGAATTTGATCTGCCCCTTAGAGTGGACATCTGCCCAGCATGTAGATGAAGCTTAGCATTATTAGGAGGTGTCTAGCAACTACATTACTAATGGGAGGTGTATTAAATGGACTGTGGTTAAATCTTTACCACTCAAGCTGTAATAGTTATGTTGTTTTCTGTGCCATGGTTTTAATTTCATTACTTTGGAAAAGCTTCTTACCATGTGTCTCTAAGCAAACTGTCTTTGCCATAAAGCAAGGGAGGATTGCTGTTTGCTGGAACTGAAGTAGGGAATACTTCACCCCTTGAAAGAACATATCATTTAAATGTATATTTATTATAATTAAAGAGCAGAAACAAATGGAAAGATAGATCCTATTATATGTAAAGCGACTACAAGAATAACAAAGTTGAGTTGGCTTATGGTCTAAGGATTTATGGTCTGCATCACTTATTTGTTTTTTCTTTTAGCTCTGGAGGATGAGTTTGACTTTGCTCTGGGGAAACAAACGGCAGCATTCCTAAAAAAGTGCGTGTGCTACATTCGGAAAATCTCGAACATTGAGCGCCACGTCAAAATTCCAGAGATGGCAAAGTACACCGATGTCATCAAAGTGGAAAACAAGAACATCAGAGACCCAGAAGCTCTGGAGAAGTTAGCAAAGCTCAGGGATGAATTCATTCCAACAATCGTTGCCTCTTCTAACTTGCGAGTCTATACGTCGGTGACACATTGTGACATGAAGCTGGGATATTCTCAGGAGGTGGAAAATCACTATGTTGACGGACTCGGGAAGCAGTTTTATGAGGACATGATTGATATCATTCAGGCAACGGTGCAGCAGAACTTTGAAACTGAGACTGATCCGCTTTACGATGAAATCTTGCAGCACTTATCACTATGTAAAACTTACGCCTCCTTTTACGAGTACAGATGTGAAGCTCTAAACTTAGTGCATAAATACCTGCAGCCTTGCAGATCAGGACATATTTACCCTCTGATTATATATGGAGGTCCCTGCACTGGAAAAACCCTTTTACTAGCAGAAGTTGCAAAAAAGGTAATTTATTATGTGTCTATGCCTAATGAGGACAGTTAGCCCATATATTAATGGTTATTATGGGAGATCCCTATATTACTACTGCTTGTGGCAAGGGAAAAGCACTTATTCGTATTCACAGCTGCAATACATTCATTTGCACAATGGGGAAGACTTATCAAAGACTGGGGAAAAGACTCCTTTGTTTTTATATTTAACACTTTATACTGGAGCTATAAAATATTTTATAGAAATACATAATAATAATAATACTAAGTTGCAGACTTTAGAGTCCTGAATGGGTAAATTTTGTGAAACCCGTACCTGACCCATACCTGCAACCCACAATTTGACCCACGTTTCCACTGCCCGACCTGCAATAGGCCTGCTAACCTTACGACCCGGAGGGACACGCAAAATCGGAAGTGACGTCACATTTTCCCAGCAGTGACATCAATCCGGGGGCTGAATCTTCCCCACAAAACTGGAAAAACCACAAGGGTTGGTGGGAGGGATCAAGCCTGCACCCAGCTGGGTCACCCACGGATTGCTCACATGTCCAGGGATTCAAGGACCTTTTGCCCAAACCTGACCACTTTGCGGGTATTCCTCGGGTACCCGGCCTGATGCAGGACTTGGATTGTGATACATTTCCCCACAGAATAGTATTATTTTTTGCAACATTTCACCTCGATTGACTAAATTTGCCAGAGTTGCAAGCATTTGGCCCAGACCTATTAAAAATGTAGAACACATTCTGGAGACATAAAAACAATGAGAGAAATAGAAATTAACCAGATCATTAAAGTCATGAAAACGTGCACAATATCTTTAAAATTATATAGCATATTTTCAGAATCTCAGGAAAAGCTTTTATAAATATATAATAGGAATGCTAAAAATGGCAATTGATAAATCTGACCTAATAGGATAAACAATTGGAGCACATTCACTGTTGGTCAGGGCACATGCACGTGTGTGAGGCCACCTACATTGGGGAGGGTATAATTTATATAAAATATGTAGTTTACAAAAATGGGAGAAGAAAGAGCAGTTTCTGCATTTGTCTAAAGGATTTTCTTAAGAGTTCTCACTAACAATATGAAACTTGTTATTGTTCATCCTGTTGCATAGATTTAAGTAGACCCAAGACCCATAAATGTTTCTTATGACAGATAGTTTTCTAATGTTGGGGCTACTTTAGCGTTCACTGTACACTGATGGGGCTTGTAAAGAATTCACACAGCAGTGGAGTCATCACATTTAGACCACATTGTTGGTACACTATGGGAGTAATGTAATGGATCAAAGTTTCTAGTGACCAACAAGGAATGGCAAATGGTCCCTGCTGATTGGTGTTTGGTTGGTTTGGGTTAATAGAACTGAAGCAATCTTGACACTTATTTTATATTACCCTTACCCCTTTAGATGCATTGTAAGCTTTAGGAACTGTGATTCTGTAATGACATGCAGCCACTGGCATGATGATGAAATACAGTTAAGTTGGATTGAAAGTCCATCCCAAAGTCCATCAAGTTGAATGCCTCCAAAAGAAACCCAGCGCACATACATTCACACAGATATACTCACATAAACTAAATATAGCAATATTATCCAAGCCCCTCTTAAAAACATATAACATCACCCATCAGGGCATTCCAGAATCTCACTGTGAAAAACCAACTACGCTGATTCAAATGAAAGTTATTTTCCTCCAGTCTGAAGGAATAGCCTCAGGTTTGGTGATCCTTTTTAGAAAAGAACCCCTGCTGCTATAATGCCCTCGAATGTAGTTGTTTATAAATGGCCCGTTTCAGCCTGTACACATACAGTACATATACTAACCCTACTACCTATGGAAGAGCTTGTGCCGACTGCCACCTGCCTTTTAGAATCACAGTCCCTGCATCTATGTAGATAATAGAATTCTGCAAAAAGATTTAGGTAGAATGTGCCTAAGCCCCATCAGATGCAGTAAGCACCAGCTGAATGTGTTGGGTTGGTGCGTGCTGTCAAATAAAATCTACTAGCTAACTTTGCATAATAAACGTTCTGTATTTCACATTTTGTATTATTGTATTAAGCAAAGTCATGTTTTACCAGATTGCTAAGCAAAGATACTGTTTGAACCCAACATATTTCTTTGTTACAGGCCTGTTCCTGGCTTCAGGAAGAAATGGGACCCGATTCAGACCCTGTAGTGATTGTAAGATTTTTAGGGTCAACAGAAATGAGTTCTGCGTTAAACTGCCTGCTCCAAAGCATATGTGAACAACTGGCAGTGACTTACCGATGTTTACTACAGAGTCGTCCAAAGAAGATTCTGAACCTCCACGAGCTCTTTCTGAATTTGTTGAATGAGTCTTCATTTCACAGACCCCTCGTAGTCATATTAGATGGCGTGGAGCAGCTTTCAGACAGCGACGATGCAAGGAAACTTTGGTGGCTGCCAGTTCATCTCCCTCGCACAGTTCGCATCATCGTATCAACACTGCCAAACAAACACGGAATCCTCCAAAAATTACGGTGCCTTATACACAACGAGGATAGTTACATTGAACTCATTCCTAGGGACAAAAAAATGTGCAGCCAAATACTCAAGCATCAGCTACTCAGAGTCAAACGAAAAGTAACATCAGGGCAACAAATTTATGTCAATGAAGCCTTTTCAAAGTGTACCCTGCCAATGTTTGTAAATCTAACCTTTAGAGAAGTCAGGAACTGGAGATCTCATAAAGATGTTGATGGTTCAACTCTTTGTGTTACTGTTCATAGGAACATAGAGCAGCTATTCTGGTCTCTTGAGAACAAATGTGGACCAAGGTTTGTTTCAAGGGCTCTCGGTTATATTACAATGGCAACTGCAGGGCTTAGTGAGGTAGAACTGGAGGACATCTTAGCGCTTGATAACACTGTAATGAGCGAGGTCTTGTCTAACATGAAACCATATAGTCCATTAAGAATACCATATATAATGATTGCCCATCTTAAGGAGGACCTTATTGGATATCTTGTAGAAAGACAGGTGAGAAATGTTACCCTTTTAGTCTGGGCAAATAGACACCTGCAGCTTGTCGCTCAGAAGTTCTATCTGCAGAATGCCGATGATTTACAAGAGATGCATAGCAACATGGCAGAATATTTTTTGGGCATTTGGTCAGGTGGAATAAAGAAACCTTTTTCCAGTGAGCCTCAATATTTTGAAAACTGCATTCGCAAAGAGAGTAGAAGCATTATAGATGAGACCAAGCTTTATAATGAACAAACATCATTTGATAGGCAACCACCAGAACAACCTTGGGCATTCCAGTGCAACCCCTTAGAGCCTGATATTTTTTTCGTCAACCACAGAAAAATGACAGAATTGTTGCATCACCTGAGCAGAAGTGGAATGATGGAGGAGCTGATGAATGGTATTACTATGAACTTTAGTTGGCTTTACACAATGATCAAAATAGGTCAGTTTGAAAGGGCTCTTAATGACATTGAAGTAGCTTATAACTGCTCACAACAAAAAGAATTGAAGTTTCTTGCAAGCACCCTTCAGAGCATAAAACATAAAATATTAAAGAATCCAGGGTCACTTTCTGCTGAATTGCAACAAATCCTTCTGCCAGTTGTAAGCTCCTTGCCTAAGTTCCGCAACCTTCTTGTACAATGTGACAAAGATGGCCCTAAATACTGTTCTATTGTGCCCCTACATTCTTCCATGGATGTGACGTACAGTCCTGAGAGACTTTCCCTGTCCACAAGTTCACTGCACGTCATGGAGATACTTCCAACATATAGCCCAAATATAATTATTACTGCACTTGAAAATGGTTCTATTAGCACGTGGGACGTGGAATCAAGGCAGCTTCTCCGACAAATCACGACAGCCCAGTTTGTAATTATAGGTATGAAACTTACAGCAGATGAAAAATATCTCGTTGTATCTACAACCAACAACACCCTATTAATCTATGACAACCTAAATTCGTGCCTTTTGGCTGAAGTAGAAATCAAAGGTTCAAAGCACAGTGGTCTCAGCGGAGAATCTAGTGTTATCCATGGCTTTACCTTGTCAAACACACATGCTCTTGGTTGGCTGGAATCAAGCAAAAATGTTAATGTCATTGATTTGCTTTATGGGTGGCCTCTGTATAACTTCCACTGTTGGTATGAAGTCACTTGTATACAATGTTCTTCTGATGGAGTATATGCTTTTTGTGGGCAGTACCTCAATACTACTACTATTTTTCATTTAGGAACTGGAGAAAAGCTGTGTACAGTAACATCAGAGTTTTCTGGTGGTTTTGTGAAATCTATCCTTGTTCTTGAAACAAGTCAAGAAATGGTTATGATTGACAATGAAGGTAGCCTTTCTGTTTGGACCACTGAGGACATTACAAACCCCCAGCTAACTGAAGAGTTTGATTGTACAAAGGAGGACAGTGAAGTGGTCAGCACTGAGCTTTCTGAAGACCAAAGTGAAATCCTCATCTGCAAAGCATCAAGCATTGAACTTCTTGACACACGTATGTGGAAGGTCTCCGAGAAGTTTCGGGCTAAGCATAATGAACGATTCATATCTGCCGTGCTCTCCAAAAATTGCGACTGTATAATTGCTTCCATGGAAAATACCTCATCAGTTTTCGTTTGGCGTCGAGACACCGGTCAGTGTATGGCAAGTTTACAAGAAATCTCAGGAAATATAGTAAAGTTAGTGAAATCGAGCCATCATAACTTACTCTTGTCGCTGACCGTCAGTGGTGTTCTTTCCATCTGGGATATTGATATTTTAACAGCAATGTCTAACATTGACAAAACCGGAAGAGCCATTCACAAGGTTATATTGTCAAACCGAGGGGACTATGTATATTCTTTGGATGGATCAGAATCCGTTCACAAGTGGAATTTTAACACTGGTTTTATTGAATCCTCCTTTAAGCATGAAAGCATTGTTGAAAATTGTGTGCTTACAACGACGGGTGACCTAATGGTCACATCTGACGAGAAATGCAGCCAATATGTATGGCACACTGGCACAGGGGAAAATCTTTTCCGAATCTGCGGGCAAAGAATATCCCAGCTACTGATTACCCATAATGACCAGTTTATAGTCTCTCTCTGTGAACAAAATGCATCCAGGGTGTGGAGGTTAGCAACAGGACATAAAGTTTGTAATATCCTCGCTGCCTTTAAGAATGCACTTATAACAACTGCAAATACCTTTTTGGTTGGCATGACCCAGAACAAACTCTTAGCTGTAAGTCTGTGGACAGGAAGCATAACAAAAAAATTCTGTTGTGATGATGGTGCAACAATTGTAAGTTTTCGATTAATCCCCGATTGTCCAGATTTTGTGGTTTTTCTTACATCTGCAGAAACTGTGAACATCTGGAGCCTTGCAGAGGAAGCAATTTGTAGGAGAGTTCAGCTTCCATGTAATTTTCTGAAACATCTTGAAGACTTTGAGATTTCTCCAAATGGGAAACTTGGCATCATAACGCACGGTGATGAGAAATTTAATGTCCTTGATTTACACAGTGGCAAACTTCGGATTGTGCATGCATCAGGGGTGATATGGAAGCAGTGCTTGTCCTGCGACGGTCGTTATCTTGTCTACATTGGTTTCCGCGGTGAAGAGGATGAGGATAATGCTGTCTCCAGCTTAATCGTAATGAGGCTTGCAGATGGGAAAAATATTGGTGCATGTTCATTGTATAAGACTCCAACTTTTTTGGCTTTGTCACAAAGACACCTCAATATTATTGTTGGATTTGATGATGGGAGCCTTGGCACATACACGGTTGTGGACCGTGTTGATGCCACATTGAAAATCAAAATTGCCACTTCAAACAGCAGGCAAAACAACAAGACACAAATATACAGACCCAAGTGCAATAACTATACTTTTAAAATCACACCTGACTGCCTATGGAGAGAATCTACTGAAGTGTTTGCCAGAGATAGTCCCGTCACGGTTTCTGACTCTGGAGAAGGGACAGATACAACTCCAACCAAAAAACAAAATTTTTGTTATGAGAAAATGTGTGCTGCCATTGACTGTAGAGGACAGAGCTTTGCTGCTAACAACTGATAACACACTGGCGTGCTAATTATGAAAGAATGTTTACATATCACTGAGCTGTAAGTAAATAAGGCTTCTATTGAGTTAGAATCCATTGGATTTTAATATCAGCAAAAGATTAAAGTCTTTTTGTCAGTGATGACTTAGTCCAAGAAACAAACAGGACGGCTATGGGTAACAATGAGCAATATTTTGGTATCTATGCCAAGCTGAACATTTCTGAGAAATGTCTTCTTAGCAGCAACAGGATTATGTGTGTGACTGTATGCTATCTTATCTGTGTATGGTCTCAGTAGTCTCCAGCATAGGGGGATATGCACACACACTCCACGACTTAGGGC
>CM044431.1:33534612-33551297 GCA_024363595.1 Xenopus borealis
GTGCTGCCATTGACTGTAGAGGACAGAGCTTTGCTGCTAACAACTGATAACACACTGGCGGGCTAGCTATGAAAGATTGTTTACATATCATTGGGCTATAAAGAAATAAGGCTTCTATTGGGTTAGAATCAGTTGGATTTTAATACCTATGGAAACATCAGCAACAGCATTTTAATACTAGGCAAAAGATTTTTGTCAGTGTTAGTCCACGGATCAAAACAGGAGGGCTATGGGTAACACAATGAGCAATATTTTGGTAGCTATGCCAAGCTGAACATTTCTGAGAAATGTCTACTTAGCAGTAACAGGATTATGTGTGTGACTTACCTGTGTATGGTCTCACTAGTCTCCAGCATAGGGGCATATGTATACACACTTATACGCAACTTATACTATGTGCACTGTACCAAAACCGATTCCAGTCCATCCACTGTTTCCTTTAGTTATTTTTGTTTTATACAGTGTGATATTTGCAATTGAGTTTAACTTTAACTCAATTTCTAACCCCAAATGTAGCTGCCCAAGTGTTTTAGATGTATACCTCCCAGCAATTTCTGCCATGTTGGCTTGCTAAAGAAGTTGGGTGTAGTAATTGCTGCACTGCTACAAGCCTCCCATTCCTGCTAAAAGCAGCTGTTTAACTAATATGCAGAGGGAAAATATCCAGTAGCGCTCAACATCTGGTCAACTACAAGTCTGCTAAGAGCTATGACACACTAACGGGTGTGTTTAGTAGGGTAGTGGCACACAATGCTAATTGGGGGAGATTAGTTGCCTCTTTGGGTGACTAATCTCCCCGCAATGCCTTCCCGGTGGCTAGAATGTAAATCGGCGGCGGCATGGAACTCGGAGCGCTTCGTTTTCCGAAGTTGCCTCACAAGGAAACTTTGGGCGATTTTCCAAAGTTGCCAACAGAAGAGGTGATTTGTCGCTGGGCTCCCTAATAGCATTGTGTGCCACTAACCTTAAAAGTTACCTTTTGTTTTCTCTAAAAAGTTGAGTTTACACAAAAAAAACTCTAATTTTTAGAGAAAAAAACTCACTCAAACTTTATTATGCCCCAAAGCAGCAAAAAATCCAGATCCGAAAAAACTCCGGCTAAAGCCTGTCAAATTCATGTAAATGTCAATGACAGAGGTCCCTTTAACCATTTGCAGATGTTTTTTGCCTTTACGATTTTTGGGTGTTTTGGGGTGTTTGACGCTGGAGCAAAAGGCCTATAAACTGCAAACATTCTTGGTATTCATAAAACCTAAAAAAAATTTCCTTTTTGTTTTTTTTAATCTGATTTTTTTTAGTGTAATTACTAGAAAATTTGCCAAATTCGTGGATGGGAATTAGGTTGCGTTTGATTATGGGGAAATATGAGAAAAAAAACAAGTTTTAGTAAATAACTCCCTTGATATTTAGATCACTGCTTCTTGTGTTGGTCATCATAAAACTTATTCTTGCTGTGGATTCCATTTACTTGACTTGCACTGCACTTGCTTAGGGTGATTCTTGCCCATGTAGAGTGACTTGCTTCCTATTTAAATGAATGCTGCCACAAATGAAAGTGATGGTAAAACGCTACGTATGCCATAGCCTTAAAAAGACAAGAAATAGTCAAAAAATATCAAATGACGGGTATCACCTTTCTTGCTAAAGAAAGCTTGGGCAACCACTTGTCTGCTTCATTTAAAGGTTCTGCCATTTTTTAACCTATAGTCTTTGGGTGTCTGTGAGTTTTGGAAAGGTTCTAAGGTTTCCTTTACCATCCCAGACTGCAGCAGAACTAAGAGTGTCCCTTTGATAACATTAGCAACATGAAGACATGTGGCGGGGCCTAAGCAGAGATTGTTGCAAGTTCTCTGGCGTATTTGGGACAAATTTCTGTTAAAGAGGAAAGGCAAAGTAAATATGCACTGGGGGTTTTCCCTGAGAGTTTTAAGAATGTACTTGTTTCTCAGATGTTTTCTTTTTTTGGAGGGGAGTTGAGGAGGCTTTAAACTTGTTTCCTTTAGCAATGCTTCAGGGCCAGCAGCACAAAATGTAATTTTTTTATGCAGGAAGCTATTCGAAACAGAAGCCTCCATACAAACACTGCTCCCAGGCTGAATCGACAGATGTACCTGATGTGAAGAGAAGGAGCAGCTTCCTCCAGCTCAGTTCAAACACAAGAGCTCCTATAGTAACAGAATAAATCATATTGGATATGAACCATGCTATCAAACTGAGGTCACAATTGTTCAGACTGACCAGACATGACTTAGTCCCAGAACTAGGGGTAGGCAGAAGAGGCACTTGCCTAGAGCACATACCTCTTCATTCTTCCTACCCCTACTCTGAGGCCCTTGTCCCCCATATCCACAAGATAGAGGTAACTATCCCCTGGTGTGTTGCTTACAAATGTACCCATGTGCTTCCCTATGCCATGAACATTCCTTGCAGGTTGTGGTACTGCTTGGTCTATCAGTGGTGATCTTAGAAAGCTGTACTGCTTTGGGAGAAGCTGTTCCTTCCCTTTACAACTTTGCACATCAGGGACACCCTAATGCAAACCCTCTGCATAGAAAATGAAATCAACTGCCCCGGGCCCTGTTTGCGGAAAACAGCTGGAACTAAATCCTCAGCAGAAGACCCTACAGTTCGTATCTCCTTTAAAGCCTTGAACTCTAGTTTCACAATTACAGTAGCCTTCCTGCATTTAATTTAGTACTGTAATTCATCAATGAAAAAGAGAAGGAAGAGCTCAAGCCCACGTGAAAGTAATTATATGGTGGCATATAAAGGAGATACATTTGTTGCCCCCTGAAGTAGACATATTCCATATACCCAACAAGTCCTCAAAAAGGAGCTTAAATATAGGAACATGCCCCAGTGCATCAGGACATGCAAGTAACCTAGGGAAAGTGAGAAGTAAGCATGATTCTTTCCATTATAATAAAGCATGAGATTATTTCTTTATGACATATTGCCCCAGCACAGGGGCAAATCCAGCAGTTAAAAGACAAAACAATGCATTGGTTTCCACCATCCACCAGCGTTAAAATTGGAATCCCAAAAGGTCTTGTTTTTTTTATTCTGTACTTGAAATGATGAGAATATCAGTAGCATGATACAACTCTTCCTTTGTATCCATCTGTTGCTACAACTTACCTGTATTATATGTCCCAAGCAAGGCCCCTATGTATCCTAGTTTAAGGCATGCATTGTTTTGGGATTGACACCTGCCTTACCATATGAGTTATTGTCTGTGATGCAGATTATTTGACCAACAGAATACTCTGGGATTAACATAATGCCTGCATATTGTCTGAAACAATTCTATAAAGTATTATTATAAATAGAGATATATAAATATGAAAAGGTTCTACACTATTTTGAATTTATAGTCAATTTCGTACTTCTCTTGATGAACATGTTACACTGACCATTCTGCCATGGGACTGTTATAAACCTTTTTTCTTTTTTTTTTTACAACTTGTTTGAATACGATGCTACCAGATGTTAATATATAAGAGAGAAAACCCTAAAGGTCATACAACATTTTGCTAAATGGAGAAGATTTGCATTTGAGACATAAGGGCATATTTATAAAAAGGTGAAAATAGAGCTCACCACTTCACCTGTATAAGATATTTAGTAGCTTGCTGTCAACAGGTGAACTTTGTTTTCTCTCTTTGATAACTTATATGATAACTTTGATGCCCTTAAAAACTATATATACAAGTGAATAGAAAGCTGAGGTGCACCCCTCTGGTGAACTCAATATTCTCTCGTTGATAACTATCATTGATGTTCTTTTTCACTATTTAAAAGCACTTCCAGGAGCATCTTTTTTCATGCATGCAGTTCATTGAAGTTCTGCAGTTATAATACGGTTTGAATCCGAAATATAAGGGCATGTTTATGGAAGGGTGAAAATAAAGCTCACTATTTCACCAGAGAAGAATTGCTCAGCTCTACATTTAAAACATAAGGGTAAAAAAGAGTTCAAAACTTCACCGTGTAGGATATTTAGCAAATTCTCTTTTCACCCTTTGATAACTATGCCCTGAAATACCCTATACAAGTGAATATTCCCCTCATTCTTTGATAACTATGACCCAGTATGTGAAGGGTGAAAAAGGAACTCACCATTTCACCATCTAGGATATAAAGTGGAATGTTTATCAAAGTCTGGACTCTGCTTTCACTCTGATATATGTACAAGCCAAGCTAAGCAACTTGGCCAACCACCTCGCTCCCAGTAAGAAGCATGGGTGGGGGCAAACGAATCCTGTCTAGGGGTAGGAAGAAGACTCTTCAAGAGGTATCTGCCCAGAGCCCTCCCACACACACATTTTTGCACCATAGGCAGCTGCCTGTTCTGCCTATTCCTAGTTTCTTCCCAATATAAATATCCTTAACAACTAATTAGAAAGCTTGAGTATCCTCCTGGTGAACTTAAAGGGCACCTATCACAGGCAAAATCAAACACATATTAACAATCTGACCAGTACAACCTAAACACGTTTAATCAAACCACAGGTTTTTTTTTTTTTTAAAAACAGCAGTTTTTAAAAAATCCCATACTCAATTGGGTTCTCTCACTGAGGGAGTCCATACTGTGACTACAACATGCAAATGAGTTCACGAGCATGCTCAGATTGTTGCACTGCCCTGAGTATTCTACCCAGAATGCCTAGCTTAGAAGCCCCCTGCTGATGATGTCATTATGCAAATTAAGGGCACACACTACTGAACAGCAGCTAAAACAGAAGTTTGGCAGATTTGAAAATTGCTTAGAATGTTTATTAGGCAACCAAGAAATTTCAACTGAGCATGTGCGAGATTTCAGAGCTGCAGTTGGAAGATATAGGTAGGAGGAGTCAGTGAAATCCAAGATGCTGATGATTTACATTATACAAAAAATTCCGATTTTAAAAATCGGATTTCATAAACTGTCACATAGTGTGTTTACTTAGTAAATGATTTTAGTTATGATTGGTGCCATTTAAAGGGATACTGTCATGGGGGAAAAAAATTTTTTCAAAATGCATCAGTTAATAGTGCTGCTCCAGCAGAATTCTGCACTGAGATCCATTTCTCAAAAGAGCAAACATTTTTTTAATATTTCATTTTGAAATCTGACCTGGGGCTAGACATATTGTCAATTTCCCAGCTGCCCCAAGTCATGTGACTTGTGCTCTGATAAACTTCAATCACTCTTTACTGCTGCACTGCAAGTTGGAGTGATATCACCACCTCCCTTTCCCCCACCCAGCAGCCTAACAACAGAACAATGGGAAGGTAACCAGATAACAGCTCCCTAACACAAGATAACAGCCGCCTAGTAGATCTAAGAACATCATTCAATAGTAAAAACCCATGTCCCACTGCATTCCATTCAGTTACATTGAGAAGGAAAAACAACAGCCTGCCAGAAAGCAGTTCCCTCCTAAAGTGTTGGCACAAGTCACATGACCAGGGGCAGCTGGCAAATTGGAAAAATGTCTAGCCCCATGTCAGATTTCAAAACTGAATATAAAAAAAATCTGTTTGCTCTTTTGAGAAGTGGATTTCAGTGCAGAAGTCTACTGGAGCAGCACTATTAACTGATGTGTTTTCTGATTATGTTTTCCCATGACAGCATCCTTTTAATTTTCACTCTTTTCTAACAATGCCCCTGTACATGAAGGGTGAAAGGACATCATCACCATGTCTACTGAAGGGTGAACTCTGATTTCACCCTTTGATAACTATGCCCTGAAAAATCCTATACAAGTGAAAATAAAGTTTTGTTATTCCCCATTGGTGAACTTCATTTTCACTCTTTCATAACTATGCCAGAATATGTATATTACATGCGATGTTCTTTTTCACCATTTAGAAGGACTTCCTGTTAATGGAGCAGTAGAGTCCTTTGGTACTCATGCAGCTGAACTGAAACTCTCTGCATTTATGTTAGAGTAGGGGGTCTGTAGCTCCATAACCACCTAAAGGTTGACTTATAGATCCGGTTCTTTAGAAGATCAGATCTATGCTGAATAGAATGCCCAGGTACAGTTCAACTTGACAACTTTGTGGTCCATGTATAAGCCAAAATAGTCTCTCACTCTCTCTATGTATATATATATATATAACAAGTGACTTGAATTATTTTTTTCCTATCTTGTTTGCATATGGATAGAGGAGAATGAATGTTTTTATGTAAACTTTGTATTATTGGGAACCTTTGCCCAAGAAGAGATTTATATTTTCATAATTGTTTAACTTAGTTACTTTTTGTTACCGAGTTAAAACAAATGCAGTCTTGAAACAATATAGTCCTGTGTATGCATTGTTTGTATGAATAAAGCAAGCAACTGATATTGACCACCACTGTGAGCCGGCTCTTTATAAAATGGGCATCTTGGCTGTGGATTGAGATTGTCTGAATGACATTGGGTTGGTATATAAAAACGAGGGATATGTGGGAGCGCTCCATGGCCAAATAAAAATGCAGCTGATCTGGCCAGGATAGTTACAAACATACAAAAAGGAAAACATTGATCAACACACATTCCCTGGTCCCCTGTCTCACAAATAACTTTAGTATCTAGGCTAATGCACGTATTTTGCAAAACGGGTTACAAAAAATATGATCATAAATTTGATAAGCCACCATCCCACATCAACTAAACCCCATATGGTGGTCTTAAACTGTTTACCTCTGGTCAAGTTTTTCCTGAGTTGGCTGAAATGTCTCAGGTCACCGTCTCCAGACAAAGGCATCGGCTTAAATGGGCTTGATTCTCCCCCATTCCAGTAGAATTTTGTAAGGGGAGAAGTTTGCCAATACCAAAGCATTGAATATTTATACAGGCTTGTCCCTTCCTCCAGCTTAACTTTGGGTTGGGCATGGTGCCGCCAAAAGATGGGGAATTAGAGTCATGAACATTATCCATAAAGCTTCAAGCAGATACTGGCCAATAATTAAAGGAGAAGGAAAGTCTTCCACTTGGGGGTGCCAAAAAGTGATTGTATTGACTTACCTGAAACCCCGGGTCGGTGCTCCTTTCAGCAGAAAACTGCACTGGGCGGGGGTTATATCATTGAGCACCACGGAGCGATCTTCTACCGGCTTCTTTCTTCAAATTTCCCGGGGCAGATGCATGCTCAGTAAAACTAAATAACCACCTTTTTAGTTAAAGTTCAGCTTTTCACTCTGCTGCAGAGTGTTTGCTGGAAGAACCCTGGGCCACAGTTTTCTGCTGATAGTAGCACCGACCTGGGGTTTCAGGTAAGTCAATACAATCACTTGGGGGTGCCTAACATTTGGCTCCCCCGAATGGAATAAGACTTTCCTTCTCTTTTAAGGCTAATTCGGGGGGGGGGGGGGGTATTGTAGCAAACACTGCCCCTACTTATATGGCAATCGCCTGCAAGCGTTGTAAAGTTGCTTCTTAGTCCACCTTCTCTTGGAAATGTGACAGCCCTCCATACTTCCTGAGAAAGCAACAATCCCACCATATATATATATATATAGTAGTGATATCAGTGGTAGAGAATTGGGTTCTATTAGCATTGTATGACTTGCAGTGTACGTAATATTGCTCAAATGTATTGCCGTCGGTCCCTAGGATACTAGGATAAGCAACTGTCTGTGCCTTGTGGCTGATCCTGCTAAACGCTGATTTCCGGCACTTTCCTCCCAAGACAATGTATGTGCCATTCCAATGCTGTCCATGTACAAGCCTTACTTATTAATTGCATGGCTGTAAGGAAGCTGTGGCCTCAGAGACCTCAGCACAGCAGGAAAATGTAATTGAATTGAAATAAAAAGGAATAGAGATGCATCAGAGACACAGAACGCAGGGAAAAGCTATTTCACAAAGTCCCAGGAGAGATTATGGCTGCGGTTAGAGTGAAGGCTGCTTTCTATGGGCTTTAGAAATGGTTTAGAGTAAAAAAAAATGAGGGTGTATCCTAAATTGAACACATATAGTGAAGAACTAGGACATGTCTCAGTCTGACTCCTTCACTGAAGCTAAAGAGCTCTGAAGATACAGGTCTTTCCTGTTGCTCTTTAGGGGCCCCTGGGTTACTGCTGCTGTAGCACCTGATCTAATCTAGGGAAGAGTAACAGCAGATAGAGTAGACCAGTGGCATAACTAGATCTTACTGGGCCCCACAGCAAATTATTTTTTAGGCCCCCAAAACGTCCAGTGGTTGACCTGTTTTACCAATATTTATTGTAATTGTATATGAATTAGGGCCTCATGGGGCCCCTATAGCTCCTGGGCCCAACTGCAGCTGCAGGGTCTGCTTCCTCTGTAGTTACACCCCTGGAGTAGACACAAAGTGCAATCAAACTTCAGAGCACAGGTCAGGGCATAAAGCAATCCTCAGAATCCATAAGACTAACCAACATGTGGGTAAGAGGTCCAAGCAGGTGGCAAACAGCAGAATCCAGATAATGGACATGAGTCAAGAATAGGAAACAAGTCAGATGAAGCACAGAGGCCTGAGCAGGTGCTACAAAAAACAGACACTGCTTGGGTTCAGGGGAAAGTAGGCACATTTATCTGTTCCAGAATAATATAGAACACACACCTGAACATAAGGTCTTCCTGCAAAAGGACAAGGCCACCATGCCCAGGATAGAGCCCAGGATAGAGCCCAGGATAGAGCCCAGGATAGAGCCCAAGATAGAGCCCAGGATAGAGCCCAGGATACAGCCCAGGATACAGCCCAGGATAGAGCCCAGGATACAGCCCAGGATAGAGCCCAGGATAGAGCCCAGGATAGAGCCCAGGATAGAGCCCAGGATAGAGCCCAGGATAGAGCCAGTGCTCACGATGATGAACAGAGTTGGGGTAAGAAGGAGCAAGTGGCTATTATTTGCCCCATCTCAATGCTCATTTGGCATCAGTAGGGGGCAACCTGCCTACTGCTTGATTTAGAGAGTTTGAACACTATTTCCATTGACCTGTGTGTTTGGGTTGGAAGGTTACATATGGGGATGGTTTGGCACAGGTAAAGTTTAAAAAAATCTAATATACTTTTAACAGCAGGGTGAATTATATCCCCCCCCCCCATCCCTTGTGGTTTACTCAGATCAAGGTAGTTTTGCTGCCCAAGACAATACTGCTGCATCAAGCACCCTGACCTGTAGTCACAACAGAGAGCAGTCGGAGAGAGGGGCGTATCAATGAACTGAGGTGGACCTTGTCCAATGGGATTTTTACACCTGACATGGATATCTGGATTATTTTCGGCCAAGATATCAGTTGGGGAAGCCCATTGGGGACCCCATACACCAACCAGTGAGCTGCCAGCTTGGTATGTCTGCAGCTTTTATCAGCCTATGCATGGCCATCTTTACAGGCAGAGGCACGTGCTAAGATTTGGGGAGATTAGTCGCGACAAATGGCAACCAGTGGCTTCTGCCAAATAAGTTGAATCCTCATACCTTAAGTCTACTAGAAAATCATGTAAACATTAAATAAACCCAATCGGCTGGTTTTGCTTCCAATAAGGATTAATTATATCTTAGTTTGGATCAAGTACAAGCTACTGTTTTATCATTCCTCCCAACTATCCCTTTTTCAGAGGGACAGTCCCTCTTTTGTACTGGAAAGTCCTGTTTTTCTCTGCACTGAACAGCAGAAAAAGAAACTAAGTTTCTAACTTTATTGGCTTTTGGCAGAGAGCCCAGAACAACTAACTGGTGCAAATAAGATACTTTGTAACAATTCTGAGATAAGAAAATAAGTAACTGTAACAGTTATTTTCAAACTTTCATAACCTGCCAAATTTTGTAAAATAAACACGTTAATTAGAGGGTGTGGTCACAGACATTTTTTTGTCCTCATTTTAGTTCCGAAATGTTGGGAGGTATGGTTTTATTATAGGGAAAAGGGAAATACTTTTTAAACAGTTGGATTATTTCGATAAAATATGACGGGCATTCTATAATTTGGAGCTTTCTGGATAAGAGGTCTCATACCTGTACTGGAAAGTTGCTTAGAAATATATTTATTAAAAAAAATTGTACCAATAACTGGGTGCAATTCCCCTTGAAAGTTGAATTCTTGTATAATGGTAAATATTGCAGTCACGTGACTTGGGGCAACTGGGAAACTGACAATATGTCTAGCCTCATGTCAGATTTCAAAATGAAATATAAAAAAAATCTGTTTGCTCTTTTGAGAAATGTATTTCAGTGCAGAATTCTGCTGGAGTAACACTATTAACTGATGTGTTTAAAAAACAAAAAAAAACCCAGTTTCCCATGACAGTATGCCTTTAAGGAAGTGTAATAAGCAGCAGCAGGATAACTATATAGAACGTGGCCCATCCCAGTGTTGTGCGGAGCGTGACTGTGTTTATTGAGCATTCCCCAGGCACAGTGGCAGCTCCATTCTGGTTGGACCCGGTCACGGCGAGCCCGCAGGGAAAGGGTTACACGCACACGCGCTCAACCGGTGGAACTTTCACAGAGTTTTCCATCCAGGTGCCGTCACGTGACCGCTTAACTGTCTGACGCGGCACCTCCCGCTTCTCACTCACAGGTGCTGCTGCTTGCGGGTTGCGCGGAGACTGTGACGGACGCCGGGACGGGACATTCTCCGGAAAGGTCTTGTACCTGTGTGAGGAGCATGGAGTTGAGCAGGTAAGGCCTCCCCTCATTGTCTGAGTCCTGCTGCCTGGCTCTGTGTGTGTGTGGCCGCTTCACTTGTACACCTGCTATACACCTGTTGTACACCTGTTATACACCTGTTGTACACCTGTTGTACAGCTCCAGAGGCCGGGCGGGACTCTCCCTCTCTACACGTGTATTTAACATGGGAAATCTTTCCAGCACTTACACGGAATTCAGTGAAATCTCTCCATCAGCCTATAGAATTCATATTTAACAAAGCTATTATGCATGGGCCTCCAGAAGGGAAGGGTTTGAGGGGGGCTGCAGGGTGAGAGGTAATGAGCAGGGATGTGTATTTAGTGAGCAGGGATGTGTATTTAGCATCATATTATAAATATATAAAGTAATTCATTGTGTATAATGACATAGTGTATGTGCAAGAGTGTGGCGGATACCAGTTGAGCTTTATTATGTTCTCTCTTGTTTTCTGGGGTGATTTACACCAATTAAAATGATTGTAGTAATTCTACAGATTGCCGGTATGGGCCATACTTGTACTATTGGGATTTGCACCTTGTCTTTCCGATGTTATTGACAGGGCTCCAGTTTTACTTTACATGCCTACTGTTCTGTGCAAAACCTCCCCTCCCTCCCCACTGGCCTACCTGCCCCTGGGCTAATGCCCCATAGCTGCTACTTACCCCTTGGTGTAGGCGGGGCCATCCCAGCCACTTCACTGCCTGAGGCGGCCTTGAATTTGCCACCCTTCCCCACGGCGCTCACTTTTCCAGCACCGGACAGGGGTAGGGGGGTTCCACTACGCTAGTGCACACTCTGCACTAGAAGAGCCGAATTTCCAGGTTGAAAACCTGAAATTCGGCTCTTCGTTACCAGGAGCAGTTACTGCCTGTGGCGAGTGCCTCAACTTGCCTCATTGGCGGAAGGCCCTTGGGCGCAGGTCCTGTCCATGGAGTTTGCAGGCGCCATCTTCTCTAGTGCAGTCTTCCTCCTGGATCCATCGGCGTTTGGTGGCGCATCCGATTGAGTAGAGCTGAACCGGTAAATGCTCCCACTGCGTATGCTCCGCCCAGCGCCGTAGAATCCAGGAAGAAGACTGCATGAGAGATGACACCAGCAAACTCCATGGACAGGACCTGTGCCGAGGGGTAAGCAGCAACTTAGGGGCATTTGCCTGGGGTGGGAGGATGGATTTTGCCCCGCGAGGATTGCCGTCTCCTTTAAAGGGATTAGGCTCTGGTTTGTGATCCTTTCTGTTCCTCTGGGACCTGTTTTTTCCTCTTTCAAACTGCCATATTTTTAAACCATCCGCAGCACTAATTCTTAGTGCAACTCCCCTTAGGAAGATGTTTGAATTCAGTCTGCTGCAAGCTCCCAGGGGGAACAAAGCTGACATCTAGGAAGAAGCAGGATAATTGCGTCTGTCCATATACACCACCAGCGCCACTTTCCAGCTGTACAGCACTGATCTATCCATGCCTACCTGTCTGACATTCACCCAGCGCCTGATTAGTGATGCCTGCACTTAAAGGAGAACTAAAGCTAAACTAAAGAAGTAGGTTAGAAATGTTCTACAATATGTTTTGAGCTTCTGGTTTTACAGCCCTTTAGCAGTAAAGATCTGTGTCTCCCCAGTAGATGCCCCAGTAGCTCCCCATCTTCTTTTCTGATTCTGATTCACTGATTCACATGCTCTGTGCTGCTGTCACTTACTGAGCTTAGGGACCCACTCACAATATACAGTACACATAGAATAGAACTGCCACAGTATAAGGATGATTAATAATTAATACAGATAATTACTACATGGCAGCACAGAAACCAGTGCAACTAGCATCAGAATTTAATAATCAGCCCTGTAGCATCAGCTTATATTACAGACCAACCTCATTTTCTGCTTGATAATTAGTGACGACCCCTAAGCTTAGCTTCTCAACAGCTGCTCAGAGCCCACTGAGCATGTGAGTGTCACAGACACTTTCCAAGTTGGTGACCCCCTGTGACAAGTTTGAAGTCCTGGATCATTGCTGCTATTGACAAGCTGAAACTTTAGGCTGGTGCAATAAGTTCAGTAAAAAAAAACCATGCAATTTGTAGCCCTATTCATTTTTAGGATTTAGTTATCCTTTAAGCAGTAGGGATATTTTGTACCCAAACCTGTTACATTAATGGGATCATTTTCTTTCCAGTGCTTTCAACCCCTAAAATCTGTATTTATCTGTTGGAAATATTTAGAAATGAACAGAACATAGGACATTGTAACTGTACAAATTAGAAACATCGCTGCACGCATTACACAGATTCTCCATACTCCGCGCTACAGTGCGTGAATGGGAAATTCGTGTTTTCAGCGTTACTTTTTACACAGTTAGCATATGTATTCCATTTCTGAACGATGTTCTTGCGAGTCGTGAGAGTGCGTATCACTGTTTATTTATATTAACATGAAGCAAAACACTGTGCCGCTAACAATACACAATGTGTCATTTGGTTGCAGTAAATGGTTATTTCTGTACAATATTTATGGAATTGCTATGTTTTAGTTCAGGTAAAATGTCCTCACTTTGTGGAGCTCCAGCGGGAGCAAGTTCAGCGACACAAAGGTATTGTCAGCAGGCAGAACTTGCAGGTGTCTGAGCAATGCTAGGGATCTGTGTTGTTTCAGTCAAGCAGGGCTGCCACCTCATCTGTTTAAAGGCAAACACCTGTAGAGTCACACGCTGGAGGGCTAAACTGCTCGGATCTGTCTCTAGTTCCAGACAGTGTCATTCCGTAGCTACTAAAGCAAATAAAGTTCTGCATAAAAAAAGGCATTAACTTAAGTAATGAAAAAATGATTTTGCCTCTTAATAGGTCCCTGGTTAGGCCTCATCTGGAGTATGCAATGCAGTTTTGGACTCCAGTCCTTAAAGGGGAATTCAACCCCCTTGTGCTAACACCCTCCCTCTCCCCTGGGCTATTGCCCCTAAGTCACTACTTACCCCTCTGTGTAAGTTCCCTCCAGCAAAGTTCACAGGGGCCATTTTCTCTTCAAACCGCTTCTTCCTGGATCCGGCAGCGCATGCGCTGTAGGCGCTGGTACTACTGTGCATGTGCACAAAGTTAACTAAGTTCGCCGATAGTACCAGCGTCCTACTGCGCATGCGCTGCTGACGGAGCCAGATTCAGCAAGAAGATGGAATTTTGAACTTTGCTGGAGGGGACCTACACAGAAGGGTAAGTAGCGACTTAGGGGCAATAGCCCGGGGGAGAGGTAGGCTGGAGGGAGGGGGGACTATTGGGGTGGGGGTTAGTGTCTGGGGGGTTGAATTCCCCTTTAAGAGGGATATAAATGAGCTGGAGAGAGTGCAGAGACTAAGTGCAACTAAACTGGTTAGAGGGACGGAAGACTTAAGAGGGGAGACTGTCCAGGTTGGGGTTGTTTTCTCTGGAAAAAAGGCGCTTGCGAGGGGACATGATTACACTTTACAAATACATTAGAGGACATTATAGACCAATATCAGGGGACCTTTTTACCCATAAAGAGGATCACCGCACCAGAGGCCTCCCCTTCAGACTAGAAGAAAAGGACTTTCATTTGAAGCAGCGTAGGTGGTTCTTCACAGTCAGGACAGTGAGGTTGTGGAATGCATTTGCTGGGTGATGTTGATGCTTTTAAGAGGGGTTTGGATGATTTCTTGGACAGACATTGTGATACTAAAATATCCAGGATGGATACATATTGGTGTATATATAGTTTAATGTGAGTGTAAGGAGGGGTCAGTGTTATTGTATGTCTGTATATATGGGCTCTTGGTTTCATTTGGAGGGGTTGAACTTTATGGGCTTAGGTCTATTTTCAACCCAACATAACTATGTTGTGTTCCCTTACAGTGGACAAATGTAAATTTTCTTCAATTTACCCATGTAGGAAATAATGGACACTGTTATTAGCCTACGCAAGTAGCCCTCTTATGGGGTTAATCCCTCAAAAAGTTGTATGAAGTCTAGCATTACAATGTTAATCATACTAAAATCTTCAATTCTTCTGTGGAGCCCTTCTAGCTATGCTTCTGTGCTCCTCCTGAGAAGCTCTGAATTTGGATAAAAAGGATCTAGGTTTTTCAGCTCATATCAACAAAATAATACAGATTTACTCTATAACTGCTGTATTATTGACTTGTGCTGTGCTAGCTTTATGGAGAACATCCGCCAGCTGCCTCGTGTAGTGGCCCATCCTTCAGGAAGCCAAAGCAGGACAAGGGGCATATATGAAGTACACCTTGAATTCATGCATCCATAAACAGCTTGATAAAGAAACTTGTGAACAAGAGATCTGATTTTCACCATTCAAGCTCTCGTATTTAAGTCTGAGAGCTTGTGGCACTCGCCCAAGGAGTCTGTGTTTCCGTGGGAGGTTGCAGAAACAGGAAAAAAAAGTTAAAAAAAAAGTTGATGGAATTTAGGACTTTGGATGCTCCTCTGGCTAATTTTCTGGCTAATGATGGAGTACATCTGCTGGCAGCTGGTAGGACGGGCTTCTAAAACCTTCTTTCTCAAGCAATCAAATAAAAATATATAATTGTCTGCTTCAAGAGTACAAAAAAAGCTTATATTCCCATTGCTAATTCTAGTACAATTGTTCCCTGTAATAAGTGGGTTATGGATTCCCGGATTGAGGTCCTGACCCTGAGGTTAAAGATAATGGTAAATGTTTTTTTGGTACCAGTCTTGTGAAAAAAAAACCTCAATATTATGACCTTTCTCATAGTGGCAGACTCAGTGGATTTATTTAAGAAATGTTTGCCTATATGCAGTGCAATGCTGATCCAGGGGACTGCCATGTTCAATCATAGAAGGAATTTTCCCTCTTTTGAAGCAAAGTAGTCCTGTATGATTTTCTTCTCCAGCTAGCACAGGAACTATATATATTATATAGGTGAAGGGTTGAACGTAATGGATTTGTTTAATTTATTTATAGCCTACAAAGCTATTGAAGGATGTTTTGTTTACCCCAAGCACAAAGTCATAAACTATTTTATTACTGTTTATTTTCAGCTATAGTATGGCTTCAGTTGAGGGCTATTATAAATGACCTTTAAGTCCTGGCGACCATTTCTTTATTAAAAGGCATATGCCAATTGCACCAGCCTCACGTGGTAAATGGATGTTTGTGGCAGTGAGAATGTGAAATTTGCTGCTAAGGGATGGGATTTTAATGGACATTGTGTTTTGGATGAATTATTTTGGAGTATTGATCGCTAAATCACAAAATCTGTATCGAAGAGGAAATATTCCTTTTACCCCCTATCTTGTTTTTTTCCTACCGGATCAGCAGTAGGTTGATTGGGAATCTGCCGGAACATAATGAGCTAACCGCCCCCCTTCAGCTTTCATTATGATGATGCTAAATAAATCCTTTTATTGCTTCTGTAGAGCAAACGTAACCAACGACCTGGGGCTAATGACCTTGCTGGAGAATCTGGAGGTTTTTGGGGGAAGTGTCTCTTGTACAGGACACTCTGATATTAGGGATGCACTTTTGGATTTGGATCCTGCCAAATCCTTGTGTCTGACTGAACCAAATCCTAATTTGTATGTGCAAGTTAGGGGTGGGAAGGGAAATCACATAACTTTTAGTCACAAAACAAGGAAGTAAAATGTTTTTTTCCATTTTTTACCTTCCTGTTACTATTTGCAATTCGGATCGGTATTCAGACAAATCTTTCATGAAGGATTCGGCGCATCTCTATCGGAAATGTTCCTTCACATATCCCATTTTTCTTTCCATTCCCTTCTCTCTTCTTTCGTTACTTTAATGATGGCTCAACCAGATAAACCCTGCATCTACTGGAAAGCTTTCCTGTTCCCAGTGGCGTTTCCCTATGAATGGCAAAAAGCCATTTTGGCTGACTGGTCATTCATGTAGCCTTTGCCTGAAGGCCATTCATTGCACTCTAGTGATGATGTGGCCCATTGCAACCGTCACTATGGTTTTGGAGATGCAGTCCAAGACTGAGGCACATTTATCAAGGGTCAAATTTCGAATTCATTTGTTTTTTTTTAAAGTCCCTTAAAGGAGAAGTAAACCTGTTCT
>CM044431.1:33551378-33567494 GCA_024363595.1 Xenopus borealis
TGCCCCTAATTTTTTACTCCCCCTTGCTGCAGATTCTTGATACCGGAGCTCACAGGTGCAATCTTCTTGGTCTGCTTCGTAACCATCCCGGGTTTTCTGACGCATGCACAGTTGAAGGAGATTTCCGGACACAAACCACTGCGCATGCGCCAAAAGTCACGAAAATTTCCGGAAATTCGTTGATGATTGTTGAATGATCGGATCATAATGCATCTGAAATGTGCGGTTGGATCGCTGGACCAGATACACGCACAGATGCAGCCATGATCTGCTGACGGGAATTTTTAACCTGTCCGATAGAGATCTGGCTAACTTTCGGCCAGATATCAATTGGGGAAGCTCGTCGGATGGACCCACACACGGGCCAATAAGCTGCCACCTTTGTGCATCAGCAGCTGTTATTGGCCTGTGTATGGGGGCCTTTAGACTGTTGATACAATAGAAGATAAGGCAGCTGATTAACAGACTTGTCTTTGCTGGGGAACCAAGACTGTTGCAACATTGTTTAAAAAGTAACAACTGGGAATTAATGGACCAGTAACATCAAAAACATTTTTTAGAAAAATGTATTCTACCACAAAAAAAAAAAACACCAAGACAAATTAAACTTTAAAAGTGCAAAGTCTATATTAAGAAATAACTTGCCGAAACTCTGCTTGCGCTCCTCATCATAAAAGGTGACAGGGCAATGATCCATCGTGCGGTACTTTGATTTCTTCTCCCTGGCTATCTCCTATAAGGAAGGCAGGGAGGTGTTTGTTTTTGTAATTTTCGTGGTATACTAACAATTTTTTTTTTCCTCTTTAAATTGATGTTACTGGTCCATTAAGTCAATGCTGCGTTCAATATCAATTGTTTTTACAAGAAACTGTAACATCACGGAAAATTTGTAATGAGCGTATATTTGAAAATTTGCTTAGAATTGATTTATTTTATTAGGCAAATATTTATGTTGGGGGTTGACTTGCCCTTTAAGGTATGAAGATCCAAATTACAGAAATATCCATTATCCAGAAAACCCCCTGGCCCTGCGCATTCTGGATAACCGGTCCCATACACTGTGTTGCACCAGAGCAGGATCTGGACGTATCTCTTTTTATGGCAACGTTGGTTTCAGAGCACTTGCAAGTGATTGTACAAGCTGATAGACGTGGAAAGGTCACTCGCAGGGTCTACTCCTTTACATACTAATTTCAGAATATTCCACATAGCCTGGAAAGCGGTAGCGGCCAGAGGAGCCCACAGAAAAATTCTTAGGAGCAGGCAATGAATTCAAAGTGAAGAGTTTATTGTGTCCTCAGCCTTACGCGTTTCATGTTACATAGTCATAGGCTACGATTGCCTGCTCCTAAGAAGAATTTTTCGGTTTGTCCGCTCCACGTGCCGAGGGCTCAGGGCGGTGCACCTAGGCCAAGTAATCACTTTCTACTTGGAGACCCTAACCTCAGATTCATTATTAATACTATAGAGCCCACAGAAAAGCCATAGATGTTTACTGAATGAGACCAGTTCTGGTGAGAGCAGGGCTCAAGCACTTGACTTGAATGGCACTTTAGTGTTGCTTTACGTCAGTGTATTTGTATTTACCTTTATTATCAGAACTTTAAGTAGCATATTTAATCAGCTGCTGCGCCCCTTTTGTAAGAAATTTCACACAACGATTAATACAATGCTCTTAACCGTAGATAATAAAATATTAGTGATGTCACATGTTATCTTGTCCCACACCCTGCCATTGTCCCTACACGGGGAGGTTCCCACATAACTCAATGGGTGGCTCCGAACGTGACGCCAGACTGATAGTAATTCACTTAATCCTCATACATTGTGGTGTGTGTCTTGCAATTTCTCTTAACGCGTGTCTGGTCGTCTATAGAGTAAGTTGAATATTACAGGTCACAGTCACATCTAGTGTCATTAGAACTGGGGGGAGCACCAAACGTATTTGTGGGTGCAGTTCCTCTTTCAGGAAAATGGCAGAGATTAAGAAAAAACTCCCCTTGTATTATTTGTATGATGACATTACAGAAGTGACCATCACATCCCTTTAACGAATTGGCCCGGTGAAGTGGAAAAACTTGCTGGAACAGTAGCCATGTCAACACTGGACTGAAACCCAACACCTGTGTGTGCAGTTGTACTATGCCCCATAGAGTCTGGTAATGTGCTAACAACTGCTGCTAGTTTGGGCTACGTCCTGCAAGAATGTGGTTGGGCTGGGGTTGCTACCTACTCCCAGGACTGGATATATATATAACATCATTATAACATGGTTCTTTTCACTAAATAACCTTTTTACTTTAAGACCTGAGCGTGTGGACATTGTTGGATTTATATATATATATATATAAGATTTTTATTGCAAAGCTACAGTCTGAGAGTGGAACCTTATTGGATTTGGAGTAAATACTTATGTATGGGATCTGTTATCCAGAAACCTCTGAACTACAGGAAGGCAGTTTTAAACAAATTATAAACAAATAATTCAGAATTTTTAGAAGAGATAATCCATGTTGGTGACAAAACCAGCCTATAGGGTTGTTCACCTGCCGAACACTTACACAAGTTCAATTGTTTTCAGGTTGTTCACCAGTAATTTTCAATTGCTTTCCATTTTTAAACTATTTTTCTAGGTTCACTCTGTCTGAACTGTTACTATTTGCTACATTAGTTGATTCATTTGCAACATCTCTGGAGTATTAACAACTATTGTATCAATTGTACCAGCTGCCTGTAATGAAACCCATAGATTCTGCTCAGCAGGGACAAAGATAAGAAATGTATCATATAGCACAGTTACAGGGTTGCTGACCCCCTGCCTTCCCAGAGCTGCTTTAGAAAGAAACAAGGAGGTGAAAAAATCATGCTTAAACGGCAACATTGTAAAAACAGCCACAAATAAACAATAAAAAGCAATTGAAAAAAGTCTAACTGAACGTCAAAAAAAAATTAGAATTACTTCTATGATTTTTAGCAGGCATAAGGTACAGTGATATAAATTAAGGAAAATCCCTTCTCTAAAAAACCTCAGGTTCCAAGCATTCTGGCTAACGGGTCCCGATTGGCTCATGCCTACCTGTCTAACTAGGTAAAAATAACCAAAAAAATTATCTGTTAAACATAATCCTAACTAGGGATGCACCGAATCCACTATTCTGGATTCAGCCCCGAACCCTTACAGAAAGATTTGGTCGAATATGCAAATTATGGGTGGGAAGGGAAAAACATTTTTTTACTTCCTTGTTTTGTGCCAAAAAGTCACGTGATTTCCCTCCCTGTCCCTAATTTGCATATGCAAATAAGGATTCGGTTCTGCCAGGCAGAAGGATTCGGCCAAATCCTGCTGAAAAATGCCGAACCGAATTATGAAATCAGTGCATCCCTAATCCTAACATTAAAGGGGTGGTTCATCTTTACGGTAACTTTTATTATGTTATAGAATGGCCAATTCTAAGGAACTTTTCAATTGGTTTTTATTATTTATTTGTTATAGTTTTATAGTTATTTATCTTTTCGTCTGATTATTTGCAACTTTCAAAAGGGGCGTCGCTGTCCCCTTCTAAAAAAACAAATGTTTTGTAAGGCTACAAATGTATTGTTATTGCTACTTTTTATTGCTGATCCTTCTATTCAGACTCTCTCCTATTCACATTCTAGTCTCTTATTCAAATCAGTGCATGGTTGCTAGGGTAATTTGGGCCCTAGTTACAAGACTGCTTGAAATGCAAATTGAAGAGCTGCTGAATAAAAAGCGAAATAACTCAAAAACCGTAAATAATAAAAACATATTGGAAATTATGTCAGAATGTCGCTCTCTACATCATACTAAAAGTTATCTCAAAGGTGAACAACCCCTTTAACGACATATAAGGAAAGGATCACACAGACCTCTGCCACTTCTTTTGAGGCCAAACATACACAAAATCAAAACAAAGATTATAAAAAGGTGAAACAATACAAGTCTGCAACATATTATTGGCGTACACAACGCTGCATGACTTCTAAGATCGTCATCAACTTGGATATAGTGTTTGGAATATAATAGAGCAACAATCACAAATGTTTTTTTTTACATCAAAAGAAATTCACTGGAATGAATGGTTTTCAGTGTTTTTTTTGTTTAATTACAAACATTTATTATAATGTACTAAAGCTCAACAAAGAGGTTGCAGACCAATTCGGTAAATTCAATATATAAAGCAATTTTTTTTCCATTTGAAGGATTTAGTTATCCTTTAAAAGCTAGGAGAAATTAAAAGTGCAATAAGTGCTTCCTATAAAAGTTGTGAAAGCTTCAGTAAGCCTTGTTCATAAGTGCTAGAATATCTTTGCTCAACTTCAATTGACTTTCTTGGCAGGACCCCTGAACCTTAATGGCACATACAGCTCTTGGGAATTTTGAGGTTTTACCTCTTCAATCTACAGTAAAGCACTGATTGATGGTTTCATTTTAAAATCTGTGCACAGTTCTTTGTGGGGATGGAACAGGCCATGCAGGTTAGGGATGCAAACTGGCTCCATTGTTGGGTTGTTCATATAATTGCTTGGAGGACACGGGCGTCTGGGTACAAAACAATAGTCATTGCATGTTTGCTTTCAGGGACCTCACCAATGTTTGCCTCCTGTGCTCTTGCTGTTTCTGCCCACGTTGCTCCATCCCCCGTATTGTAACTGGGGGTCATGACTGTGTATCTGGCAGGGTCGGAACTAGGGGTAGTCAGAAGAGGCAAGTGCCTGGGGCACAAAGCTTGGGTGCGCCAAGCAGGGCCGGCCGTACCAAGTTCGGGGCCCAATTGGAACCATTTTGGTGGGGCCCCTTAGAAGGAACTTTGCTGTCTGTCGCAGGGTCACAGAACTGGATGGGCAAATAGTGGCTGCTTTACCCACTGTCCAAGTGATGGCTTCCAGTTGGGGATGGGGGCAGGCTGGGCAACTGGGGAATTAAGGGAATAGGAATCAGAGCTCGCACTGGAGCGGGGCCCCCATAAGTGTGGGGCCAAATTGGTCCAATGTGCTTAAAACCGGCCCTGGCGCCAAGCACATACCTCATAAGCATCCTACTCCTAGTCCGCCACTAAAAAAAGACACGTGTGTCCTCCTTTTGCATGGGGTGCACACTTGTCCTCCCTTGCGCACAGCCGGATTTGTTTGCTTGTGGTGCGCAGCCAGCATTGGACCAATGAACCCCAACCAGTAGCTCACAAGCAAAATGATGCTCACCAACCCTTGGATGTTGCTCTCGGTGGCCTTAGGGCTGGGACAGACAGGGAGATTTGGGGAGATTCTGTTGCCTGGCGATTAATCGCAGGCGACAATCTCCTCAACTGCCTTCTCCCTCTCTGCCGCCTGTTAATATGAAAAAGCGCCAGCGCTAATCCACACGCATCGCGGCGATTTCCGGAATCGCCCGAAGATTCCTCACGAAGTAACGATCGACAGAATCTACCCGAATCTCCCTGTCTGTCCCAGCCCTTAAAGCAGGTGCTACTTTTTGCTTCCCTTTATTGGAGGCAAGTTTTAATTGCATAAAAAATCAAGTGAATGGCCAAATAGAGCCTCCTCTAGACTGCAAGTCCCCATAGGGGCTACCCAGTAGCCAATCACAGCACTTTTTTTGGTATACCCAACTTATTTCATGCTTGTGTTGCTCCCCAACTCATTTTACATATGAATGTAGCCTGCAGGTATGACCCCTGATCTGGACAATTTATGAATAGTCTTTCACCAGCGCTTGAATAGAGATTGCACCATCTGTTAACGATGAGCATCAAAAAAAAAAAGATGTTAGTCAACTGATCAATCTAGAATTGATCAAATAAAATGCTTTCTCTGCAGAATAATGTGCTGTGGTTGAAAATGATGCCTTGAGTATGAATTAGAAGAATGGCCTCACCAAGTCTCACGCTATACCTGGATTGGTGCTGGATCTGTGCCAGTGTTAATGCCGAGTTTTCAGTGAATTCATTTAGTACACTCATTTGGACTTAAGCTCTTTTAATGGGGATAAAAGATTCTGGCACTGACAACTTTCTAATCATTTGGAAGTTCCAGAGAACCATTTACTAGATGGCGCCATGTGTGTGTGGAAATTGGCCAATAAGAATGCGGATAATAATGAAACGGATGCATACAAAGATGATATCTGTAGGAGACAGACCATTCTATTCCCACTTGGTATTTACCTAGAGCCAGTGGAGCCAGTTAGTCTCTAGTTTTTGCCAAAGTAACTACATTTCAGTTTGTTGCATTTTTCTTGGAATTGCATTCTCCTCAAAAGGGGCGTGGCTTTATTGCTCCTACATTTCCAGTATAGTGCACTATAGGCCCTGTTTATAACAGATGTATTCCATGTTGTTGCATGTGGGACAATTACTGATGTCGGTATGAGAGAGATTTCATAAAAATGCTATGATGTAAGTGAAGTCTCGTTTCTCTGTTAGAGCAGGGAATTTGATATTTGTGACAAGTAGGAACATTTCTATGAATTTTTGTTTTTCATTAGGCCAAAACCCCTTTTACAGCATTCCTTAAGGAATGTTTGTTGGATTATTTAGTTGTGCCCAATAAGAAACCTGGTTTTTGCTGAAACAGGACTTTTTTTTTATTTAATAGTGGTCACCAGAGGAGCATCAACAAGAATACCCTGGTTCAAATCCCAGCTGTTGCCATTGCTCCTTATTTGTCTACTCTGCCTAAAAGTGAACTTGATCTTCCTACTTCCTCCCCCATATTGAGCACTTTACATTTTACAAGTTGCACTCCAAGAAATGTATATTTTTTTTTTTAGCTCCCCCTCCAACCCCACGACTTCCCCAACTCTGAAAACATGAAATCTGTGCCCACAAAAAACCAAAGAGAGAGTCATTTATTTTGTACTGAAGTCTTTAAACGTCTGGTTAACCTTCAGGTTACCTTTTAGTATGTTATAGAATGGCCAATTCAATTCTAAGCAACTTTTCAATTGGCCTTCATTATTTATTTTTTTATAGTTAATTATTTGCCTTCTTTTCCTGACTCTTTCTGGCTTTCAAAAGGGGTGTCACTGGGCCCATCTAAAAACAAATCCTCTGTAAAGCTACACATTTGTTTTTATTGCTCCTCTTTCTGTTCCAACCTTCCCCTATTAATATTCCATATTCTCAATCAAATCAGTGCATGGATGCTAGGGTAATGTGGACCCTAGCAACTAGATTGCTGACACTGCAAACTAGAGAGCTGCTGAATAAAAAGCTAAATAACACAAACAAAAATTGAAATAATAATAAAAAATGAAAACCAATTGGAAATTGTCTCAGAATATCGCTCCCTAGATAGGGTTGCCATCTTTTCTGGAACAAAAAAATACCGGCCTTCCTATATATTTATCTTTTTTTTCCCCTATTAATAACATTGGGATCAATCATTATTTTTACCGGCCAATCATACTAAAACTTAACTCAGAGGTGACCAACCTCTTCTTCACAAGTCATTATTTCCACTGCCCGTCCTATTTTTTTCCTGTTTGAAGAGTACTTTTAATTTCCCTAATAAATCAATATTTCAGAAAAGTGGCCAATGCCATGCAAGAAGGCAAAGCCGGGTAACATTTGCACATTGGGAGCTTACTGAACACACGTATAACTAATCAAGGCTGCAATTAGTCATTGTTAAATGTCACATGCAATCATCAGGCTGGCTATTAGCAGAACTGTATAAGGAAAGGAATGTAAGTTGATCTCTGCTGGAGATTAAAGTCACTATTGTATGTTTATAATTCACATTATCTTGAAAACCACTATGAATTGCTCACATTAAATACAGCATTATAGCTCTGCAAATGTTATGCTTGTGGCACTGAGATAATGGAGTTGGAGATACAGCATACACACAACCTCCAGCTTCTTGGCAAAATAAGCAGTCTCATTGTAAAGTGGGAGAATACTGGAGAGTGTCCTAAGCAAGTGTATATATGAGAGAATTGATCTTAAAGGGGCGCCATACCACCTTGTTCAACATGGGCGCAATGATTAAGGCTCGGGTCAAAAATACATACTATTATTACTATTTTATATAAACATAAACTGAAGCTACTCCGTGTTTGGTCCTTGTGAGGTAGATCATTTGTTTCAGTGTATAGATAAATGCTTTGCATAATGGACTTGTGATAATTAAACCGTAACAACAAAAGGGGAAAGGATTGGGTTGCGTACTGATAATCTAATTATCGCCTCGCAATGACCAAACATGGAGACAAGGGACAACTTGATCTGCTAGTTCAGGGGTCCCCAACCTTTTTTGCTCGTGAGCCACATTTAAATTTAAAAAAGAGTTGGAGAGCAATACAAGCATGAAAAAGTCCATGGGGATGTCAAATAAGAGCTCTGATTGGCTTTTTGGTAACCCCTATATGGACTGGCAGCCTACAGGAGAGAATGTTTGGCAGGACATCTGTTTTTTATACAACCAAAATTTGCCTCTAAGCCAGTAATTCAAAAATAAGCTCCTGCTTTGAGGCCGCTGGGAGCAACATCCAAGGGGTTGGAGAGCAACATGTTGGGGATCACTGTGCTAGAGAATAGCTCCCAATAAAATTGCCTATAGTGTGTGTGAATGTGTTGAGCACTGTACACTTTAAGCCTCACTGGGGCAGGGACTGGTGTGACCGATGTATAATCTCTGTAGAGAAATAGTTTGCCATTATATAGTGAATAAAGTACCCCCTTTTGTAAAAGGCAAGTCATCTGCCATCACATGCCTAAGCATATTCCTCTACCCCTACCCTTGATTCTGGCCATGACCTGTAAAACAAAAAAAAACATTTAAATGCTCATGAAACTCCTCAGCAACTATAATACCCTTCTATTTTACAATAGGGGTTAGTTTTATTTAATATCTAACAATGAAGCAGTGTGAGATGGGTCTTTAGTGCCTATGATAAGTGAGTTAACATACTTTTAGTAGCATTCAGGAATATTCTCATGTACTATGTGGTCTTCCCTTTACCCAATGACGTCAAACCAAGTAATATAGTTTGATAGGCGTTTGATAGGCACGTTGCTTCCTTGTGCATTAGAGCAAAGGAATGTGCCACAAGAGGGTGTGGAGGCCTTGAACCGATTCCCACAATGAGTCATTTGTGAATATTTGTGGAGAGGGGCGGAGAAAGAAAAGCAAAATAAATGTTGTTGCAAAGATAAGCACAAGGATCCTGTTGTATAGAAAATAACGATGGCGCTGAATGAAGCTCATTACAAATAAGATCTAGTTTATGTTCTTAACAGTTGGAAACCAGGCCAAAATAGTTGCATGTTGGTTACGCTTTCATCATGAGAGCACCCTGTCTACAGTGAAACCCACACCGAGCCTTCACAAATAATAAAGCAGAAAATACATTATTATTGATTACCAATGTCTGCTATTTTAGTCCAACTATCCGTCAATGTCAGTTTAACATGAAAAGACTTCAGCTGTCTCCCCAGTCATTGATTCAATAAAAATGTCAATAGCTCAAAATGCACCATCCCACTTTCCTAGTGTACATACACATCCGATCTCCAGCAGTTACGGGAGCTTACTGTGTTACTCTGGTGTAAGGTCCGACATGTAGTAGTACAAAATCCTGTGTATTTGTTCCTGTGCTGCTCCATCTGGAAACCTTACTGCAAACCTTGCTTCCAATCATCCATGGAAAGTAGAAAATCAGATGGCACACACACTATTAATCCTACTAAATATTTGCAATTTATTGAGATCTCCACATAACGTTTCGGAGGTACAACCTCCTTTCTGAAAAGTGCATTTGAGACTAGAAAGTTGTACCTCTGAAACGTTGTGTGGAGATCACAATAAATTGCAAATATTTAGCACGATTGCTAGAGTGTGCCATCTGATTTTCTACATACTCTGGTGTAAGCCACAAGACCAGTAGAAACCAGAATATCTTCATTCCAGAAGGAGAACCCTCCCATCATCGGGATCCTGACATTCCCCCAAAATGACACACGACACAATAAGTGTGGTAAGCTCCTATAAGCCTCATGAACTGTGTGCAACCCTCTGTTTTGTACATACACTTATCCAAATTTCCACATTCAGACTAATTGCTCATTTACCTGTGTGATGTATATAATTGTACTGTAGGCAAACATGCGATTGCTATGTAAATTTTACTGACGGCTAAAACTCGACCAAACTCTGATCCATGATTTTACCTTCTTCATTTCGGTTCAGAAAAATCATGAAAAAACTTGAATCATACAAATGTTTTTGGATTTGACTCCCGAAAACCCCACATTTTTTGTATTATCACTCAAACCCAGTGCAGACCACAATTTCTCCAAACGGGGAAAGGGACATCTGCCATTAACTTCTACAGGACCTCGACAGGTTTGAGATGGAGTAACTTTTTGAACTTTTAGCAGTTTCAGCATTATAATAAACCTCAAAAAGTTATTTGTCCCCTAGAAGTTTTCCCCTTTAAAAGCCCGACCATAAATATTCAAGCTTTAATAAATAACCCCCTTGATATAAGGTTTTTATGAAGACAACTTGACTTTGTGATCTACACAGCACCTTTTCTTGCATCTTCCGTATGAATATGGTGGAACTCATATTCCAGCTAAAGCCTTTGAATTTGGAAGATAAAACCGTGGAATATGAACAGTGGAACCCATTCAGTTTTTATGCAAATATTTATCCCATACATGCTCTAAAAATAACCTTTTTACGAAGGAGGCTGAACTCTGTTTCCTTTTGGGAGCGTTTCACTCTGTGCCCAAGTGCACTAGTTCCAGTATAAGCCTGTAAATACATCTAATTATTAATTCAAATTGCTTTTCACAATGGCTAAAACAGACAACATGTTTATATAGTTTTCATTTAGAATGCCATTTTTCACCAGTCAGTACAAAACATAAAGTCAATATAAGGGTCAAATTGTGCCATAAATATCCCGGGTACTAACATACAATTATCAAGTCCCCCAGTGCGAATTTGAATACTGTAGTAAAAGGGAACTATGCAAAGACTGGAGCTGAGGACCTAGAGTTTAGCCCCTTGTCGGCATTGTCATGAAATAGGCATGGGCAACAAAAAATAGTTTCACAGTGTGATACAATGTGTTATAACCCTGAGGAAGTGCCGATGATGTAGGCACGAAACGCGTTTTGTAACAGCACATGACTCTGCACTGTGTGAAAAATTAAAGCCGAATTGATATTCTAATCAGCGTTTATACTTTGAGCGGTCAGTGCTACAAACGAGTATCACATTGTTAAAGAGAACCCGAAGTCTCGCAGTAGCTGTGACTGGTAAGCGAACACTATTTGCTGGAGTGAGCTCCGCCATAACAGCTTCTTCGTTACTATTGCAAGCAAAACAAAATGGTTTGATACTCATGACAGTTTTTCTTCCCTTATTTGTGTAAGGGTAGGATGCCAACGAGAGGGAGTGCCTATTGACAAATCTGACTGCTGTTAACAAGTCCATTCACCTTGCATGATGTCATGGGGATGGCCAATCCTTGAATGCCATAATTGTCACTCGGGTCTTGGTGATTGACAGGCCTGAAAAGCACTCACTCTTCTTATTAGTGACTGAGATTAAACACAGGTAAAAAAAGAGGGCTGCCCGTTCATCAGCATTTAGGAGACTCTGGGGGGTTATGAAAGAAAAGGTTTAAAGGAGAACCAAACCTTTTTTCATAAAAACCCCTACCCTTCATAGACCCCCCCCCCCCACTCCCAGCCTAAGTGCAAACTTTGGTAATTAACCCTAACTCTTTACTTCATCTCTTTGTAGATTCAGTGCAGCGGAGCTCACGGGCGCCACCTTTTGGCTCTTCTGCAATCTTTGGGTCTTCTTACGGTACTTCAGGAGATTCCATCACTTTCGCGCATGTGCAGTTGTCAAAAACCGGAAGACTGCACCAACTGCGCATGTGCCGATACACCGATCTCATCTCAAAGATTACCGAAGAACTGAAGATGGCGCCCATGAGCTCCACTGCCGAATCTGCAAATAGAGGAAAGAGTTGGGGTTAATTACTGAAGTTTCCACCTAGGATGGAGGGGGGGGGCTCTATGTAGGAGTAGGGTTTTTTATGAAAAAAGGTTTGGTTAAAGTTGGCTACTATTCTAATTACCTAGTCAACAATCGTCAACAGTTACACCTCTTTGTTCAAAGACGTAGACCAACATGTTGCTCGCCAACCTCTTTGCTCTGTGGCCTCAAAGTAGGTGCTTATTTTGTTTTGAGTTCCAGGCTTGGATGCATTATTTCATTGCATTAAAACCAGTTGTACTGCCAAATAGAGCCTTTGTGCTGCCAGTCCACATAGGGACTACCTAATAGTCAATCACAGCAATTATTTGGCACCCCCAGGAATGTTTTTTTTTTCATGCTTGTGTTGCTCCCCAGACTCTTATTAGATTTGAATTCCTCATAGGTATAAAAGTTTGGGGTCCCCCAATACTAGACATGTACCCACTTGCCATCATTGTAAACCCATAGTATGGCCTTCATTCAACCATTGGCAAAATCTTTGTGCTCCAGGACGTTAGACGCTTCATCAGCAGGAACCATTTACTGGTCACCTGTTTAAATACAAAAATCTTATTTGTTGCTATGGGCTACTGCACCTGGGCTAAATGAATGCCTTTTAGAACATACTCGGGTTGGTGTAAAATGAATGCATTGCATTTCCATTACAGAGATCACTATTTTTAGTTTCTGTTTTGCCCCTATTATTTTAAAACCCTTTGACCAAAGAATGTGTGAAACATGACTTGTTTACATTTGGTTCTCTATCTGCTTCCACCCTTTCATTGTACAGATCTGAGCATGTGGCTTTGCTATGTAAATTGTACCAACAACCTTTTTTTTGTCTCGGTGGCCGCTCCCAGCTTTTATGATTTTTGTATGGCACTTTACATTTGCTCCTACTCTTTGGTCAGTAGAGTTAGACAAACATTTGCACAGATAAGGACTGGCTTGTGGTGCCGCTGTATTTAGTTGGGTGCTGTAAGTGCAAATGATTCCAACAGTACATGGATCTTACTATAAATACCCGAGCTCATGAATACAGAGTCACGTTCTTTGCATGTTGCCACATTTTTTATAGCTAAAAGGCATTCAAGGTGACAATTTATTTCACCGTGGAGCTCCAGTTCCTAATGGGGCTATGTCTATTAAAAAGCATGGATTCTCAGGTCTGGGGTAGAAAGATCATCCACATAGCACATTGGTTCTAGCTTTTGCATACAATTGTTTTTGATAGGACACACCCAATGACCAAGAGTATAATCTGAGTTCCGCGTTTGGTTGGCCCAATGGCAGATATTCCTGTTGTGGTCACTGGGAAACGATGAAATGGGATCTCCGATGTTTAGATCACCACTTTTAATAAGCTTTGTTCTATAACCCTGGTTATGGATTGTTATTATTGTAATAACTCGGCTGGTCTGAATGGCCTGGATTCCTGGAGTTATTTGAGGCTTGTATACAGATGACTAATAACAAGTGGGGAACTGAATAGAAGGGCAGAATGATCATTTACACCACGGTGTTACTAGTTAAACACTCTGGTAAAGTCACCAAGCAGCTCAGTGAGGATTCTATGCCTTCCCTCCATATTGGAGCTTTAGCGTTTCAGCTAATTCTGTCATATTGGCTCATGTCTTACTGGTAGACTTCCAAGAATTCAGTAAATACAGATGTACATATTTGTTGCTCTTTGTAGATCGTAGCACACATTATTCCTGAACTTTACATGTCTTTGCACCTCTATCTTGTCATTTTTATTGTCCAACAAGGACAACTTACGGCACCTTCGTAAATATTACTAGTGGCATTCTGGTGCATCAGCTTTCCCCAAAGTGTCATTTCTCTATACCATTAGTAGCAGGTGCCCATTGTAGTACTCGGTTACTCACTCTACACTTTAGTGGCATTATAAGCCAGAAGTATCCCAGACAGTCGGCCGGACGAGGCCCCAGACAGTCGGCCGGACGAGGCCCCAGACAGTCGGCCGGACGAGGCCCCAGACAGTCGGCCGGACGAGGCCCCAGACAGTCGGCCGGACGAGGCCCCAGACAGTCGGCCGGACGAGGCCCCAGACAGTCGGCCGGACGAGGCCCCAGACAGTCGGCCGGACGAGGCCCCAGACAGTCGGCCGGACGAGGCCCCAGACAGTCGGCCGGACGAGGCCCCAGACAGTCGGCCGGACGAGGCCCCAGACAGTCGGCCGGACGAGGCCCCAATCCATCAATACATATGACAATTTTAGTTTGTGTCCTACTCTATTTGGCAAGATTTAAGTGAAATCCGAAATTGTATCCGTGCAAAGCTGCTAAAGTGATGTCTGTGTTGAGCGTTCCACCCATAAATGACAGAAGTTTCGATATGAATTCCCTCCTGACTGCATCAGTCTAAAAATACATATCCCTATTTAGTTTGTTCTTGGGCTTTGTCACCTGTGTCAGACAAATTTTTCTTTTGTTGATTTCTGCAAGATGAGAAAAGTCTTCTGACCCTGGAGATGTACAAAAGGTTGAGCTGTAATGGGAAAACTATAATCCGTATTGATGTTGCTCTTGCTAGGGGAACGCTAGTAAAATGCTGCACCATTATAAAACTATTTTATAACCTTCGTAATAAATGTTTCTATCAAATAAAATAAGCATTAATCAAAATTGTGACTGTTTTTTACTAATGCTTTGTCAGGCTGTTCCTGAACAAAAATAAAGCATGAAGTCATTGCTTCCTGAATGTAATCTTTTTTCTAAATAACTTATGTGGAGTGAACGTTGCTACTATAAAAGTGATATTGTCTTGCCTGTGGTATGCAGTATGGCGGCAAAGCTGTTTTATAAACTCATTCCATTAAATTGCCACTGTAATAATACAAATGCTGAATATCTGGTGCAGAATGGCAGATAAAATGGGGAATATTTTATATCAACCACCACCAATGAGAAGTTTGAGCTCCAGGAGAGCAGGCAAACACAACTTATGTGTTATTATGGGTAGGTTGCCTTTACTGGATACCTGTTTAGGCTCAGGCCAGATGGGAAGTTTCGAGGAGATTTGTCGCCTGGCGACTAATCGCCTCTTCTTTGGGGCGACAAATATCCCCGAACCGCTTCTCCTTGCCTTCCAGTGTCTTTAATGAAAAATCGCCTGCGCCTATTCACATGCGGCGCTGACTTTTCCAAAGTCACTCGAAGTTGCCTCCTTAGGCAATTTCAAGCGATTTTGGGAAAGCGCAGCAATGCATGTGAATAAGCGCAGGCGATTATTCATTAAAGACGTTGGAAGGCAGGGAGAAGCGGTTCGGGGGGAGATTTGTCTCCTGGCAACGAATCTCCCCAAATCTGGCCGTCTGGCCTGAAAAGCAAACTTCTATTGTGTTGCTAGACCTGAATCAAAGTACAGACAGAACTCATGAGCCTACCCTTTGCTCTAGTGCATCTATAACATAATAGCCATTGTTATTCTTCACTTGTTGAGCCTTGTCTGGTTCAAACCATCATGCTAAACTGGTCTCTAAACACCTATTTTCATTTGTCCCTTTCTTGACTGTCCGTTGATTGACAATGAGCAGTTTCTGTGCTGATCAAATGGTTTCACTTTGTCCGTCATTTGCATAAACCCATTGTGCCAATCCTAATCCATGTGATGCTCTCACTGTAGGAGCAGGCGTATAGTTCATTAAGGGGACAGATCTGGATTTATGGAGAGGCCACCTAGGCCCAGGCCTTGGGCGGCAGGATTTTAGGGGGCGGGATTTCAGAAATGTAAATGTCCCGTGTGCCAATTCCCATGATGAAAATTTGAGCAAATTTGGTCTCTGCAATGATTGCAATAATACTGCTCCTATTTGAAAAGGTATTTGTTCACATTCACCAACAATTGTGACTTTCATGAACACAGAAAAACTTGTTTAGAGTTTTTTTTATTTTGTTTAAATTTTTGTTGTTGGTTTGAAACATTTACAAAATGCATAAACAAAAGCAAAAATAGGGTTTACTTGTAACTCTATGGGAACTGTGTTGTATCTATATGAAACCGCATATTAAGGTTTATATATACAGTGGTGTGAAAAACTATTTGCCCCCTTCCTGATTTCTTATTCTTTTG
>CM044431.1:33569551-33598305 GCA_024363595.1 Xenopus borealis
ATGCAAAAGAATAAGAAATCAGGAAGGGGGCAAATAGTTTTTCACACCACTGTATGTCCGGAACCTGCTACAGGCATGGGACCAGTTATCCAGAATGCTTGGGACCTGGAATTTTTTCGAATTTGGATCTTCATACCTTAAGTCTACTAGAAAATCATGTAAACATTAAATAAACCCAATAAGCTGTTTTTGTTTCCAATAAGGATTAATTATATCTTAGTTGGGATCAAGTACAAGCTACTGTTTTATTATTGCAGAGAAAAGTGAAATCATTTTAAAAAATTTGGATTATCTGGGTAAAATGGAGTCTATGGGGAAGGCCTTAACTTAATTCAGAGATTTCTGGATCATGGGTTTCCGGATAACTGATTCTATACCACTATTCCTGCTATTTTTGTATTTTTGCTTTCTAAAGTCATACATGTACTGATCATGTAAATGTTCATTTATACAGTATTATGCTAGCTGACCACCAATGTTTTATTTTAATACTCTATAGCCCCCTGCCACCAATTTACAAAAAAATTTTGGAGCCCCAAAATTTTTTTTTTTAACTTGTAAGAGGGGCCCTGGCACAAATGCCTTTTTTTTTTTTTTTTTGGGGCCCCAATTTTTTTTAACTTGTAAGAGGGGCCCTTTTATGGGGGGGACCTGGCACCAATGTTTTTTATTAACTTCTAAGGGAGCCCTGACCATCTGTGTGTGGGGGGTTACTTTTTTAGCACTGATGTCTTTTAACTCTGATGTGGAGTGGGCGGGATCAGGGGTGGGGCTTGGGTGCCAGGTTGGGCGGTGCCAAGGCTGCCCCGAAAATTTTGTTGTGCAGGGCCCCGTGATTTCTAGTAGCGGCACTGTCTACAGCACCCACCCTCCAAGTGCAACAGACCTGTAATGCGTTAGTACAGACAAAATTTGGGGCAAGAGAGGAAGACACACATTAAAAGAGAAGTAAACCCTTCCTTTAAAAAAAAAAACCCTCCCGCCCCCACCCCCCAGCATACTTGCTACCACAGGCAAATGCCCCTAAGGTTTTACTTGCCCTTCGAGGCATTCAGCCATCGTCTTCTTCAGTAATCTTTGTGTCTTCGTTCGGCTCTTCGCAATTCCCATGAGTTTCAGCGCATGAGCAGTTGTCTGGAAAATTGCAACTGTGCATGCTCCAAAACGCTGTTCAATAACGAAGATTATCGAAGAGAAGAAGATGGCTGCTGTGAACGCTGATGCCTGAATCTGCCTCGAGGGGTAAGTAAAAAATTAGGGGCATTTGCCCCAGGGTACCATGTAGGCTGCAGGGGGGGAGGGGGTCTATGGGTTTAGTTCTCCTTTAAAGAGCAAGTGAGGTTTGTACACAGAGGAAAGGTAGCTATTAACTAACATAAAACACTGGAAGGGTGAAAAGTGAATCTGAGACACATTTTAGACCATGAAGACTATGGGGCAAATTCACTAAGATCAGAAGAGTCGCTAACGTTAGCTTTGCTAGTGTTCGCCGCACTTCAGGTGAATTTTCGCCAGCGCTACGCAAATTCACTAAAATGCGAATTTACGCTCATGTTGGTGAATGGTAGCGTAGTTGCGCTAGTGTTATTTCGCTAGGCAGAGCGTTGTTACGTTACGAAGCCTAATTTGCATACGGCGGGAACTTTAAGTTATAATAGAAGTGTATGTTACAGCCACTACATTCCACTACACAAGCCCAGGAAACCTTTAATAAATAAAATAAAGTTGTCCTATTGCCCTACACATGTGCCCCCTGTATAGTTGTGTTGCCATATGTTAGGAAATGTAGGGGGGAAGGAGGGTAACCCCCCCCCCCCCAAAAAAAAAATCGATCTTTTTCAGACTATCACCCTCCAATGGTAAAACACGGCAGCGTTTTTTTGGGACTTACAAAAAGTTTTACATTTTGTTTCAACCTCCTATCTATTGGTCTGACCAGGCGAAGTAAAGTCTAACGTAAGTGCTAACGTTCAGGATAATGTTCATGTTAGTGAATTTGCGTAACTACGATCCTTCGTCAGTGTACAACTTCGCCTGGCGTAAGGGTGTGAAGTTGCGCAAGTCTATCTACTTCGCTAGAGAAAACTCGCCAGAGTCCGTGTTGGTGAATTTGCGAAGTTTCAAAATGATGTCACGCTGGCGAATTAGCGCTAGTGTTGGCCGCTTTGCGCTTTATTGAATTTGCCCCAATGTGTGTCCTTGAAAATGAGGTTAAATAAAGATAATTTACTTAGAGGGCACTTGAGTGTTTGCTCTCTCCTATAGACGTTGTTAGATGTTTGCAGGCAGCTCTTGTGGTTCTTCCAGAAACTCGAGGCGTGCCACCGAAAGTTTGTATATAACTTCCACATTTTTGTTTTTAGCGTTGGGTTTGTTTAGTGTATAGAAATATGTAGCCAAACACCTGCAGTTTTTTTGTTTTCCAGCAGACACAACTACTAGCTACTGAGTTCATGGGAAAAGTGGCAGAAAATGCAGATACAATAACTATACTAACTAGAAGAAAAACAACTTCTAGCCCAGCAACTGAATCTTGTCAAGACTTCAATTTGTACAGAAAGTAGTTCTGAAATCAATTTCTTTATGTAGGTGCAGTGTTCCATTTAAAAGCTCGGAAGCGGAGAGGTGCGGTGCTCCATCTGGTAAATAGTCAAGTAAGCTGTGCTTTTATCTACTGCCATTCTTACGTAACTAAAGAACGCCATCCAGGCAGAAACACCTCAAATAGCTTTGTTGTTGGACAATATCCGTGTAATGGCTGGAGAGTTCCATGTGCAAAACAAAAAGGCTCAAGAGGACGGAGCGCTTGGGTTCCACAGAAATATTAGAATATCAATGCAGTTAAAGGGGAATTCAACCCCTCCTCCGCTAACCTCCTCCCCTCCCCAGGGCAAATGCCCCCATGTCACTACTCACCCTCCATGCAGGTCCCCTCCAGCCAGGTTTCCAGGCGCCATCTTCAACAGCAACGTCTTCTTCTGTTGGCGGCAGCACATGCGCACAAAGTTCACGAAGTTCAACGATTGAACTTTGTGATCTTTCAACGCATGCACAGTAGTACAAAGTGGCAAATGTGTCCTACTGCGCATGCGCAGACTGAAGAAGACGTTGCTGTTGAAGATGGCGCCCGGGAACCTGCGTGGAGGGGACCTGCACGGAGGGGTAAGTAGTGACTTAGGGGCATTTGCCCTGGGGGGAGGGGGCCTACGGGTTTAGGGAGGGGGTCAGCGTGGGAGCTGTTGAATTCCCCTTTAGGTCTGAACAGAAACTCACAAAAGAAGTTGTTCTTCTGACAATAGTGTTTGATCATATACTTTGCATCAGAAAACCACACAGTGTGGATCTATTGTATCGGCAGAAGGCAATGGTGTAACAACATGGAAATACAGGTATGGGACCCGTTATCCAGAATGCCTGGGACCTTGGGTCTTCCGAAATAACCGATCTTTCCGTAATTTGATTCTTCATACCTTGTCTACTAGAAAATCAAACATAAACCCAATAGGCTGGTTTTGTTTCCAATAAGGATTAATTTTATCTTAGTTGGGATCAAGTACAAGTTACTGTTTTATTATTACAGAGAAAAAGGAAATCGTCTTTAAATATCTTTGGATAAAATGGAGTCTATGGGAGACAGCCTTTCTTTAATTTGGAACTTTCTGGATAATGGGTTTCCGGATAACAGATCCCAAGCCCATAAAGTCATATGGTTTTATGGCTGACGTGTAGAAGGTAATCCATGTGATGTGTCGCAAGAAACCTATGTAGGTTTTTAATGCTGGGGTGGTGGTTTAATCCTGGCGATGTTCTATTAGAATGTTGGAGCTTCTGGAGTTTACCACAAAGACATGAGACAATGGCTGGGGATGTTCCATCAGTAGCTCAGATGATTAAGGTTACAGCATTCCTTATGCAGGTGGGTAAGATCATTACCATGGACTCTGCATCTATATGTCATTTGGTTATTGCTACTGCAGCTGATACATATTTATAACGCACCCCCTTCATTATAGGAAGGCAGACCAAAATATATTTAGATTTTCGTTACAAAGATTTGACTGTAGCCAATGTGGGAAAATGAGGTTTAATAAGAGCACTGTGTACTACAATACTATACAAAAAAAAGGAAAGGGCAGCTGGGATATTACAGTAGATCGGAGCTGCTTCATGAAATTTAGTAATAGGAGAATAGGCTCAAAAGCACAAACATTTCATGTATTGACGGTCACTATTTTATGTATTTAAAGAGCCACAGATCCCCGAGTAAAGCTTCAATGTTAAAAGTGAAGTATTCCATTGAGTAGGCAGAACAGCAGCTGGCTAAATATTAACTCCAATGTGGGAAAATAGCACAAAGGGGATTATTTTTAACTCTGCAAGGCAGCCGAAATACTGTCTGGAGCAATTATGGGGTATATTTATCAAAGAGTGAAGTTCTGCCACTAGGCTGAAATTCCGCCACTCTCCATTCATTTCTATGGGATTTTTAAAGTCGTATTTATCAAAGGGTGAAATTTCACTTTCACCCATTGATGAATACCCCCTTTCAAAATCCCATAGAAATCAATGGATAAATTTACCCCTATATTTTCAGGAAGAATAGGTATTCTAGCGTAGTCGGCCCCAGTTTCCCCTTGTGAACACAATAAACACCTTGTAATGATATGTATATATATATTTCTCAAAAAGGAGCTCTCGCAGGTCTTACGAGTGATCAAAAACCGTTTCATGTGGGCTCCTTTTTGAGGAATATATTGGCGACACATTTGAGGATCGCACCCAGGCAGCCATTTGTATTGACTATTTCATTACTGGCGATATTCCAATAGTATATATATATATTATATATGTGTAGTGTAAATCTGTGTTGACGGCGCAACACCTTTTTCGGACTATTAGTCTTACGACATGGACCTGTATATGCAACATCCCTGGGTCTGAACACTTTATATAAGTGAATAGCATCCCAGCAGTTATTATAATATATCATTGTGATAAGTTGCTTGGATAGCAGTGGGCTAAATGATTGTTATGTTGGTTCAGGGCAAGCAGTCAGACAAGGAACTTGTGGTACATTTATAACAACATGGCAGGTAAGACAGCCCTGCTCCATACTTGCTCTCAGCTTAGACAGGAACAATATCAATCATAAAGCAATGGCAAAACAGCAGGAATGCCCTTAACCAAAGGAAGGTACCTCTTAAAGGAGAACTAAACCCTTTATTAAAAAACCCTAACCCACATAGACCCCCCCAGCCTAGCTGTTGTTACCCCTGGTAAATGCCCCTAATCATTTACTCTCCCCTCGGTGCAGATTCCGGGCATCAGAGTTCACCCTCGGTGCAGATCAGATGGGACTGGCAATCTGTGGGTTCTGGCAAATGCCAGAGGGGCTGCCATAAGATGCCATTGCAAGTCAGTATTTAGTGGGCTGGTGGGGAGCTGATTGGGCCTCTCTGTACTTGTAATGCCAGGGACTATTTTGACTCCCAGTCCAGACCTGGTGCAGATTCTGGGCATTAGAGGTCACAGGCGCCATGTTCATCTCTTCAGTAATCTTTGGGAAGAGAGTGTCATTCCTGCGTATGCACGGTTGAGTTAGGGGCGTTTACCAGGGGTATCAGCTAGGCTGGGTGGGAGCAGGGAGGGGGTCTATGTGGGGTAGAGGTTTTTTTTAATTAAGGGTTTAGTTCTCCTTTCACTTGGCTTTTGCCTACCCCTTTTCCGTTTTTGTGGCCCTCTTTGGTTTTCGCCTCTGTCGCTCTCCCCCCATCTCGTGGGCGCAGGCTGGCCAGCCAGGTTGCCCTGGGCTTGGTCACACCGTTGACTTGGTTTAAACAGGTACATTGATCATTGGACAATGTGGCACCCCCTGCATTTGTTTTTGGACTATATAAAACTCTAATGAATACGATGAAGTTGCCCAACCAGAAGTAGCCAGAGTCACAGGAAAATATATAAAGCTGTCCGACCACAGACTGGAATTGTACTTTGTAGCCCGTAACTCTGCCAGTTGATCTTTCTGGGTTAACTGGCATTTTAGCTGAACTAAAGTCTCTCAAACATGAAGTCTTTAGACACTAAACTCCATAACCTTGATAAGGGCTTTTAGCAACCAATACGTATGATGGGAAAAGTTGAGAACTCCTGTTTATAAGGAAATAAAAGTCTTGTTTTCCCATTACGAGAGAAAGGAGGGAGTCTGAGTCACACAGATAAGAAAAACATTATGCAAGTGAATCTTTCCAAAGAGCTTTCTTATCAAGGAAAATCATAAAAAAAAAATATTGTAGTTACTTTCATTTTTTTAACTTAATATCTTTATAAACATGGAGAAGACCAAGCCTGGGAAATGAGTGGATGGAGTCTCACCTGCTGGCCCAATAGTCACTGGCACCTCCCTGTCTATCTGCTAGCCTTTGGCTTACTCTGATAATTAGCCTTGGACTATCAGTTGGTTTATCTCTGAGCTCCAGATTGCACCCGAGCAATTACAGACACCTCCTAGTGTTTACCTTTGTAATTAATAGTAGGCCTTTTATGGATCAGGGGAGATTAGTTATTATTAAATGGTGAAATCACATGGACTAACTTGTGTCAATAACTTCATTCTTTGTAACAGCTCCAGGCTGGGCCTTCCTGTAAAAAAATCTTTAGAGGGGCCTGGTGATGACTGAAGGGAGCAGCAGCCTCCGCCCCCCCCCGAAGAATCATTGATGGGACCCAACTGTGAGGAGCAGATTTTTTTCGCCTCTCCCTGGCGAAAAAAACATCGAAGGCAGGAAGGGAGCAGCTTCCACCCCTGTGAAAAATCATTGATGCCCCCCCCCCCCCCCCCCCGACTCTCCCCTCCAACCTAGAAGCAACTCCTAATGGCCTCCCCTGCGACAAATAGGGGAATGTAATACATGTCGGTAACGCAAAAACTATTCGCAATGCAAAAAGTTAAGCCTTTGCGTGAACAAATTTGCGTGAATGCAATACACCTTTTGCGAACCCGGAAACTGTTTAGTGACCACTTCTTACTGAAAAAGTCGCAAAGTTTGCTCCAAAAGATTACGACACCTTCAAGCACTTCTTGTGTGCGCAATTACAATCCGCAATGCGCAATAACGATTCGCAATGCAATGACCGTTTAAGGAACAATATTACATTTCGAGAAGTGGATTTTTACTCTTTTTGGTGCGCATTGTTTTTTTCTCTTTGCGACACTAATTACAATTCCCCCCAAAATCTTTAAAGGGGCCCAGCACCGACTGCAGGGAGCAGCTTCCTGGCTTGGGTAGAAACTGACTCCAAGCTATAGAAGAAGCTGACCCCAAGGTGCCTTTTCCCTGGGCCTCCCTGCAGGCTCTGCTTTCTCTATAGTTACGCCACTGCATTGTGATACACACAATATATAGTATGGCTTGGTGCAACACAGTGACACTTTAGTGGGATACCAGCAGCCTGGAAGTTAGTTACTTTTTTCACTGCCCCTCAAAATATCATCAACGTGACTACACCTAGGACAATGCTGGCCAACATTTTCCAACTATTCATTAAAACATGTCTTTGGGTCTACAGAGCTGTCTGCTGTTTAACCTGAGCCTTTTCCCCTTTGAATAGCTGCACCCTTAGCTACACAGCAGCTTATTTATATAAACAATAGTAGTGTTTCTGAAGCAAACACACCGGTTTTACCGTATTTTTATTAATTTAAAACACTTTCATTTTATGATACTACTGTTCCTTTAAAGAGAATCTTACTTTCTAAGACTTCATCCACACAAGCAGATTCGGCCCCAGCGACAAATCGCCTCTTCTTTGGGGGGGACAATCTCCCCGAACTGCCTTCTCCCCGCCCTCCGCTGCCTAACATGAAAGTCGCCTGAGGCAATTCACATGTGGCGTTTTGTTCTCTGAAGTCGCCCGAAGTTTCCTCGTGAGGCAACTTAAGGTGACTTCACCTGAAATGCCGCGTTTGAATTGCAGCAAAGATTTTCATGAGAACCAGCGGAGGGCAGGGAAAAGGCCACGAAGAAGAGGCGATTTGTCGCTGGGGCGACTAATCTCCCGGAATCTGCTGGTGTGGATGAAGCCTAAGAACACTGGGGTGTAATTCGTCTGGCCCAGAAGCATCATTGCCTTTTCTTTGTCAGAGGACAAGGTTTTCTCTTAATCAAAGGAAATGTGGGCGCTCAAAGAAAATAAAATACTTTGCAGTCTTTCCTGTAAGTTCTGTAACCAGTAGGCCTTGTGTTTTACCCTTAATACATACAAAGGTGGGTATGAACAATGTTTAATATGGTTGCGCTATATGTTCTCCCATTCTACAGAGAAGTACTAGCCCTTTTAGCACTTGGGGTAGCCTTGACCTTGTACATCCCCCTGGTTCTAGCAGTATCGAACACTATTGCTATAACAACATTTCATGCAGGCTTTTGTCCTCTCTCACCGATGCTTTGGGCAAAAGTGAAAATCCCTGATATTTTGAGGTTTTATTTAGGTCCAAAGTCAAGGATTTTACTGTTCGCCAGTAGTGGTTGACCTTGGAGAATGTTTCTTGCTATCCCTCGACTCTGTCCGTAAGCGGAGCTCACTCATAGGTAAAGTTATGCCAAGTCTTTGGTGCTACTCCAGAAAAAGATCCAAACACTTTGGGTAAGTGATGCGGGGAAGCTCCCCTGCAGTTTATTCAAGTCACGTGATGTAACGTTTCGGGGGCGTGCCCCTTCGTCAGACATGCAGATACAAACTTAGTGAAGTGATTTATAGTTGCACAAATTATCATATCAAATTATCCACACATGTTTAAATAACAACGTTCTCCTGAAAAAATTTTTAAAAAACTTTTTCCATCAATCTTTGAAAAAGTTTCTCACAGATGATCACACATCGGATTGTATAGAGTAATTTTATATATCCCATAAAAGCATTTTTAAAATTTTTTTCAGGAGAACGTTGTTATTTAAACATGTGTGGATAATTTGATATGATAATTTGTGCAACTATAAATCACTTCACTAAGTTTGTATCTGCATGTCTGACGAAGGGGCACGCCCCCGAAACGTTACATCACGTGACTTGAATAAACTGCAGGGGAGCTTCCCCGCATCACTTACCCAAAGTGTTTGGATCTTTTTCTGGAGTGATTAATAGGGAGAGGTGCCGATCCCCTCCATCCTACACGGGGGTAATTATCGACTGGAGAGGCTAAGGGCACAGGTAAATTACTTGCAAAGTCTTTGGTGCTAGTCATCATGATTCCCCACTTATATTGCAGTACAAATTTTGATTTAGTGCAGTAGCCAAGCTCCCCACAATAATACTTATGGACACTCTTAAAGCTCACTTTCTGGACTACCTTCTGATATAACCTTATAATACACAAAAGCCATAAATATCATAAATGATATCCTTATAAACCATGACTAGTGATGTCATCGTTTATAAATGGTGAGCAGTGATGTCATTTCTGTCACACGACTCACTAAAACTTGGATATTAGAAGTAACCTCGGAGTTCCATGACCTATATAAAAACACCTTCTGCCTCATTCATTTATATGGTCATGAACCTCCTCAGTAACTTATAATACCCTTATATTTTACAAGAGGGAATTCTTTATTCACTATATAATACACAAGAGCCATCCATATCCTGCAAATTATATCCTTATAAAGGCGCTTTATGATGTCATTGGAGCTTAGTGATGACATTACTCTCACAAGGATCCCTGAAACGTGTGTATTATAATAAAGTACACCATGTTGCAAATATGAGAATATTATCACCTAGGAGTTCCATGACCTGTATAAAAGCACTCTGTCTCTGGCGTTGTGTTTTTAATATGGTCATGGAACTTCTCGGTGACTTATGATATCCTTATATTTTACTAGAGGGGGTACTTTATTTACTGTATATTTTACACCATGGTTTGTGATAGTGAATCATGCAGAACTATAGGTTCTATGCAGGACGCTGGCACTTTGCAGAGGGATTTGACTAAATCGGAAAACTGGGCAGCAAACTGGAAAATGCAATAATAACATAAATGCAAGTTATACAACAAATGGCAGTGTGTTGGGAGTTTCCTTAAATGAGAAGCATCTTGGGGCTTTTATAGATAACAGGAAAGCAAATAAAGTTCTGTCTTGCATAAAAAAGGGCATTAACTCAAGAAATGCAACCATCGTTTTGCCTCTTTATAGGTCCCTGGTAAGGCCTCATCTTGAGTATGCAGTACAGTTTTTTGTGTTCCATTCCTTATAGGGATACTTTCACGGGAAAATGCATCAGTTAATAGTACTGCTTCAGCAGATTTCTACACTGAATTTTTTTTTTTTTTTAAAAGCAAAGTGATTTTTTAATGTTTCATTTTGAAATTTGGCACATATTGTCCATTTCTCTGGAGCCCTCCGATCATGTGACTGGTCACTTTACAGCTACACTGGAAGCAGCCCTTCAGCAGCCTGACAGAAGCTTCCTGACACCTCTGCTGATGGATTTGGTTGCATTGTTAGCTCCTGAGCCCCACCTGGTGGTAGGCATGGACATGAGAATAGCACCAAAGTAGGAAAACCCCTTCCAGGTGTAATATTGCAACAAGACCTAGGGCTGTGGTATAATACAATGACAAGGGGAGAAACAGTAGGGGGCAGATTTATCATTGGTCGAATTAAAAATAATTTGACCATGTGAATAGTGAGGGAAGTAAAATCCTTCGAATTCGAAGGATTTTACCGCTATATTCGAACGATCGAATAGGAAAAATTTGATCGTTCGATTAAAGATTCGATCGATCAAAAATTTAATTTGAACGATTTTAACCCTTCCATCGAAATTTTCCTATTCGATCACAAAACAACTTTAAAACACCTTTGGGAGCTTCCCATAGGGTTTTAAAGCAATTCGGTAGGTTCAATCTGGCGAACTGGCCTATAAAATGTTTTTTTTAAAGGGGAATTACTTTGACCAGCGAATATTCGAATACAATTAAATTTTAATATTCGAATTATTCGAATTGGTCGAATATTGAAAATTCAATGGCCTCATTTGCATAGTTGAAATTCAAATCTATTTGAAAATTCGGTTGAATTTCGAAACCTTAATGCGAATTTGATTAATCTGCCCCTAGGTGTCTCAAAGTTCCATCCTGAAGTGCTGGCTCCTCAGAATTAGGCGCGATGCACAGCGATGTCCCCTTCACACCAATGTGATTCTGTCATGATTTTTATGATGTTTTTATTTCTAAATTATACTGTTTACACTGCAAATAATTCATTCTACAATATAAAATGTAATTCCTGAACCAGTAAGTGTATTTTTTAGTTGTGATATTTGTGTGTAGGCAGCCATCTCGGGTCATTTTGCCTGGTCATGTGCTTTCAGAAAGAGCCAGCACTTTAGGATGGAACTGCTTTCTGGCAGGCTGTTGTTTCTCCTCATTGTAACTGAAGGAGTCACAGTGGGACCTGGATTTTACTATTGAGTGCTGTTCTTAGATCTACCAGGCAGCTGTTATCTTGTGTTAAGCTGGACATACAGGGGCAGATAAAGCTGCCAATATCGGTCATTTAGACCAATTTGACAGTTTATCTGCCCGTGTATGGGGCTTCCGATGGGTCTTACCGACAGATATCTGGACATATCGATTGGAAAGGGCGGATTTCCAACCTGTCGGAAGTCCATTGCACTTCTCGTAATCCGAGTAAGAGTGACTGAAGTTTATCAGAGCACAAGTCACTTGACTTGGGCAGCTGGGAAACTGACAATATGTCTAGCCCCATGTCAGATTTCAAAATAAAAAAATCTGTTTGCTCTTTTGAGAATTGGATTTCGGTGCAGAAATTATTAGCAGCACTATTAACTGATGCGTTTTGACTACTGGGGAAATTAGTCGCCCAGAGACAAATTGCCTCTTCTTTGTACAACTAATCTCCCCTAAATGCCTTCCCGCAGGCTATAGTGTAAATCGCTGGCATTTGGGGGAGATTAGTCGCCCGAAGAAGAGGCGATTTGTCGCTGGGCAACTAATATCCCCCAGTAGCCTCGTGTGTCACCACCCTAAGAAAAATACTTTTGTTGGTTCAAGCATAACTTTTTAAATAGTAGTGAATTATTTGCAATGTAATCAGTGTAATTTAGAAATAAAAAGTAAATCCGAAAAATCATGACAGAATCCCTTTACAAGGTAGATAAATGAGCTGGAGAGAGTGCAGAGACTAAGTGCAACTTAACTGGTTAGAGGGATGGAAAACTTACATTATGACTGTCCAGGTTGGGGTTGTTTTCTCTGGAAAAAAGGTGCTTGCGAGGGGACATGATTACACTTTACATTAGAAGACATAGGTGTATATAGTTGATGTGAGTGTATGGAGGGGTCAGTGTTTGTATGGACACCTAGGGGCAGATTTACTAAATTCGTGTGAAGGATTTGAATATTCGCTCGAATAATCTCGATTCGAATATGTAAATTAAGCATTTTCGACTATCGATTATAGAATATTCGTCGCATCGAATAGATCGAATAAACGTGCTCAAAACTGGCTATTATTTTATTCGCCAGTCGTATTCGAGGGCTAAAAGTCCTCAACAATTCGACCCTTAGTAAATCTGCCCTTTTGGAGGTGTTGAACTTTGGACGTTTCTGTGTAACTATGGGTGTATATAATTTTTACAATACGCAAGAATCAGGGAGTCAGATGACTCGGGTGACAAAAGAATATATTAGAAATGTTATTTTATGTTTTCTAGCTGTATGCAGAAACCACTCACGTTTATACCTGTGCGAAATGCCACTAGTCACAAGCAATTAGTTGTTTGTAGGCCTTACGGCAAATAAATGGGTATATTTAGTGTGTGCAACACAAAGAGAGCGGTGTGCATGTGTGTACTAAACTCTGCCCTGGATTTAGCCAAACTGCATGTAAATAACATCCATAAAAGCCACACAGCTTGTTGTTGTTGTTGTTCTACAATGCGCTGCCTTGTCACACACTGTGTATGTTGTGTAGTTTGCGTTTGTGATGCAATGTGTGCTTAGGGCGGGATGTTTACTCTCTGGTCACAGAGATGGGGCACATGCTGGGCCATGATTCACAGTTGTGATTTGTCATTGTTTATTAGCAGTTAAAGGGCCAGTAGCATGAAAACTGTTGTGTAAATTCTAAAGGCTAATTGTTTGTCCTTGCAGGGCTGCTGCTTTTGTCCCGTGATCTCTTTTATAGCTACATTAGTCTAATTCATATATACACCAAGATCTGCTCACTTGGCAAGGTCGCCTAGGTGATGAGCTTAGTCAGGCTGATCAAAGCTGCATAACTCCCAACATTTTGGAAATAGAAAGAGGGACTAAAATATTTTCCATGCTGTGAAAGTTTTGACCATGCACATTTTGTGGCCACACCCCCTAATTACCATGTCCATTTTACAAGATTTAGCAGGTTATGAAAATTTGAACACAATTCTGTGGTTTTGATGTTATTACAGCTAAATGGAGGTGAATTGCCCTTTAACCAGCAAATCACCGTTTTTCCCAAGAGACCTGTTAGATAAAGCGTTACAGTTGCTTTGCTTATCTTAAATTGTTCCAAAATTATCTAACTATCTATTCTGTGCTCTCCAATAGCCAGTTTAAGTTGGAAACGTATCTTTTTTTTTCTGACTGTTCAGTGCAGATCCGGACATTTCAGTGACAATTCTGGGACTGCGGGTTGAGCTTTCAAAATCAGGACTGTCCAGTGAAAAACGGGACTGTTAGTGGCAGGGCCGGGGTAGGCAGAAGAGGCAGCTGCCTATGGCGCCAATAATAGGGGGGGCGCTAGGCAACTGGCGCTAAAATTGTCTTCTGCCTCCCTGGCTCAGCCCTACCCTCCATCCCTCCCTTCGTCACTTCCCCTCACTCTGCACACATTCTCACATGTGCACGAGGGGGCGGGACTTGCGTGAGGGGGCGGGGCTTGTCAATGTCGCCAAATGAACGGATCTCTCCCCGATATGCCCACCTTGAGCAATATCGGGCTGATCCAATCGTGGGCTGCAGGGCCCAACGTTCAGGTCGGAACGGCGCAGATACGGGTGGTCGGATCGCAGGACCACATCAACTAACAGATGCAGCTGCGATCCAACGGGATTTTTAGTCCCGTCCGATCGACATTTGGTCGACTTTTGGTCAGATATCGATCTGGGAAGCCCATCGGAGGGCCCCACACACGGCCGACGAGATGCCAACTCAGTCTGTTGCCCCGTGTATGGCCACCTTTACTGTAACAGGAAGAAGTGCGGAAGCAAAAGACACAAATGTCTGTTAATTGGCTCATGTGACCTAACATGTATGGTTCCTTTGTGTGCACCGTGAATCATAGGATCCCCTTGTTTTCTAAAATGGCAGTTTTCTATTTATGATTACCCAATGCAACATAAAGCTAAAAGTGTATTGTTATAAAAATGGTTTATTTACATGAAGCAGGGTTTTACATATGAGCTGTTTTATGCAATTTCTTTTTATAGAGACCTACATTGTTGAGGGGTATAGTTTTCCTTTTTAAGACTGCAAAGTCATTGGTGTAACCTCAAAGTTTCTGCCCCCCCCCCCCCCAAGAAAAAAAAATCCTTGCGGGACCCAGGGAGTGCAGTCCCTCCTTAGAGGAAACTATACCAGGATGTAGTGCTAGACATTGAACTAAATGAATGGAATGATAATTAAATGCTACATGGTTCTAATTCCCTCCTGAGAACCGAACATTGTTGGGACTTTTCCTATAAATGGAATAAAAAACACACCCAGTAAGTGTCTGGTCCTATAAGTCACTCTAAAGCCGAGTGTAGAGGAAGAGAAGACGCTAAAAGTAATGACTTTGTGTAGTTGAAGCAATTCACTTGTGGCACAAGGGGGGAGGGATAAATGACAGATGAGTTCAGTTCCATTAAAGAACTCTTCTATAAGACACGAGCACCCGGGATGTGTCAGCTCTTGTATTATACACGGGTGCCCTGCTTGGATACATGGCACATTCAAGTGGCACAATAATGAAAACAACATATTTCTCACAAGGGAATTCATAAACTCTCTGCTCTGGAAAGGAGAAGCCGACGGGTAACACTGAGCAAACTGCCAATAATGGATGTTTTTCATATTGGGCTGAACAATGAAATACGCAGTATACTTGTATACACTTTACACTACACTTGTATACTTGTATACACTTTACACTGCACTCGTATACTTGTATACACTTTACACTACACTCGTATACTCTGAGACAAACCGCAATCTCTCCAGACTAGAATCCGCTCTTCAACCGATCCTAATGGATCATCATAACAAGTTGTTGTACCGCCGTCCATTCTATTAAACGCGCACTCGTTATTTCTCCCCCCGGTTTTCTGATACAAATCCGTTTGTGTTTTGCAGGGATTGGAATGTAGGAAGCGTGTCCCCCTGTGCTGATATTTAATGGAATAGCTTCCAGGTAAGTGTCTGAGGCGTGACCGCTAAATGAAAACAAATCTATATATTCTATATCGTTAACATCAAGGGTCCCCAACCTTTTTTGTTGAGGCAAAACTTTTCGGGTGGTGGTCTGTGTCCAATTGGGCATGCCGGACATGGCTCTAATAGGTGCCAATAAACACACACATAATTCTGGCCAGTCTGGACAATGTTGACCGATCATGTTCTTATAGGACATGTTGGTTTCACCTATGATCTTATAAGTGCATATTAACATTAAATCTGCTCGCTGATCAGAAACATCATGCCTGTTCCACAGTTGCCAAAGATTGGGGTGAATCTAGATTGTTGTACCTACCCATTTTCCAGTTTTAACCATATTACCCCAACCCCTACTGTAAATTATTATAAGATCTAAGTCACAGAGGGGTTATGTGACCATAGACCATTTATACAGGTCACGTAACTCCGAGGTGACTTCTGATGTCTTTATAATGCATAATGTACCCCCTACTGAAATTTATCTACAGTGAATTGATGGGGGGGGGGGTCAGCGTCCATTCTGGTCCAATTCGAGTGTGACGGCGTCGAACAGTGGGGGACCCCTGTTATAAACGGTGCATCAGAATGCGCCGCTTATATAACTAAGATATAATTAATCCTTATTGGAAGCAAAACCAGCCTATTGGGTTTATTTAATGTTTACATGATTTTCTACTAGACTTAAGGTATGAAGATCCAAATTACAGAAAGATCTGTTATCCAGGAAAACCCCAGGTCCCAGGAATTTTGGATAACAGGTCCCATACCTGTGTTTGCATATTTGTGCAGGGTAATTGAAACAGTCCAATTTAGTCTGTTTAGATAACGAAGAACAAAGAGACCAGTTCAAGCAAACTGCTTCTATTAACTTACCTTTGAGCACATGAACCCAGTTCCTCCAAACTCTAAGATCACTGAAACGCATGCGGATCACGTCCGTGTTTTTGGCGCAGTTCGCATTGTGGTTTTTTTAGCATCATTGTGCCATTGCCTAGTCTGATTTAGTGTATCTCGGCGGTGGTTGGCTTTTTTTTTTTTTTAAACTATGGTGCAAACCACGCTGAAAATGCAGCTGCGATCTGCATGTGTCCACGTCCTTAGGGGGTGAGAGTCTTTGAGTCCCTGGTCATCGCTCAGCCATTGGTCCGTTGTTATCTCAATTCCAATGAGCTAGCGGGGGGCTAGCCGTAACTAGTGAAGATGTCTGTAGTAGCTGGTGAGCTAGTCCTGGTCCAAGATGGACATTGGCGTCATCTTTAGAGTAGCCACATGTAGCCTGATGATTCCATTTCTGTTTAACAAAGCAATAACGAATATCTTCTATTTTCCTATATTTGCCCACAGGTATTAAGCGACGCAATCCAGATGGGGTGCAATTGCTGTAGGCTGTGTCACAGGTAGGTTACTCCAAAATGTTTTAAGACCAACTGGTCATGCATGCATAGAGACATGGCTACTGAGTGGTTTCATTCAAGTTACACCATAACGGGGAAAGCCTTTCTCTGTCTTTTATCCTCCATATCTGTATAGTTGTTCCCCAATGAGCCTCATGTTTGTTTCTGCTTTTGTTTGTATAAAATAAAGGTAATCCACATTAATCCCAATGATGATAATGGCTTTGGCAAGAAGCTCCAACATATGTTTAAAAAAACATAACTGAAACTACCAGTAGGAAAGTTGGCACAAGTGCAGAGAATGCCACACACTTTTAGGGGCACCATGAATAGATTTCAAAAGATTAAGTGAGGTGACTTCAAATTCTTTAACCTAGCTTAATCACATTGCACGGAGCCCACCCAACACTAAACACATCTATTTAGCTATGGGGTTGGCGGGTGCCATTTTGTGCCTCTTCAGGTCGTCTTCTTAGCAGATGGGGACCCTGACTTGAACTGGGCATGCTTTTGGTGTTGGTGGTCTCCATCCTGAAGCAGCACAAGATGGTTCCCAGAACCCTCATGCACTATTGTGTTTCCTAGAACAAGACTTCTGCGATGAATTAATTTTGCATAATGGTGATTTTATTGGCTCACTAAAAAGCAGACAAAAGGCCTCACTGGGCCCTTTATCAAGCCTCGGCATTAAGAGGGTCCTAAGTGGGGCAGTTCAGTAGGGCTCTGAAAGGGGACCGATATTTTACTGAAGGTTTTGTTAAGTTTGAGAGCTATTAATTAAAATACAAAATCAAATGAATAACTGGAACTTTGTGTTTGCTCAGTTATACAGTTGAGACCGATACAGTACAAGGAAATGGATATGTAAATGAAGCACTCAGCTCTCCTCCCAGTGAGTGCGACTGGTCCAAGACTGAGACCATAACCATCACTGATCTTCTCAATGAAGAACAGAAAAAACTAGAACGGGAAAAACTCAGTAGTTCGCAGGATACACATGTTGGAGAGGAAAAGAATAATGAGAAAAACTATGAGATTGACCCTCCCATATATATCTTGGACTTGAACTCCAATGGTGAAATCCCACAGAACTACCGTTCCCCATCCACAAACACCCCTCAACAAGACAATGATAAAAAACGGATCTCAGAAGAGCCTGAATGTATTCAGCATGAACTCTTTGGTTCCACACTTAAGACCAGTTCCCTAACTGAAAGTGGCATCTTAGATGCGTTAAAAGATGACTTGTTAAAGCACAGCGATCATAAGTCGGATTCTCCTGACAATGATCAAAAACATGCACCAAAAGCTTATGGTGATCCTCCAGAAGAGCCTCAAAGTGACCCCAAATCAAGCACTGTGTTGAAAGGTGAGGATAAAAGTTCTTTGGTGGCCCTCATGCTTGCTAGAAATTCACTGAGAGGTCCAATGAGTGGGCCTAGTGTGGAACTACAATATGAAGACATGGATCCAGATGTTGCAGAGGCTTTGGCTGCCATAGCAGCTGCTCTGGCTGGAGAAGACTTTGAAGACAGTTAATTGTGGAATGAATGTGTTACATTTGTGTTTCTGGAAATGAAACTTTTGTTATTCTTTTAATCTCAAGGGACGAGACTATAAAAAAAATTGCAGACTTTTTGTACAAGATTGACTTAGGGTCAAGTGTGGCCAAAACACAGAAAACTCTGTATATGTATGTATGTATATATATATAGAGAGAGAGAACTATCATGAATGCTACAAGTGTGAATGGTCTTATTATCTGGATTTGTAGACAGAAATGTTACATTGATACCATGAAATTGGTTATTGCCTCTGGTAGACCTGCATCCTTGGGAGTGAGGTTGCGTGTAATACTGTATACCATGCTGGACAGAAACTACATTGAAAACAGAATTTGAGAGCCTGATCTAGACCTACAACACTTCATCTGTACTTCCATTTTACCCATGTGAGGTCCCTTATCCTCCCGACTGCCTTTATAACCAACACTGGATCAGTCATTTCAAGACTACAGTTTAATTAATATATACAGGTCCTAAATATGGCGCCCTGTTTTCAAATGATTGTTCAGAGAATCTATTGACCATGTAACAATATTTCAGACTCCAGGTTGCCCCGTTATCAATACACAATCCAGGATTTGTTTAGAGAGGCCTAAGAGAAATGGTCGGCCATATTTTTTACAGTCAAAACTGTATTCAGTTGAAGGGCAAAGCGATCACTTTATGAATACCGATATAAAACGTTCCAGCTCTAATGTGGAACAATCACAAGGTACTGAGAGTGGAACTGAACCCTCACTTCCTTCACTTTTATTTTATGTATATTTATATACAGTTAATATCTGATTTAACCTGATTTACTAGATTATTTCTAGGTTGAATTTGTTGTTTTTTTAAACACCTTCAGAAAGATCCAAAGCCATTTATTTCTCTGTAAACAATGGTATATTTTTTTATAGAAAAAAATTTTTTGTGCCCATTTGCTTAGTAAAACCCCATGAGATTACAAATGTGTTTCTTTATCTTCTCTGAAAATAGAGGCAGAACCTGGCGAATATGACAAACGTCAAATTATATTGCATTCCAGATCTTAAGTGCCATTGAAACAGTTACGTGTCTAGCTGAATATACAGTAATGATTAATTATGCATCCTGGGGGGGAGCCATAGACAAGTGAGTAAGTATGCAACAGATATGTAGTCAACATAAAACCAAAGCACATGGATGAGGTTGAAGGAGCAAACAAAGAAATCAAGGTAAGGTTTCTTTCCAGCCGCCTGGCAGGCAGACGTCCTATATTTAAGGAGAACCATGCCCTTCTGAATATCTCCTTGTTTGAGTTTGACCCATGTTGTATGCATAATCAGTCATGTGGATTGCTAGCCAATAAAAAGTGCTGAAATCCTGCTGCTGCGTAAATGAGCTCCATTCCACTTGCATGAAGGTTGCATCATGACCTGACGTTTGTGTGAAGTAGAAAGTTGCGAGGTTAAATGGTCATGGTAAAGGTAGATGTTACAATTATAATCTTTTCTAGAAAATGTCAAGAAAGATTGTATGTTTCAATACACACGTGTAGAGGTGAATGGTCAGATATACAGGTAGAAACAATAGAATTCTGTCTGTACCTGATTATTCAGTAATAGCTTTAGTCTTCTGCCATTGAGCTTGTCTCCGAGCGTACACTCACTGAATATCTTATGAAAATTAATTAAATACGATATTATCAGTGCGTCTATGGTTACCTTTAGGGTGATGACACATGAGGCTACTGGGGGAGATAAGTCACCCAGCGATAGAAAGCCTCTTCTTCAGGCAACTCGTCTCCCCTAAATGCCTTCCTGCCAGCAGGATCGCACTCGGGAAAATTAGTTTTCCAAAGTTGCCAAGGAAACTTTGGGCGAATTCAGACAACACAGTGCCCTACACGTTATCAGTGGCCCACCATGCAATTAAAAGCATGTATGAGACCATAGACCTAAGGTGGACACGCGCACGCTTACGTGTCCGTCTGGACAGGAGACAAGCCGAACTATATCAGCCAGCCAAGATGGAAAGTTTTGAGTGGGCGCCTTTGAAGGCACCTGAACATTGGCTAGACTTTATCTCTGAATCATCAGACTGAGGTCACAGGAAAGATTGTAATGGTTACTTGTATGGTCACCTTAAGAACTACTTGTCATACTATAGGGATGCAGGAATTCTTGCTTACTGCTCTCCTGTCCTGGGACACCACAGCTTTAAGGAGCTGACATTGGGATTATAGACATAGGCTGAGATTACAGTCCATGCGCAGCTCTGATCAAGTTTTCACATGCCCATAAGATGAAAGGTGCGTTTCAATTAAACCCAGAAGTGAGTATAGAGTTCTGTGTGTTCCTCTCTGAATTAGAGTAGTCAAGGTAAGTAATGTTTTTTTTGTGCAGCCATTCACAGCAACAAGTGCCCTTTTTATTCAAGGTGAAATCAGATCTTGGTGGCACTGTTTAAATCTTCTTACTGGAAGTGATAAAAGCCACACAAACCCTTATTGTTCACTACACCGAGCGCATGATGTTTCCTAGTAACCTCTTGAAAGCCATTCTTCCACTGCGGTTTTCTCTCTTTGGGCCGAAGGAAAATATAACTTAACAAACATTAAGTCTTATTTATAACGGAATATAAAATACAGAATTGAAATACAACAGATATCCCCCACGTTTTCTTGCATGCAGCTACTCTGTCTCAAATCACTGCGCATCGTTGCTTTCAAGGGGTTATTCTTGGGCTAAACAGAATGGCGAGGTAGGGTTGTCTTTCTTCTGCGTCCCTCCATGTCAGTACACATGGGCAGTATTGCCCCTCCCAGACCTGGAGGTAGGACCAATAACAGCCAATCAAAATGAATCATGGCCTAGAAGACCACAGGACTTCCTCCTCACCACTGTTCTATTTGTTTCCTGATGGTTTCTAGGGTGTTTGAGTTGTGAGATGGCCACTGCAATTATTCTGGTTATGTCCTTTTGTTTTAACAGTTGCAGGATTTTAGTTCTTCCCCAGGTGGGGTTTTATGTCCGATAGCCATATTGTAGGAATCCCTATAGTCGCTGAGGGAACCCTTTAAGTAGAATATGGATATTCTTGGATGGATGTGATGCTGGCCTTATTACTCAAGGCCTCCTTAGCATCCGTTTTATTGACTTATGTTGGTTATTCCCACCCCTTGTTTTTGGGGCATAGCTTGGTAGAATGGGCAGTTTTACTGTCTGAAGATAAAGAGCCTCATCCACAACTACCGCTAAAGACTTCAAGCTGTCATTGATGTTAAAGGGGGAAATACACGGTATTAAGAACTGGGGTATGTAAACTTTTGATCAGGGTCATTTGGGTAGTTTGTGTAGTGATTATGATTTAGGAAGAGTAAACACAGTTGTTTGACAGTAAATGGCTTCAGCCAACCACTAACCATGAGTGAAAGAAAAGTTTTTGTGTTATTCATATTCTCTGAAAAATGGTTAAGAAATTGTACATTCTGCCAGGGTGTGTAAACTTATGAGCACAACTGTACGTCAAGTAGGTATGTAAAACTCTTCAATGCCAGCAAAAAAACACTAAGTGCCTTACTATAACTATGCTCACAGAATTAGACCAATGCAAGGTGCATTTATTAAGAATATATCACAGCAATAATAATAGTGGAGAAAAAGGAAGGGAAACCATTAAAGGGCACCTATGGCCCAAGTGAAGGTGGCCATGAGGTATAAGAAAGGGCAGGTAAATGTTGCATGACAGTTGCTCAGGACCATGGAAACTCACAACTTCTCTGGCAGTTGGACATTTATTAACGCTGCAGCACGAGGTCAGTTTTTCATAATCAGACGATTTTCTATTTAAGCAAATGAGACCCAGTTTCAGGAAATGAATGAGCATGTGATTTGTAAATATTTGAGAGCCGCTTATTAAAATGTGTTATTTATATCTGGCGGGTGCGTTTCAACTTTTTCATTTCTTCTCCCCAAATCTCGTTTATAACACTGGCGTATGCTTCATTAGTGGCTGACCTATATACATGGGGACTTTTTTTTTATCATCACAATAAGCATGAGCATTTTCTAAATATCAGCCATGTATAATTAGGGGGGGGGGGGGAAGCAGAACAGTATCAGGCAGGGACACCCTGGGGCCCCCTCAGTGAAAATGACAAACGCCTGCGCTGTGCAAGAGCTGGATATTGCTGGAAGAGATCTGTGATATTTCTGTAAGTCACATATCTGGCCTCCAGCCCTTTGGCTCTGGTTGAACATTACCAGGAGACTGGTATTAAAAGCGCTGACCCAGACCTTGTTAATCAGAGCTGGTATTTCACTAATGAGTTTGGGCCCTGGGACGTGATTCTGCGCATAACAATAAGACGGTTGCTAGAGCTTCATTACAAGTTGTCTGGTAGAAGGATCAGTGGCAGCCATGTTTTCCCTTCCAACGAGGACCTGCCTAGGCATCGTCTGTCTTCTTAAGGTGGCTATACACTGGCCAATAAAAGTTGCAGACAAGACCAAGTCGGCAGCTTATCGGCCTGTGTATGGGCCCTCCGATGGGCTTTCCTGATCGATATCTGGCCGAAAGTCCAGGGCCCACCTCAAGGCAATATCGCCAAACGAGCGAATCTCTCCCTGTATGGCTACCTTGTTGGTTGATGGAATCTTCTTAAAAAGCATTTATTTCTGAGTTCAGTTCCAGACGGGGCACTACCTAGAAGGATCTTAGAGAAACTGTGTGGCTGATTGACTGGTGTATGGCCGGGGTCCCCAACCTTTTTTTTTTTTAACTCATGAGCCACATTTAAATGTAAAAAAAGAGTTGGAGAGCAATACAAGCATGAAAAAGTCCAGGGGGATGTCAAATAATGGCCGTTTGGTAGCCCCTATATGGATTGGCAGCCTACAGTAGAACTGGTTTTTATGCACCAAAACAGGAATTCAAAAATAAGCACCTGCTTCGATAACACTGGGAGCAGCATCCAAGGGGTTGGCGAGAAACATTGTTGCTCATGAGCTTCTGGTTGGGGATCACTGGTTTCGGGAGAGGGAGGGTTTGGGTTTTTTTAAGAACTGGGGTGATTTCTCAATCGGCCACCAGGAATGAACTGTACCTCAATGATGATGCAGCCACCCATTAGAAGAAAGGAGGTTCTTTCCTTGAAAACACAAATTTTTGGCAGTGCTGTTCCTTTAAGAAGGGGTTGGATGGCTTTTTAGCAAGTGAGGGAATACAGGGTTATGGAAGATAGCTCATAGTACAAGTTGATCCAGGGACTAGTCCAATTATTATAGGCAAATTGGAGAGGTTTTTCTGCCTCAACTAGTAATTAGGCTGATTTTATATAATCAAAAATCGCTGCACGTCTTTTTTTTTTTCTCAGTATAACTTGCAAGGTTCCTTTGTGTAAGGCAGGTTAATTGGCTCCTGTAAAGCTGACCCGAGTGTGTGCGGTACATGTTCAATCCTGTCTGATCAACAAACTAATTTGCTGTAGATGGATGTGGCTCAGGATTGAAGGGCTGTCATACACGTACCCAATATTATACAATTGTATCCGTACATGTATGGCCAGTTTGAGCAAAGCAAAAAGAAAAAGTCCTTTTATAATGTGACTTTTACAAAACAGAACATAAACTGTAAAGTGTAAAGAACGAATTCACTGAGCATCAAGAATGAGAACGTTATTAAATGGGCACTTGTGCCTTCCAGCTACTGGTGCATTCAGATCAAGCTAGAGCGAAAACCTCACATTCCCTTCAACTATTTATTCATTAACGTATAAAACCAGTTTTACTGCACAGATAAAATCACATTGGCTTTGAACCCATCCCAACCGTCTTAGTGTATTCCCCTTTAAGGATACCTTGTTCTGCTCACTATAAACACAGTGGATATTAATAAAAAAAAAACAAAATACAACCTCTATTCAAGCCTTTGTATTTGCCCCATCCCCTCCCTACTTTCACAAATTGAAGATCAGCACAGGCATTTTTCTTGTGGCTACCATCTTGGATTTTCTCCATCACTGGTGCAAGTGGACGCGACATTCCCATTTTAGAAAACCCAAGTTGGCACATGGTGAGGAAATAGAAGGTACCTGGACTGCTATAATGGTAATGACTTGTTTAGAGCAGACGTTCTATTTTTGCGTGCAAATAAAAGGGATTGCATGTGATTGTATCGGACTTCTTTGGATCTTCTTTGGTTCTGCTAAGTTGGATCTGGTTTTTTTGAATGCAAATAAATCTAAAGTTTTCATATTGACATTAGCCTGAGCAAGTCAGTGTGGAAATTCAAGTTGGCCAGTGACTTCCATTGATACATAAAGGAGGGCACTAGATGAAGAGGTAGGAGCTAGTGATGTGTGGGTTAACAAAAATATGACCCACCCCCAACTGTAACCCAATAACTCTGAACATGACCCAGTAGCTTTATTTATAGACCTGTGTCCGGCCCCCTTCATTTCCAATGTCACGAAAAGGGGACAGGACAGTCACAGGCCTAGTTGGCGCTATAGAAATACATGTTAATAATAAATAGAGGCTTCTGCCATTAGAAGGTCATGGGGAGAGATCATCCCACACCCTGGCAATCTTCTGCAGAAGTCACCCTGCAGGTCCTGGGCCTGCCCATCACTAGTAAATGCCTTTTTCTCTATGGTTGTATATCCCAATGTTCCCTGTATACACAAATTGTTACACTAGTGTGCGCATAGAATTCTATACTGTACACAGCCAAAAAGACATTATGGCAATCACATATTTTATCAAACATCTGAAAATAACCTTGCCTTCAAGTTAATCTAAATCGACCTTGGTAAAATCATTGTAGGAAATTCTGTGGATTACACACATTGCATTGAAATTAATCTGCATCACCAATGGTAAAATAGGCATAGATAGTCTTGGGAGCTTTGTTTCCCACACTAGAGGCTGATTTAGAAACACCCCGTGTGCACTTACCCTTAAGGTACCATAGACGCACTACTATCATGACAAAAATAATCGTACAATATTCAGTGAGTGTATGGTGGGAGACGAGCTGACGGATAGCAGAAGACTTGGATATTGGTTGGCTCATCACCGGAGTATTTTTTGTCTGATGGCATTAGAACATCGGCCATTGTTGGTGCTGAAGCATCAGATACATGTAGAATTCTATTGTTTCATCCTGTAAACCCAACGATTCAGCTCTACACGTGTTTATTGAAACTGATGATCTTTCTTGATCTTTTCCGTAATTATAACATCTATGGCCACCTTTAGAGGGAGCGTTGGTCTGGCCCAAGAGATAAAAAAAAAAAACCACAAGTGGTGCAATTCTATTTATGGGTGTGGCCTAACAGTGATTGTACAGAACTACAACTGGCAGCATTCACTAAGTTTGAAGCCCAGATTCCAATGACAATGAGAATTTACCCCAGTCTGTAGTCATCAGTAGTTACAAACAAACGATGCTCATCTTCCATTTCTATTCCATGAAACAGCAAGCAGAAGTGAAAGGAAAGAGACATTATTTCCCCACTGATAGTGACTAGGGTGACACTACATTTCACACTAAGGGCTAGTCCAGACGGGGAGATTCGGGGGCGATCCGTCGCCTGGCGACTTTTCGCCGCGACGGATCGCCCCCGAATAGCTAGGCACCGGCATAGCTTAAAAACGCAATTTGGAGCGATTTTAAAAATCGCGCCGCTCCATGTGAACACGCGCCGGCGTTTTTAAGCTATGCCGGTGCGCTGGGGTGTCAAGCTATTTGGGGAGATTCGGGGGTGATCCGTCGCAGCGAGAAGTCACCAGGCGACGGATCGCCCCCGAATCTCCCCGTCTGGACTAAGCCTAAAGCTGGCCAAAGATCTGATCTTTCCAATCCTCGATTCATATGATTTTCGGACAGTGTGTGGAGTGTCTGACATTTATCTTCAGTCAATCAGACAGGTTAGAAGATTTGTCGGCTGCTGATCATATCTCTGCATGTATTGCTGATCTGAAGATCTTCAGTGGGAGACGGTCACCAGCTTTGCCGTTATAGGGCAGAAGATCAGCTGATCTGTTCTTTTACTACTTTATTTGCGGCAGGTCAGGAGATGGGGACGTCTGATAGTTTGAGGATTCATACGATCGTATCTTTGTGTCTATGGCCAGCTTAACAGAAGGAACAAGGGCACAACAAGTAGTCACTGCGGGACTGTGCAACAAAAGACGCAACTGTCAGATTTTCCATGTTCTTTTGTCTAATTATTCCTTGTTGGTTTTAGCCAGCGGGACTCTGATATCCGTGCGTGTGACAGTCTGTCCCACAAATGAGCAATTACAGAACCCCCCTGAGCCCTCCAAAACCTGTATAGACATAAATATTCATATTTTCTCCAAAATCATTCACCTACTTCTGCCAAGTCTGTACAAAATGTGCAACGGAGATGTGGAGACAGAAGTGGATCTATGATGCAAAGCCCAAGAGCTGGAGCGTTTAGAACATCTTCTGTCCCTTGAGGTCCACTTGCTGGAATGATGTCAGTCATCATTTTGTACAATATTATCTGTGCATCTACGGCCACTTTAATTGCTGTGAAATAGTTTAGAGAAGGAATGTGACTAATGGGTAACAAGCCTCTCTGGCTTCACTAAACCTGCAGCTGGGCCGAATAGGGGAAAACTCTGCTGTCTAATTACAATTAACTCATTGGATGAGATGCACCAAACTTAAACATAGGATTCCCTACCTGGTGTAGAGACTACGGTTGAGGTCACCGACTCACAGAAAGATCCATGTCTTTCTATGGAACCAGCTAAGCAACAGCACTTCCTTCCGCACAAGTTTCGCATGCGTTGCTAAATGTTTCACATAGAATATAGGAAATGGACAAAGTCATAGATTCTCACACATCTTGGTGTATTGTGCCGGATTAGATCACTTACAAATTCTAATAAATGCATGTTGCAGGGCTGCAGCTTCTCGCTGGATCTACTAGAGTTTGTGTGTGATCTGGTGACCTTACTGTAGTGGACTTGGATATAGTGAGCAGCGCAGGACAAAATACAGTGTAATGAGTGACTAGTACAAATTGCATTCAATCCAATATCCCAGCTAGAAAATCCGGGTGTTAGACCACACCCACAAACTGCCCACGTTAATAACAGTTACTTGGGGGTGTCAAATGTTAGTCACTCCAAGTGATTGTATTGACTTACCTGAAACCCTGGGCCGGTGCTCCTATCAGCAGAAAACTGCACCGACCAGTGAGCACTATGGAGCAATAAGACTTCCTTCTCCCACCTTCTTCACTAGGCTGCGCATACACAGAGAAAAAACCCAAACTTTAACTTAAAGTTACCTTTTTTGATCTACTCCGCATTTGATTTCCCTGGGAAATTCCAAGATAGAAGAGGACGGAAGTCTATTGCTCCGTGGTGCCCGTGCAGTTTTCTGCTGATAGGAGCACTGGCCCAGGGTTACAGGTAAGTCAATACAATCACTTGGGGGTGCCCAACATTTGGCACCCCCCCAAGTAACTCTAGACTTTACTTTTCCTTTAAGGTCACCAATAAGAGCTGCCAACAGACCGAGTTGGCAGCTTACTGGCCCATGTGTGGGGGCATCTGATGGGTTCCCAGATATCTGCCTGCAGCCACATGTTTGCGTTTATGTGGTCCCGCATCTGACCTCCTCCATTCTGATCCGATCGTTGGCCCCCCAATCGGATCAGCCCGGTATTGCCCATCTCAATGTGAGCACATCGGGGAGAGATCTGCTGGTTTGGCGACACAAGTGGATCTCCTTGTTATGACCAGATTAAGCCCATATGTCTGGGGGGGGGAGGGGAACAATTTTCCTAGGATTATGGTGACATTAGCATGTTACATGGGACTATTCTAATCAGTTTTTCACCTGGTCTCAATTATTATTTTTTTTTTTTTTTAATATAGTTTTTTTTAATTATTAGCCCTTCCTGTTAAGGCTCTTTCAGCCTGCAGCTGAAAATCATGTCTGGTTGTTGGGGGGTTACAGACCCCAAAAAGCATCAGGAAAAAATGTACCGCAAGGCTTCAGTATTGCTGCAGCATATTTTAATGCTTACTGGTCATTTTTAAGGCTCTCTCTTATTCATCTTCCAACACTGCTCCCGAGTAATGAACTCTCCCCTCACAACCAAGCAGGAGAGCTGCGCAACCAACCATGTATTTCAAATACAATAAAGTGAATTGTAGTTTGAACAAACCCCTTTACCCCTAATCTGTGGTCATGGAGTGTAATGAAGTGTGTAAGTGATAGTTACATAGGGTTGAAAAAAGACAGAGTCCATCAAGTTCAACCCATCCAAATTAAAGATCCAGCATATATATATATATATATATATAT
>CM044431.1:33604063-33624267 GCA_024363595.1 Xenopus borealis
TCGTCCCTGCTCCCCCCCCCCCACATAGTTCATTACTCCTGAAAGTGTCCCAAATACATTGCCCATGAATCAGTGCAAAGTAAGCGCAGCAGCGGAGCTCATGGGCGGCATCTTTAGTTTTCTTCCTTTCATTCAGAAACTCACTGCACTTTTGGCGAGTGCGCAGTTGCTACGAAACAGAAGACGGCTCCAACTGCGCCAATATGGGGCTTTCTTACAGATGAAAACCGAAGATCCGACGCCCATGAGCTCCGCTTACTCTGCACTGATACGTGAGCAATGTATTCAGGACACTTTCAGGGGTAATGGGAAGGAATCTAGGGTAGCAGGTATGGGCTTTTCTTATTGGGGGGTTTAGTTCTCCTTTAAGTTCATCAGCTCCTCATTTTGGAATTCCAGGAGCTGTTTGGTTGCTATGGTTTAATTTAATCTAGCAACCAGGCAGTGGTTTGAATGAGGGACTATAAATCAGAGAGGGACTGAATAGAAAACGCAGTAATAAAAAAAGTAAGAATTCAATTATAGCCTCACACAGAAATAGTTGTTTTGCTGTTGGGGTCAGTGACCCCCATATAAAACTAGAATTTGGAAAGCGCACACCCAAAAGGAGAAAAGTCTATATAAATATTGAGGTGCTAATCCAGATGGTCTCCCAAATATATCACAAATAGAAAATATTAGGATTACACACTCATTAAAAAAAGATTACATTTTATTATATTCCATTAAATACTAAAGACTCGATTACAGTCCGACTACTACACCTTGTAACTTCCACTTCACATGATTATTCAGACTGACCACTAGATGGTGCCATTGATTACAGCTTGTGCCATACAAAAATTGTTTTTTTATAAATCCCCCAGCCCAAGACAGAGGACTCAAAAACAGCAGTCCTATGCATATAATGTAATAATAATGTCACGTTCAGCAATCTGCTTCATTCTATCCAAACACTGCCCTCATAACAATTGCACGGTACATCCCTTGGCCAAGGGCGGCCAAACTTAACTTGCTGTAAAGGAAATATAAGCCCTCAAAATAAATGAGTGTCCAATAGCTCAGAGCGCTCTTCAAAGCACTTCAACAGAAATCCTTTTTCTTTTTTTTGCGGATTTAAAAAAACAAAACATATATTTTAACTATATTTAAGTCCTGAGAGTGCGGATCCTTTTTGACGATTATGTTTTGAAATTTTTGATACTGCACCCAGGCATTATAACTCCTTTGTCGTGAGTGCTGGCTTCACTATGGACTGTTTATATATATATATATATATATGCAATTTTTACGTTTATATATATTAATATAAGGAATTTCAAATGGCAAATCCACATTTAGACCAACTGGTTAAGTATCTTTTGATGTTGCTTTGCTTAGAGAATTCCACAAGCATTCAGCTGTAAGCACATCAACATCACCCAAAGTTATACAATGTTAAGAAAGGTTTTGTGACGACTGTAGTTGGCTACAATGACCAGCAGGTGGTGCTGTTGTCACAAATTCATTTAAATCAGCAGCTTAAAGGAGAATTCAACCTATAAGGGCTCATCCAGACGCAAAGATTCGGGGAGATTTGTCACCCCAAAGAAGAGGCGCTTAGTCGTCAGGCTCCTCTGGACAGGACCTGGAAGGACGGGTAAGTACAAATTAGGGGCAGTTGCCCGGGGGGAGAGGAGGGGCAGGTAGGAGGGAGGGGGCCTACACTGGGGAGGGAGGGTTTTTTTTTCCCCTTACAGGTTTAATTCTCCTTTAAAGGGATTCTGTCGTGATTTTTATGCAGTTTTTATTTCTAAATTACACTGTTTTAGGGATGTACTGAATCCACTATTTTGGATTCGGCCGAACCCCTGAAGCCGCTGTGAAAGATTCAGCCGAATATCGAACCAAATCCAAACCCTAATTTGCATATACAAATTAGCAAGGGGGCAAAAGAGAGACGCGCACGAAGTGCACAATAAAAAAAAGTTTTACTTCGTTGTTTTGTGACGAAAAGTCACATGAATCCTGCTGAAGATGGCAGAATCCTGGCCGAATACCGAACCGAATCCTGGATTCAGTGCATCCCTACACTGTTTATACTGCAAATAATTCACTGTAGAATATAAAATTTCATTCCTGAACCAGCAAGTGTATTTTTAGTTGTAATATTGGTGTGTAGGCAGCCAGCTCAGGTCATTTTGCCTGGTCATGTGCTTTCAGAAAGAACCAGCAGGATGGAACTGCTTTCTGGCAGGCTGTTGTTTCTTCTACTCAATGTAACTGAATGTTTCTCAGTGGGACCTGGATTTTACTACTGAGTGCTGTTCTTAGATCTACCAGGCAGCTGTTATCTTGTGTTAGGGAGCTGTTATCTGGTTACCTTCCCATTGTTCTGTTGTTAGGCTGCTGGGGGGGGGATGATATCACTCCAGTACAGCAGTAAAGAGTGATTGAAGTTTATCAGAGCACAAGTCACATGACTGGAGGAAGCTGGGAAACTGACAATATGTCAATTCTGCTGGAGCAGCACTATTAACTGATGCGTTTTGAAAAAAAAAAGAAAAATTCCCATAACAGTATCCCTTGAAAAAGTGCTAGTATCTTGAAAACTACAAAAATAATGGGGTAAATTGCAAACATTCTAAGAAGGGAGCTCTGAGCAATTTTACATTCATTTGACAGTTCAGATTTCCTTTAAGGGGCAATAAAAAACATTAGAGTATTTAACACACACAAAACTGACTGAATGCCAGATCATGTTCTCACACAGAAGAAGAGGCCTTTATAAAGAACAGCTTCTATTATTCCTTTATCATTTAACACTCAGACGCAAAATAAATGTATTTCATGATCATCCCTCTAAACAGTAAATGACACTTACCTCCTCAGGTGTCTACGGGACTTTGAGGCTAAAATGAAATAAACAGGTACAACATCAAGTTTCAATGGAGTGCCAAAAAAAAAGGGCATTCATATAAACGCTCAAATACTAATGATATATTATAGGTGTGGGATCCTTTATTTGGAAACCCATTATCCAGAAAGCTCCAAATATAGGGATGACTGTCTCTAAGGGAGGAACTCCACAATGTGGCTCAAGCCAACACGTCGCCACAGGAAGTGAAGGAGAAATTGCACATCACATGCTTCCTCCCTAACAGACTCCATTTAATCCAAATATTCCAAATTTTGACATTGATCCTTCCAGAAAGATTCGGCTGAATAACTAACTGAATCTGAACCCTAATTTGCATATGCAAGGTGGGAAGGGGAAAAGATCTCCCTCCCTGGCCCTAATTTGCATGTGCAAATTAGGATTCAGTTTGGCCAGGCAGAAGGATTCGGCCAAATCCAAATCCTGTTGAAAAAGGCTGAATCCTGGATTCGGTGTATCCCTACTAATCTGCATATGCAAATTAGGTGTGGGAAGGGGAAAACATCTTTTACCCTTGTTTTGTAACAAAAAGTCATGTGATTTCCGGGTTCGGATTCAGCCCGGGAAGAAGGATTTGGACGAATCCGAATCCTGCTGAAAAAGGCGGAATCCTGGATTCGGTGCATCCCTACTATTTGCTGTACTAAGAAGTTCCCAAATCAAAGCAAACGTAAAGGAATGCAATGCAGATAATCCAGAGCACAACACTTACTAATGGAATTCTCTCACTGGGCCCTAGTCCACCCCCAAAACAAGTTTTTGCCTAATAAAATATAACACAATTCTAAGCAATTTTCCTACATACATGAAGTACAAAGTGTCTATGGTTTTTGAGTTATTTGTACATGTATTGCTATTGAAAGCAGTGATTGTCTGTCCCTTTCTATTCTCTGCCCTGGTGGATCAGACTGTTGATTCAATGCTGCAATAGTCTTGGTTCTCCAGCAGGTCTGTTAATCAGCTGCCTTGTCTTACATTGTATGTCTGAGCCACCAGGGAAGAGAATAGAGAGACCGACACTGCTTTCAATAGCAACACATATACAAATAACTTAAACACCATAGGAACTTTGTAATTAATATATATGGGAAAGTTGTTTAGAATTGTGTTGTCTTTTATTAGGCAAAACAAAAATGTTTAGGGTTGACTTATCCTTTAATAATGAATAAACCAATGTTCTGCATGACAGCAGCCTGCAAACAAGGGACCTACTGGGATCAATGAAACCCAAGCATGGTACTAGGAATGTAAGGAATGGACTGCAGCAATATACAGGGGTGACTTAACAGCCCCTGTGAATGAGCAGTGCAATAGCAATAGGACTCAGAGTAAGTATGTGGGTGGGCTAGTGGACTATTGGGCAGCAAGCCGATTATGCCCGACACTCACCTCTGAGTCTGTGCCACTTCTCTGCCTGGTATCCACACTAACAGGAGTGGCAGGGACCTCCTCGTTTGTAGCTTCCGTCCTGTCAGCCATTAACCTCTTTCTTTCTTTTGACTTGGGTTCCACTTTGGTGACCCTGAACCTGTGTGCAGTATATGGAAAGGGGAGATACTTCAGCAGTGGTGGCAAAACAGCAGACTACAAAAATCCATTCTGTTATTTGGTGGATCAGCAGCTCAGCTGGGGCAGCACTATTAACTGATGCATGTTGAAAAAAAAATTTCCATGACAGGATCCCTTTAAATTAGTGGTTCAGCTTTAAAGGAGAACTAAAGCCTAACTAAAGAATAAGCTAGAAATGTTGTACATGATGTTTTGTGCTTCTGTACTAGCCCAAGGCAACCACAGCCCTTTAGCAGTAAAGATCTGTGTCTCCAAAGATACAGATAATTACTACATGGCAGCACAGAAACCAGTGCAACTAGCATCAGAATTTAATAATCAGCCCTGTAGCATCAGCTTATCTTACAGACAAACCCTCATTTTCTGCTGCTGGATAATTAGTGACGATCCCTAAGCTTTGCTTCTCAACAGCTGCTCAGAGCCCACTGAGCATGTGAGAGTCACAGACACTTTCCAAGATGGTGACCCCCTGTGACAAGTTTGAAGTCCTGGATCATTGCTGCTATTGACAAGCTGAAACTTTAGGCTGGTGCAATAAGTTCAGTATATAAAATATGGCATTTTTAACCAATTTCTTTTTTAAGGTTTAGTTCTCCTTTAAGGCTTTAGTTCTCCTCCATTAACTTTAAGTATGGTGTAGACATTGAAATTCTGAGACAACTTGTAATTGGTCTTTTTTTTTTATACTTCCCCCAAAACAGAAGATATCATGAGATACGCGGGAATGGGAGGAATCTTACCTTCCCACAGACAGAACGGTCACTGCTCCTTGGTGGCTTCTTCGTGGCTCTTTATGTTTTTGTGGTGACTTTATTAAGTGCCATCTTTTGTTGGTGCAGCGAGTGCACGCGTTCCTTTCCGCTACTCCTCCAACGGTGTGAAGATGAGCCCCACGGCAGGAATGCTTGGAGGGAGTTTCAGTAGGAGAGGTAGGACTAAGAGGAGTGTCAGGAGGTAGAGGACTGGTCGGTGTGTTTGGAGTAGTAGGGCTACAAGGGAAGAGAAACAAATGATCAGATGAAGATCTTTGTGGTTTTCTTTTTACAATGAGAATCTAAAGGGCAAGTGTATTTTTAGTTGCAATATTGGTGTGTAGGTGCATCTCGGGTCATTTCACCTGGTCATGTGCTTTCAGAAAGAGTAAACACTATAGGATGGAACTGCTTTCTGGCAGACTGTTGTTTCTTCTACTCAATGTAACTGAATGAGACAGCGCTACGCAACAAGTTGGCGCTATAGAAATACATGTTAATAATAATAATGAGTCAAAGTGGGACATGGGTTTTTACTATTGAGTGCTGTTCTTGGATCTACCAGGCAGCTGTTATCTTGTGTTAGGGATCTGTTATCTGGTTACCTTCCCAATGTTCTGTGGTTAGGCTGCTGGGGGGGGGGGTGATATCACGCCAACTTGCAGTACAGCAGTAAAGAGTGATTGAAGTTTATCAGAGCACAAGTCACGTGACTTGGGGCAGCTGGGAAATTGACAATACGTCTAGCCCCATGTCAGATTTCAAAATGAAATACAATGCTCTTTTGAGAAATGGATTTCAATGATGGAGCAGCACTATTAACGGATGCATTTCGAAAATGGCAGTATCCCTTTAAGTATTGTACAGCGAATATCTTTTACTGCTTCAACAACAGACCTTTACTCCAAGTTTTGCAGCCCATGCACAGGGGACATATATACATGAAGTGTGTTTATGGTTATACTCTCTGTAGGAAAATGATTTATTGACTCCTAAATAATTGCAGGTAAAGTTGCTGTACTGTGTTGGCCAGTACAAATGTTACAGGGCAACCCTTTTGAAATAAAAAAATAAAAGTAGTAAGAGTTCATATGGAATTCCTTTTATTCTACACTCCAATAATTCAGCCCTAATTTATACCCACATTATCTTTCACCTTATCTGTTCGTCTCTTTGCAGATCCCCTTGTAAATGACGGACACCTTACACATAGATGGATATTCCTTTTGGCTGGTCTTTTGACATATGAGCTGAATGTTGTCTATAAACCAGAGAACACCGCAGCTTCATAGTAATCAGCTTGAAAAGGGAACTAAAATGTTCTGAAAGCTTGCTATGATTTAGGATTAGTTAGCCAATACAGGTTTCACCTTTATACCACTTCATTTATTATTTCAAAAGGGTTGCCCTGTAACACTGACTCCTAAACAGAAGCAGCTGTGTCTCTATTGTCACACTAGATGTTTAGTAATGTGAAGGAGAAATGATTTATAAGATGAAAACATTTATAAAAGCTCAATCTAGAATTAGGCTTAGAATGCTGCACATTATATTCTGAGCTTCTGCAGCAAGTCAGTGCCACCCTTTAGTAGTCTTCGTTCTGTCCCTGGTAAAGGAGGACATTTTTAATTTCCTTTATGAATTTTCCTTTTCCTCCGGTGTCTGCTGAACTACCCGTTTAACCAGTGTAGATCATCTGAGGTCACGTGCAATGTATTTGATAACACTTTAGATTTCTATCCTGGGGCAGTGCAATGAAAATGCAATGAAATATGACCAAACTGTATTGTTCACATGAAAATCTTGTTTTATTGCAATGCTCTATGCTTATTGAAGCTTGGGAAATAATGCAAATATACAGGCCAGAGCCACTCACCAGTCCTTCCATGGGAACAGCAAAGGGAAGATAAAAAAAAAAGGCACATAATCAATCCGAACTGTTGCACATGAAGCAAACTTCACAAACAGAACAGAGGCGCTTCCCTCTACAATAAGTGCATGGTGCAATGGAAAAGCTTGCTACTTTGACAGGTGTATTCTGGGAGATCCAAAGGGCTTTGACACTGTCTTAAGGCTGATGCATATCCGGTTACATACAGCAGCGCTACCACACAGTAGAGTCCTGCAGGGGGTCGGGTACCAACGGGTTACTCGCAAAGACCTGTGCTACCATGCGAGTTGCAGTTGGACGTTTAGGGAGCGGGTATAGATGCGGGTCAGCAGTTGCCCGAGTCTGTTGGTCGTGGTTCGGGTCGCGGTCTTCTCAATAGCAGGTTTTACTCCTTTTTTTCATCACGTCTACTTCTAATGAGATCACTTCCAGTTTACAAAGACATCACTTCCTGTTTCTTGATGTTCAGCGGGTCATGGACCAGGTTGCGGATAAGGTACTTGCGGGGGAAAGTATGCGGGTAGCAGGGGCGGGTTGGGTTCAACAAATTGGTTCAATGCAGGACTCTACCACACAGCTTAATAAAACTAAAATCTACCTGGAAAAGCTGTAAAAATGCTGTTTAAGAAGTCAGTTATTTAGTTTATTGGGAATTATAATTTTCCCCCTAGCACCGTGACCTGTCACACAATACAAACTTGTGCAGGGTGTTCCTGTCCCAATGATACAGTGAGCCATAAAAACAATGTGTTACTCCTAGTGCATCAGGCAAGACATCATGCCATCCACCTACTTCATACACAGGAATTCTGTCTTGCTTGTAAGAGGGACAAACTTGTGCTGCTTGTGCTAGAATGGACATTTTAGTTGTTATCTCCTATTCACAGCATTTCCTATATAAGAACACACACGCCTATAAAGTGAACCCTCAATTTTAAGTTCCCTGATTTTAAGTTTTCCCGCATTTAAATTTTTTTATTTGTGGTCCCACCAATGCATTTCAATAGGTGCATTTCCCTGATTTGAAGTCAGGTTTTCCTGTATTTTACTTCTAAATTTTGTCCTGATGTTATTATTTGTGAAATAAAGAGCTTTCTAAACGTGGCCATACACGGGCCAATAAAAGTGGCCAACAGACAGAGTCAGCAGCTTATCGGCCCGCACATGGGGCCCTCCGACAGGCTTACCCAATTGATATCTGGCCAAATGTCGACCAGATGTTGATCGGATGTTGGATCGCAGCCCCATCTGTTTATTGATGCGGTCCTGCGATCCAACCACCCGTAACTCCTCCATTGTGATCCAATCATTGGGCCCTAGGGCCCACCTCAAGGTGGGCATATCGGGGAGAGATCCACTCATTTGGCAACATTGCCATGTATGGCCACTTTAACTCTGAGTTGGTCAGTGACTTTAAGGGGAGCCACATGGGACATAACTGTTCAGTGAGTTTGCAATTGATCCTCAGCATTCAGCTCAGTTTCAAAAGCAACAGTTAAGTTTTTGGCTAACTATATTGAAAACATTTATTATTTTGCACATCTAGTTAACCAGTTTTTCTTTTTACACTGAACAATTCCTTTAAGTGTTTCTATGCAGCTGATTTATGCGAGTCACGTTACTATTCAGCTGACATTTTTCCTTGCGCATGATCGGGTCAGATGATGAAAAACCTAAACACAAGGCATGTGAAACAATAATTTGGTTAATAAGTAACAGAAAAATCCTACCTCTCGGGATCAAAAACACTTGTATCCCCAACTATTGAGGTGTCTGCCACCATGGCCTTCAGAACATCAGCATTGGCTGCAGAGAAAATTCAGAATATAAAGAGTCAGAATCCTCAAGGAAATCCATTCTACCCACAGCACCATCACAGACATTTATAAAACATACGTTTTGTATATTTATACTGATTAACAGATCAGACACTGAAAAATGAAACAAATATGTTTTTAGTATGGGTACTTAAACCTCCCAGCAATAACAGCAGCTATTATTTTGTAAGATATACCAACTCTGAATGCTTTCAAGGACCAACAGTATGTAAAAGCCACCTGATTTCCTTAGTGCTCCATATTGAGTTGGACTGTACCTCTAAAAATGCCACTTTGAAGAAAAAAGTGCCAACTTCACAGTATTTTAATAATTTTTTTAGCTTTAGTGATCAAGGCTAGGCGATGCATACAATTCACGTGTCTTCATCAGAATGTTTGGCTACTTTAGCAACTAAGCAATAGAGTAGTAGTGCTCAGGGCTACTCAGCATCAATGCCGACTACTAACACTCATTTCAATCCTTAAAATGAATTGAAAGTAGAAATTGCAAAGAAATTGTTAAAGGGATACTGTCATGGGAAAACATGTCTTTTTCAAAACGCATAAATTGATAGTGCTGCACCAGCAGAATTCTGCTCTGAAATCCAATTCTCAAAAAAGCAAACAGATTTTTTATGTTCAATTTTGAAATCTGACTTGGAGCTAGACATATTGTCAGTTTCCCAGCTGCCCCCAGTCATGTGACTTGTTCCTGCACTTTAGGACGGAACTGCTTTCTGGAAGGCTATTTCTCCTACTAAATGAAACTGAATCAGTCTCAGTGGCACATGGGTTTTTACTAGCGAGTGTTGATCTACCAGGCAGCTGTTATCTTGTGTTAAGCTGGCCATAGACGCAAAGATTCGATTGTAAAAATCAAAGATTCGTATGATTTTCGGACTATGTGTCCATCTCCCGACCTGCCACTAACAGCCACTGATGAGCCGATGTTCTGCCCCTACAGGGATCGTACGAAAGTTGTGTCCGACAAAAATTTTCTAACCTGTCAACCAAACGACCGATCTCCGCCAGATGAAAAATGTCGAGACTCTCCACACACGGTCCAAAAATCGTACAAATCGAGGATCGTTGTGTCTATGGCCAGCTATATAACACCCCCGGTGAATTAAATCTCTAAACCAATGTTTCCAGGCTGGTGCTGGGAAAAAGTCTAATGAAGGCAACGCTAAAAATGTTGGCACTCCCTCCAGGGTTTGTTTGGATTTTAAAACAATCATCATATATTTCATTATAAAGAAAAAGTGTGCAAACTCCCATATGCTACTATGGACAAAAGCCGTGCTAGATGTTTATTTTATTGTAGTTCGTGTTTGCCTTTCTAGAGTCAATATGCTTAAATGCAGGATGATAACCCTACACATGGAAAGTTATCGGGTATAGAATGATGAACATTTGTTTTAAGGCATGCACACATGATAGAGATAGATGCTATTTCAGAATCATCTTTCACAAAATATACCATGCGGGGGTGTAATATTTTGGAACTGCAATCGTAAGCATCACAATTGCCTTTTGTACAGCTTTCAAAACAAATTCTCATATTCTCTGTATTGCGAATATCATTTTCTTTCAGTATTTAAGTATGAAAAGCCATAAAACTTGTAAGGGAAGAGGACTAACAAAATGTACCCACAGATATAATGTTCATTCTGTCTCTTAAAGGAGAACTAACCACTAAAAATGAATAGGGCTAAAATGGCTTGTTTTATATACTGAACTTACTGCACCAGCCTAATGTTTCAGCTTGTCAATAGCAGCAATGATCCAGGACTTCAAACTTGTCACAGGGGGTCACCGTCTTGGAAAGTGTCTGTGACACTCACATGCTCAGTGGGCTCTGAGCAGCTGTTGAGAAGCTAAGCTTAGGGGTAGTCAGTAATAATCATCAAGCAGAAAAGTAGGTTTGTAATAAAAGCTGATGCTACAGGGCTGATTATTACATTCTGATGCTGCACTGGTTTCTGTGCTGCCATGTAGTAATTATCTGTATTAATGACTAATTAGTCTTATATTGTGACTATATTTCTATTCTATGTGTACTGTATATTGTGAGTGGGTCCCTAAACTCAGTAAGTGACAGCAGCACAGAGCATGTGAATCAGTGAATCAGCAGAAAAGAAGATGGGGAGCTACTGGGGCATCTACTGGGGAGACACAGATCTTTACTGCTAAAGGGCTGTGGATGCCTTGGGCTGGTACACAAGCACAAAACATAATGTACAACATTTCTAGCTACTTCTTTAGTTTATTTTTCCTTGTCCTTTAAAGGGCATGTAAAGACGAAAAAAAAATAAAATCCCATTTTTAATTTCTTTAATGAAAATGTATATCTCAAATATACTTTAATTTAAAAAGGTCTACTGTTTTTATAATAAACCTGACTGTATGCAGTGAAATTCCCCCTTTGTTTGACTTGCTTTGACAGCTCAAGATAGGAAATTTCAGACGGTTCCTAACTGCTCTGCAGAGAAACAATCATACTTTCAGACAGAAAGGGCAGCCTCCCCACCTTTCTTCCCATAACTCCCAGTGCAGTCTGTATATTGATTATTAATCAGTCTTGCTGAATCAGCTTCTGGCAGATATTATTTAACTAGTGCTGTTTTGATCATTTATGTTAATCCCTAAGCAGCCCAGACCACACTGAGCATGTGCACAGTCTTGCAAAGATGTATAACAAAGTTACAAGATGACAGCCCCCTGCACCAGCTTTGAAAGCATAAATCATTTGTTTGATTAGGCTTGTGGTGCAGCCAGTTAATGTTTATATTTAGTTTACAAAATACAGTATTTCTAACATTATTCTATTTTAGACTTTAGTTGCCACTGTACATATAGATCTTCCTACTGAATTGCAAAGAGGTTATCCTCTTTCAGCAGCAGTGATGACTGTGGTCTTTCAGCAGCAGCAATCTGCTGTTGAACTGCTACTCCCACCATTGCTGGCTTGCACAGGCTGTTGAAGTGCATTTCAACAACAACTTGAGGGCGCCAGGCTTTGAATGTACATAACATTTATCAGTAAAGCTTTGTTTTGACGGAAGGAAAACATTTGTAGCCCACCTTCATTCCTCATTATGAAGTTGACAATGTGTCCAACGGTGTCAGTATTTGTGTCGCCCGTGTTTTCATGCATCTCTAATAGAGAGGGAAAAAAAAAAAAGAGAAAATCAGCAAGAAGCTATTTATGGCTTGGCTCACCAACACGCACTTGTGCATTGCAATGACACGGCCAATAACATGACACGGCCAATAACAGGACACGGCCAATAACAGGACACGGCCAATAACATGACACGGCCAATAACATGACACGGCCAATAACATGACACGGCCAATAACATGACACAGCCAATAACATGACACAGCCAATAACATGACACAGCCAATAACATGACACAGCTTGTGTTTTCCAGTGAGGGAAGAGGTTGTTGAACAGACTTGGCAATACTATCAGAAGGCTTTAACCCCATTGTAAAGAAAACCTGTGGTAGCATTTGGAGACTTACACCACTTCTATATAGTCTGCAGTTATACAGGTATAGGATCAGTTATCCAGAACCCCATTATCCAGAATTACAGAATGCTGTTCTCCCATAGTCTCCATTTTATACAATTAATCCAAATTTTGAAAAAAAAAAAAAGTTTTCCTTTTCTCTGTAATAATAAAACAGTAGCTTGTATCTGGTCCCCAACTAAGATATAATTAATCCTTATTGGAAGCAAAATCAGCCTATTGGGTTTATTTCATATTTACATGATTTTCTAGCAGACTTAAGGTATGAAGATCAAAATTACAGAAAGATCCATTATCTGGAAAACCCCAGGCCCGAGAATTCTGGATAACAGGTCCTATTCCTGTATTTTTAAAAAATTCTAGCATTAGAGATCAACCAGCTACTGGCATTTATCAATCGTGTAATAACCCTGAAGTGTATAAAAGCAGTGTCAGGGATATCTAAACAACAGCCTTGCTATTCCCTGAATACGTTCTCTAATCCAGACCTCAAGTATTCCTAACAAGGTTGCTCTGAAGGACCATTTCATGGAAAATAAGGGTAACAGTTCCAGTAATATATACATATAGCAGCAAGTTGCCTCATGTCTAACTCCACTGTGATAAACCTATAAATAAAAAGCATGGAACGGACAGTGGAGACGGTCACAATTCAGATGTTGCTATACTACAACTCTCAACACTGATCTGGGGGGTCCTCAAGTTCCTCTGTATCCCTGGCTGAGCAGACAACATTATTTAAAAAAAGAGACTTAATTAAGCAACCATTATGGTTCAGTGGATTTTTTTACCAAACTGTTGGGTCTCCTTTAATACAAAGATTGTAATTTCTTTTAGAGGCTTGAACAGGACTCCTCCGTAAACAAGTCCCCTTTTAACTTTTGTTGGAAGGAATATACATTGAGGCATGTGTCAAGATTTTACAGCAGCAAACGACATTGTAGTAAGGCAAGTCCATTGAGCCCCTAGACCAGGGGTCCCCAACCTTTTTTGCGCGTGAGCCACATCTAAACTTAAAAAAGAGTTGGAGAGCAACACAAGCATGAAAAAGTCCATGCGGATGTCAAATAAGAGCTCTGATTGGCTTTTTGGTAATCCCTATATGGACTGGCAGCCTACAGGAGAGAATGTTTGGCAGGACATCTGTGTTTTATGATTGGCTTTTTGGTAACCCCTATATGGACTGGCAGCCTACAGGAGAGAATGTTTGGCAGGACATCTGTGTTTTATGCAACCAAAACTTGCCTCTAAGCCAGTAATTCAAAAAAAAGCTCCTGCTTTGAGGCCACTGGAAGCAACCAGGATGCCAGGTGCGCCAGGATTGGACACCAAACCCCCTCCTGACCCCCCGGAGCCCCCACCCCTCCAGTCCATGAAAAATGTTTTGCCTTGACACTAGTCCCCGAACCAAAAAAGGTTGGGGACCCCTGTATTACTGCAAATATACAGACAATGAGCACATGTGGCTATTCTGAGTCTGTCTTTAAAGGGGTTGTTCAACTTCAAACACAGTTTCAGTTCAGTTGTTTTCAGATAATTCAACAGAAATTTTTCCCAATTATTTTCTATCAGTGCCAGTTTGTGGAAACTTTTTCAACCTTCTTATATCTTGCTAGAAGTGGCCATAGAAGGCACCCAAACATCAGCCATTGTTAGTGCTGAATCGTCCGATACAGATAGTATTCTATTGTTTCTACTTATTATATCTACTGATTTAACTCTACACGTGTGTGTATGGAAACCAACAATCTGTCTTGGAAAGATCGGTTACAGGTCTATGTCTATGGCCACCTTAAAGGGGAACTATAGCAAAAATGAAAATTTAATATAAGATTCAGCAAACTGGAATAAGAAACTTTCTAAATACAATCAATCAAAAACTCTGTACTGTTTCTGAAATAATCAAGTTCATCTTCACTATTCCTCTCTCAGCATCTGTTTCTCTTCATTCTGTCTTCATGCTGCAGTTGGGTGTCAGATATTCACTGACCGTTACATCCAATATATCTTATAGGGGGGTCTCCTTTTGTCTAGAAGTATTACAGCTCACTCTATTAAAATCACCACACATCGTGTCTCTCTACATGAAGAGAAACAGATGCTGAAAGAGGGAGAGTGATTTTTTTTTCAGAAACGATGCAGAATATTTAATTGATTGTATTTAGAAAGTCTCTTATTTCAGCTGGATGAAGCTTACATTAATTTAAAGCAACTCTGAGGTGGGGGTCACCGACTGTCAACTGTTCTAAGTTTATACAGGTATGGGATCCGTTATCCGGAAACCCATTATCGAGAATGCTCTGAATTACAGAATGCCCGTCTCCCATAGACTCCATTTTATCCAAATAATGCAAATTTTTAAATGTGCCTTCCTTTTTCTCTATACTAATAAAAAAACCAGTACCTTGTACTTTATCCAGACCAAGATATAATTAATCCTAATTGGAAGCAAAGCCAGCCTATTGGGTTTATTTCATGTTTAAATGATTTTCTAGTAGATTTATGGTATGAAGATCCAAATTACAGAAAGATCAGTTATCTGGAAAACACCAGGTCCCAAGCAGTCTGAACAACAGGTCCCATACAGGTATTCTTCTGACCTTTGTCCCTGCTGAGCAGAATCTCTGGGTTTCATTACAGGCAGCTGTTAGAATTGATACAATATGCGTGCGCGAGATATACAATAGACTGGAGTCTCTTCCAGATGAGCACAAAGTACAAATGCAATGGCATTAATTAATTCAACACAAAATCATACATCCAAACTTACTCGGCCGAGCTAAGGAATCTTAAATGTAAGTTTGGATGTATGATTTGTGTTGAATTAATTAAAATCCTTATCATTGTATTCAGATTCTTGTGCTGTTTGGAGTGCTGTGAGCGGAGAGACAAGCAGAGAGCACTAGGACCTTGCAGACACCAGGAGGAAAGTCACATGCGAGTAAGGGAAGCTTGCTGCGCTATGAAATCTGTGTGATTTTGTTTTGGAGGGATCACAAGTGGATAGGGTTGCACCTAGGGTTGCCACCCGGCCGGTATTTTACCGGCCTAGCCAGTAAAACACCTGCCAAGGCCGGGGCCGGTATTACAAATTTACCGGCAATGTAGCTGCCGGTAAATTTGTAATACCCTTAAAAAGACCCATCGGCCAGCCCGAAATCCCCTTTAAACTTACCTTTTTCACTTTCTTCCAGCCTCCGCGTCGTGGCCACGCCCCCAAAACGTCACGGATCCGCCCCCTTTTGACGTCACAGGATGGACCTTTGTATGACCCCGCCCCTTTGTGACGTCACGATCCGCCCTTTTTGCCCCGCCCCCCGCCGGTAAAAAAATACCCAAAAGGTGGCAACCCTAGTTGCACACCTAGGGTTGCCACCTGGCCGGTATTTTACCGGCCTGGCCGGTATTTTTGATGATTGATCCCAATGTTATCAATAGGAAAAAAAGATAAATATACAGGAAGGCCGGTATTTTTTTAAAGAAACGGTGGCAACCCTAGTTGCACCTTTGCTAAAAATTCTTACCGGCCAGTGGGGGGGTGCGGGGACAAAAGGGGGCAGACGATGACGGGGGACAGGTGATGATGCAAAAGGGGCAGAGCTATGCATCGAGACCCAAAAGGGGGGCAGAGAAACACGGACGAAGTCCAGAAGCCTGACAAAAACAGTAAGTTTTGAGCAAAATGGGGGGCGGGCCAAGGGCTTTTTTAAGTGTATTACAAATTAAAGGCAACTACATTGCCGGTAAATTTGTAATACCGGTGCCGGCCTTGGCAGGTGTTTTACCGGCTAGGTCCTATAGAAGTCAATGGGATTTGTGCTGATCCTATTGGACCATTTTTAAATCAGTTTGGACTTTTAGAAGCTTTTGGATTTCTTTTTCTCTAGGAGTGGTCCGAAAAGCTTGAATTTTTAGAGGATTTTAGTGTTATTTTCCGTTTATATGTTCATAGAGAAAGTGAGTTTAGTCGAGGTTTCAAAAACTTCAAATGTTTCCAATCTATTATTGCTCTAACTCAGGGGTGTCCAAACTTTTGGCTTCGAGGGCCACATTGGGAGAAGAAAAATTGTCTGGGGGCCGCACATGAAATACACAGACACTTTTGATTTGTAAAAGTAAAGAAAATACACAAAAATAAAAACTACAATACCAGTTGGATAACCAGATGGAACTATACACTGGAATATGGGACATCTGGATATTCAATAGACTTATTATTATATTATTATTACTAACTGGGCAATGGGCAGAGTCCCGCCTCCTCCTATATCCTTTGCAACGGGACGTTTTCTCGGGAACTGAGCGTTTCAAGCTGGGCCACATTCATATCCATCCTGTGTAGAACTGCACTCACCAACTTTTTCTCCTACGACTTTTTCTTCCACTGGAGGAGGCTCAGCCTCAGTCGTACAGCGATAGCCCTTCTTCTTGAGCAGATGGCAGATTAACACTCCCAAAAGACCCATGATGAAGAAAACAGGCACCAACACAAAGGCCACATATTCAGGGTAGCTGGAGTTGTCGTTGACTGTCCCTGTATTTTCATTCCCTGAACTCGCATTGGGATCAATAGAGGTGCGAACATCTGTAAATAAAAGGACGTTGATATATTTTGAAATATTTATACAGCTGTAAATGAACTCAAGGTCATAGGAGAGAACAGCAGAGAGTGAAGAAGCTGTACAAATGTTCTGTGGGTCCTCCTATAGAAAACTTACATTTGGTTCCTACTCGGAAGAGCTCACACTTTAGCCTTCCTGTGCTGCTCCTCTAAACCCCGCCCTCTCTGTAGACTGAAACATACACCATACAGTTGTGCTCATAAGTTTACACACCCCGGCAGAATTTATGATTTCTTAAGCATTTTTCAGAGAATATGAATAACACAAAAACTTTTCTTTCACTCATGGTTAGTGGTTGGCTGAAGCCATTTATTGTCAAACAACTGTGTTTACTCTTTTTAAATCATAATCACTATGAGCACAACTATATACTGGTAAAGTATCAGTTACCCAGAAACCTGTTATCCAGAACATTCCAAATTACAGGAAGGTCACCTCCCATTGACTCCATTTTAATAAGAATTCAAAATTATAAAGCAGATTTCCTTTTGTTCGTGAAGATTCACATTCATCCAGGCCATGGTATATCTGTAGAAAGAAGTCAAATCAACTGAACTTGAGGTGTTTTTTCTTGAAGACGTTTCATTAGTCATCTGACTGGCTTTCTAAATTCAATTTCTGAAGGCAGCTGGGTGACTGGTGAAACATCTTCAAGAAGAAAAAAAAACACAGCAAGTTCAGTTGATTCGACTTATTTCTACTAGGGATGCGCAGAATCCACTATTTTGGATTTGGTCGAACCCCTCAATCCTTCGAGAAAGATTTGGCCGAATACCGAAGGAGAAAACATTTTTTACTTCCTTGTTTTGTGACAAAGAGTTTAGCAATTTCCCTCCCCCCAAATTTGAATATGCACATTAGTGTTTGGATTCGGTTCGGCTGGACCAAATGATTCGGCCGAATCTGAATCCTGCTGAAAAAGGCCAAATCCTAAACCGAATTTTGGATTTGGTGCATCCCTTATTTCCACAGATAGACATATTCTCTGTAGTAATAAAACATATCTTTGTTTGTATCCTGTACAAGGCACTAATTAATCCTAATTAAATTATATTGGGGTTAATTCATATTTTAATGATTTTGTTTAGAATACCCCAGGTCCAAAGCATTTTGGATAACAGGTCCCACATGTGCACATGGGAATCACTTTTCCCCAGTCTGTAGGTGGCTCAGCATACTGGTACATGATGGTGTACGAGTGAGGTTCACATCAGTAAAACCCCAAATCAAATTTGATTCCGAATAGTAAAACTCTAAATAAAATTAGAAAAACTCGAATCAAATTTGTTTCAAATTAGACAAACTTTTTCTCTGAAAAACTCAAATGTCATGAAGGCTGCAAACGTCACCAAATTGATCCCTGGACCCCTCCCATTGACTTATAAAGCAATTCGGCAGGTTTAAGGTGGTGAATAGTAAAAATTGGGTTCTTAAAGGGCCAGAGTAAGCTGAATCTCGAAATTAGAATTAAAACTCGAGAATCGAGTTTGGATAATTCACAATTGGAATTTGAGAGTTTTAACAAAAAAAAGAAAATTTTAGAAAATTCGAATTCTCAAGAAATCTGCCCCTCTGTGTTTTAAAAAAAATCTGTCTGAATGTTTGAAACTAGTAATAAATGCATATAATTTTCATCTTAAGTTACAGATACAACCCCTTTTAGCTCTTCTCCTGCTGTTTTCTATAGCAGCTTTCTTAAAAAAAAAAAAACTACGCAGGCGTGTACTTCCCAACATAAAGTCGTAATGTACTGGAAAGCCCAATGGGATATTTACTGCGGGCATAAAAACAACAGGAAGGTCAGTCAATAGATAAAGCTTGAAGTCACATTAACCCTGTGCATTGTTTCTGCTTCCTGGGCTGGCACACACATGGTGCTAGTGTTTTTGAAAGAATGCTTTAGATTTCAGGGGAAACGTATATACTTTGTACACATCAAAGCTGTTCATGATTATCAAGTATCTTTTTATTGCAACAAGTGGATCGGCTTTAAAGCGGATGCTGCCTGATAGTGTGCTGGATTGAGGAAAGTGCTGTGACACTATCCCCCATATGTAATAATAGGTGCAAAGTTTGTCCATATGCTAAACCCACTGCAACCAACACGTTTTGCTTTTAAACAGGTGGCCAGGAAATGCTAACGTGGCAGTTTTAATTAAATATCCACGGCAGTTTGGTTTCTTTCTGCAGCATAAATGGTATGTTCCTGCCTAAGGCTATTCCTGTAATTTGAGGATGAAATGCATTGTTCTGTACTATCCTTTTATTATCCATTATTTTCCTGTATAATATACAGGTGCTGTTCTTATTAGCAGGTGGTTTAACCGCAGTGCTGTACTTATTTCAGTCTTAGGGGCAGATTTATCAAGGGTTGAAATGAAAATTTAAATTAAAAAAAAGTGAATTTCTAAGTAATTATTGGGTACTTCAAATACAGAAAAGGCCAAAATTCTATTTGAATTGAAAAAAATGTGACTATACGAAAATTGAAGTACTGTTTCTTTAAAAAATTTGAATTCAACCCTTCGCCACCTTAAATCTGCCGAATTGCTGTTTTAGCCTATGGGAGACCTCCTATAACCTTTATGGAGTCTTCCTGAAAATTTTGAGCATTTAAATTGTTTTTGGAGGAAATCATTCAAACCAAACGGGTTTGAATTTGATCAAAAACAGAAATATTCAATCAATATGGTCCGTTTTCACTTTGAAATTCGACCCTTGATAAATCTGACCCTAAGGGCCGATTTACTATATTCACGTGAAGGATTCGAAGTTCGAACGAATTTGATCGAATTTCGAACGTAGGATTTATTCGTTTGGTCAATATGTGAATTTTGGCATATTCGATCATCGAATAGGGAATGGTCGAACGATCAAATACATTCGAATATTCGATCATTCGACAGCAAAGGATTTTAAAGTTTCTTCGATTGCCTACTTCTGCAGATTGGACCTACCGAATGATCGAATGATTTATTTGACTGATCGAATAAATTTGTATTCGATCGTTGAATGATCGAATATCGAATAAAAGGTTAATTCGAAAATCGAATGCTAATTGAATATCGAATAGAAACTAATTTATTTTGGGGAATAAT
>CM044431.1:33644327-33718064 GCA_024363595.1 Xenopus borealis
GAACACATAGCAGTATAAATGCCACATTCTCTTAAAGGGGTTTGTCACCTTTGAGTTAATATTTAGTATGATGTAAGGAGTGATATTCTGGGACAGTTTGCAATTGGTTTTCATTATTTGAGTTATTTAGCTTCTTCTTCAGCAGCTCTCCAGTTTGCAACTTCAGCAATCTGGTTACTTGGGTCCAAATTTCCCTAACCACCATGCACTGATAGGAGTAACAGACTGGAATATGAATAGGAGAGGACCTGAACAGAAATTTGAGTCATAAAAAGAAGCAATAGCTAGACAGTTGTAGCCTTACAGTGCATTTGTTTTTAGATGGGGGTCATTTAAAAGTTGGAAAAAATAAGGGTCAATTGAAATGGTGCTTAGAATAAGCCATTCTATAACATACTAAAAGTATTTAAAATCTCTTTAAAATCTCCATAGAACATGTAGTAGGATAAATGCAGTACCAACTCAGAATATAACGCAGGATGAATTAAGTCCAAATTACATGTGCAATCCTCCCATAATATATGTCAGGATAAAGGGTCAAATCTGTGTATAATGTTCCCAGAATAAAGGATCAATAAAGGATCAACACAGAACATGTAGATGTATGTAGAAAACAGTACAAATTTAATTTGTAATATTCCAAAACACATGGAAGACCACATCCCTAAAGCATATGGCTAGTGAATCTATCCTGTTTCGCTTCGCCAAAAAATTCACGAATTTCCAGCATAATTTGCAAATTGACAAAAAATTTGCGAAACAAGTTGCAACACACTTTCGACTTGAGTCGTCTTCGGCATGCATCGTGTAATTTTTGTTGCGTCATTTTTGGTTTGCATTGCGTTTTTTTTTTTTACACGTGTCTCATTTTTTTATCAAATTTTCGCTGGCGTTTTGTGAATTTATTTGCCGGCAGCGAATCTCAGGAATTTGCCGCAAATTCACGCCTGGCGAATAAATTCAACCATCACTACATATGGCACTGTAAAGACTTACGCTTACCCTGGTGGTCTAGCGGCTGCCCCTCGAGCACACGGGAGCGCCCGCCGTGTGCATCCTCCTCCTCCCAGCGCCGGTCTTCCTATGGAGTGCGCGCCGGCGCACTTCCGGGTTTATGCGCCGGCGTGATGACGTCACGCGCAATGGCGCCAAATTCAAATAGTATATAAGGGGATCTTAGTGTACAGAGGATTGCCCGTTGTTAGGTTCTATTTGTTAGTCCCTGGATGTGATTCCTAACTGTTTCTTGACTGATCTACTGGTGTTTGACCCTTGCTTTGCCTGACTATCCTGTTTATCTCCAATCCTGACCTTTTGCCTGTCCGCTGACTATTCTACACTCTCCTATCCTGATCCTGGCCTGTCTGACTAATCTACTCCGCTTGTGCTGGTCCGGCCTGCCTGTTCCATTTGGTGGTATTCTCGGTGAGACGATCGTGCCCCTGTGCTAGCCAGAACTCTTAGATCTGCACCTCTCGATAAGTCCAGGTGGCATCTGAGTAAGCTGAGTGCTCCTCCCGAGGCCAAAGGCGGTCACTTAACTGGGGAAGCCGAGCTGAGACCAAGGTGCTTAGCAATTGTCCTGGTTTTGGGTGCCGTTCGTGACAGGCACAAACAAATTATGAATTAATTAATATATTGCAAATTTATTGCTAAATAGTGTCTTTTTCCACAAAAAACCAAATTCATTTTTATGCATTGTCAGACAGAGTGGCTCTTTTACCTTATGATCCTCATAAGCTATTCTCAATAACCAGTTCCATTACCTTCTGCATACCCAAACTGTCCCATTGTTTTCTCATTTCTTAACATTTGCATACCCATAAGCAATCTTTCACCGCTACCTCATTGTCTTTTACACATGAAATCACCTGCCTACAGTATTCTACCTTTATGTTTTCATTCCCCTCTTTTTCTTAAGGGCTCTTACACACAAGCGTTTTTACCTGCGTTCCGTTTTGCTGCATTCAGCCACAGGGGAGCGCAGGTATAGACGCACTCAATTATTTTCAATGGGGCTGTACTCACGCGAACGGACGTAGGCGCCGAATGCAGGTTCAGACGCAACATGCTGCATTTTTCCTACGTGCCTACATGCGTTCACGTGAGTACAGCCCTATTGAAAATAATTGAGTGCGTCTATACCTGCGCTCTCCTGCGGCTAAACGCAGCAAAATGGAACGCAGTGGAGCGCAGGTAAAAATGCTCGTGTGTAAGAGCCCTAAAGGTGTTATTCACCTTTCAATTAACTTTTTTAATGTAGAGAGTGATATTCTGAAGTGATTTGCAGTTGGTTTTCATTTTTATGTTTTTTGAGTTATTTACCTTTTCAATCAGCAGCTCTTAAGTTATCAAAAAAAAAAAAAAACTTACCCTATCAACCATGCACTGATTTAGATGATGAGTACTAAAACGTATCAATAACAATACATTTGTAACCTAACAGCGCATTTGTTTTATAGATGGGGCCATTTGAAAGCTTGAAAGAGTCAGAAGAAAAGGCAAACAATTATAAAACTTTAAAAAAGAAAAATGAAGGCCAATTGAGAAATTGCTAAGAACTAGTCTTTCAATGACAGTCTAAAAGTTAACTTAAAGGGATACTGTCATGGGAAAACATGTTTTTTTCAAAATGCACCGGTTAATAGTTCCAGCAGAATTCTGCACTGAAATCCATTTCTCAAAAGAGCAAATAGATTTTTTTATATTCAGTTTTGAATTCTGACATGGGGCTAGACATATTGTCACTTTCCCAGCTGCCCCAGGCATGTGACTTGTGCCAGCATTTTCAGGATGGAACTACTTTCTGGCAGGCTGTACAAGTGACATCAAATTTTTTTTACCAAAAATTGTTTAATATAAAACTAAATAAAAACACCAATACAAATTAAACTTTAAAATTGCAAATCCTTTATTAAGAAATAACTTACCAAAACTCTGCTTCCCTTCCTCTTCAGAAAAGGCGTCAGGGTGACCATCCATTCTGCGGCACTGGATTTCTCCTCCCTGGCTATTCTTCTGACCACATGAGGAACAAGGGACACTAAGCAACAGCAGTAGCACCCATCTCCTGCACCATGTTTCCCACCTCAGCGAATCGGTCCATGTTGAGCTGACTCTGAGTGAGGATGGACGGGTCTTTGGTGCAGGCGATCACGGTGTACCGACAAGTCAACTAACAGAGCTACTTGTGGTCGCTAACTCATCCAAACCATGCCGTCTCTCTCTGCACTAAAGCATCTGGGACTGTGAGTCCAGTGCACAAAAAGTGCGCCTGACTGCCTGTACAGTGCCGGCAAGGATAGCGCCAAGGAATCTATTCCAGACTCCCTGGCCAGACATGACACAAACAAGGGAAGGGATTCAATGCTCCTGTTTTTAAGCTACACAACTGTGAGTGCAATTGCTTAACTGTTCTTTAAAAAATAAGTAAAGGGTTTTACACTATATTTCTGTGCTATACCGCCCTACCAGCACAACAGAGCATCTGAGGACGTGATTCCGCAGATAAGCGTGTATATAAGCTTAACGCTTGTGAGTACCCACCCTTAAGCACACCTAAGGTGATACAAAAAGTAAAACACATACCGTATGGTAATAGTGGGCAGTTGTAGAATTGCATTAATTTTGAAACCCACTAGACTTAGATTGTCTTCTTGCTACATTCTTATTTCCTGATCTTCTCTTTAGCGCTGACTCACAAGGATCTTTGAACATTGATTTTCTACCTGAGGAGAACAAAGGAAAATCCCAGAGACTGAGGTTATTTGTATTAAGCCTAATTTGTCTTACATATCATATGTATCAACCATCTGAGCCACCAAACACTACTTTCAATAGCAATACATGTACAAATAACTTAAAAATCACAGAAAATTTGTAAAGAATTTATATTACAAAGTTGCTTAAAATTGTTTTCTTTTATTAGGCTTTTTTTATTTTGGCGTTGACTTGCCCTTTATTGAACCCTCCTGTAGATTATTGTTCCATAATTCTCCAACCAACTATGAATACCTCCTCAATAAACCCCTTTATCTGCAAATAATATGCACTCCAGACTTTAACCTCTTGCTCCATATAGTATTGCTCTTTGCTTACTTCCAACAAGATAAAGGCTGTCTTTAATTGATTAACCTCTTGCTCTGCATATTATTGCCTTCACTGACATCCTGCAGATTATTAACCTGTTCCCTTCACATATTCCTGTTTCTGCACCTTATTTACCTTTGCACATCACCTCTTCAATTAATGGATCTTTTCATTACAAATGATCGCTCTCCTTATGCAACCTTTTGCACTTTATCTTCTTACTTAACCCCTTTTTTCCTTGTTATTGCCCCATGCATAATATCACTGGAATGCCCTGCCTAATAGATGTGGCTTCATCCTTTCTATTTACCTGTATTAGGGCTCTTCCAGACAAGCGTTTTTACCTGCACTCCCCTGCATTCCAGTTTCATGTGTTCAGCCGCAGGGGAACGCAGGAGTAGACGCACTTGATTCTTTTCAATGTGGCTATACTCCAGGACTGGACTGGGATTCAGAATAGGTCCTGCCATCTCTGCTACAAAGAGGCCCAACCAGCCCCTTACCAGCCCACTTAACAGTCACTTTCTATGGCAACATACAGGAGCCCATCTGGCATTTGCCAGAACCCACAGATTGCCAGTCCGGGCCTGCTATACTCACACAGACTCATGTAAGAGCTGAACGTGGTAAAATGCAACATGCTGCCTCTCAACCTGCGTTCAGTGCTTACATGCGTCTGTTCCTTTACTCCTTTTAGGGGTGCTCAGTCCACAGCATCCCCACTGCTCAAACACACATCAAAGGCAAAAGAAGGATGGCACTTCAATCAAACAAAGAGCAAGTTTATTGCATTCTCCTGCAGGGATCTTACGCATTTTGGGATTCAGTTGTAACACATAAGGCGTAAGATCTGCTCTTTGTTTGATCAGAGTGCCATCCTTCTTTTGGCTTTAATATGTAGGGTAGAGGACCTGAATACAAAGATGAGCAATAAAAAGTAGCAATTTCCATAAACTTGTAGCCTTAAGGTGGCCATAGATGCACAGATAATATCGTACAAAACCAATTTTCGTACGATATTCGGTGCGTGCATGGTGGGAAATGAGCCGACCGATATCATCAGAAGATTTAGATATTAGTCGGCTGGTTGATCGGGCTGGACGGAAAATTTTGAACGGATGCCTTTTTTTTTTTATAACATTAGTCAAGCAAAATGAACATTGATTACACTATATAAATTATTTTAATCTTGTTTTGTTCAGTCTGGGAATTCATAATTATAGCAAGCAGGCAGGAGCCATTTTGTGGACACTGTTATTAAGGCAAGTATTATATCATCTTAGAATCTTGTTTGTGCACCAGAATGGAGGACCCAATGTCTATCCCCATGTCCTGGCTACACAATTAAATGATTAAGAGAACTGGGGGAATGTGTGGGGAGCAGTGACATCTAGGAAGTGCTGAATGGAAAGTGAAAGAAATTATCTGCCCCACCTCTATGCCTAAAGCTGGCCATAGACGCAAAGATCCGATCGTTCGATGATTCGAACAATCCGACTTCCCCATCTCCCGACCTGCTAGACGCACTCCATTAGTTTCAATGACGTTGTACCGACGAGACGCGTGTAAGCGCTGAACGCAGGTTCAGACGCAGCATGTCACGTCTGAACCTGCGTTCGGCACTTACACGCGTCTCATGGGTACAATGCCATTGAAACTAATGGAGTGCGTCTAGACCTGCGCTCCCCTGCGGCTGAATGCAGCCAAACGGAACGCAGGTCAAAAATGCCTGTGGGTAAGGGCCCTTAGACATTAATCACCACACCCACAGTTCCTGGTGTTTTATTTTCAATTTTATTAGTTGATGCAGCAACTTAGAAATACGTCCATCACACTAATAAACAGTATTTAATAAAAAGGATAACTCAATTTGCAAACTTTAGAGGATTCTTTTACTACTACGGATGATATTGCTGCTATGTGTGTTCACTCAGATTTCCTGTTTGTGCTTCTAGAGCAACTCTTCCTACAGCTTCCACTCATTGTGCATATTGCTCCTAACTGAGCATACTGTATTAACCAGCACAGACCAGATATATAAAGTTATTGTGCATTTTACTGCAAAAGGACCAGTGGTGTAAAACAATCAGTTTATTACATACTACTAAAGTCCAGTAATATCGTAAAATATACTTTATGCATATTGCTAAATGTATTTCTGTAGCTCTTGGGTATCTCTCTCTCTCTCTCTGGTCTGTAAAATAAACCAGTTATAAAACTCTTCCTTCTTTAGCAGCAACACATATCTTCCCTGCATTCATTTTTATGAATAACAGTGTCTACTTCAACTTATATTTCAGCAGTACATTTAAAAAAAAAAACAAAAAAACCCTGTTATGGTAGAAATGACATATGGGCATTCAAGAGTGGAGTTATGCAGTGTCTTATTTGCAGTATTCACGATCTAGGGGTATTAAAAAAAATATATATATATATATCTATATATATATATACTGCCACCTAATGGCAAATTAAAAGCAATACAGTTATGGAAACTGTTATCCAGAACGTTCAGAAATTCTTCTGGATAAGAGATCTTTCTGTAATTTGGACGTTCATACCATAAGTCAACTAAAAATAATTTAAATATTAATTAAACTCAACAAAAGGGTTTCCAATAAGTTTTCATTATATCTTAATTAGGACCCAGTACAAGGTATTGTTTTCTCAATACGTTACTGAGAAAAAGGAAATAATTTTGAAGGAGATGTAAAGTCTTTTTGTGCTTGGGGGTGCCAAAAGTTATTGTATTTACCTATTGTGCCATAAGCGATTGTGTTTACTTATCAGATATTACCAGTCCGCTGTTCCTATCAGGGGAAAACTGCACTGACCTGGGGTTATTCTAGTGAGCAACACGGAGCAATGCTCTTCCTGCTTCTTCTTTCTTCTGGAGGCTGTGCATGCGCAGCAGAGTGAATTTCATTCTACTGCGCATGCGTCTGCCCTAGGAAATTTGAAAAATTAAGAAGCGAAGAAGACGATAGCTCAGTGGTGTCAGGTAAGGAAATAGAACCACTTGGGGTGCCTTAATTTTTGCACCCCCAAGGTAAAATCCCTTTCCTTCTCCTTTACAAAATTAGAATTACTTAATGGAGTATACGAGAGATGGTCTTCTAGTAATTTAGAGCTTTTAAAATAATGGATACCTAATAGTAATAATAATTATTTAAATGAATCCATAAAGCACAAATATATTCTGATGTGCTGTGCTATAAATGCATATGATAAAAATGGATGGGGCTGCAGTCATTCCTGGAATTTAAAGGTATACTGTCATGGGAAACCATGTTTTTTTCAAAACGCACCAGTTAATGGTGCTACTCCAGCAGAATTCTGCATTGAAATCTGTTTTTCTAAAGAGCAAACAGATTTTTATATATAAAATTTTGAAATCTGACATGGGTCTAGCCATATTGTCAGTTTCCCACTGCCCCCAGTCATGTGACTTGTGCTCAAATAAACTTCAGTCACTCTTTACTGCTGTACTGTAAGTTGGAGTGATACTGCCGACACTGAAGTCCTGAAGCCACGAGTTCAATTCTACTGACATGTTTTATTTTAATACTCTATAGGCCCCTGCCACCAATTTTTAAAAAAAAATATTTTATGGGGCCCCAATATTTTTAAAATATTTTGGGGGGCCCCAATTTGTTTAACTTGTAAGGGGGGCCCTGACCATCAATAGCTTTTTATAACTTTTGTGTGGGGAGGGTTGCTTTTTTAGCATTGATGTCTGCGTGGTCTTTTAACTGTGATGTGGGCGGGATCAGGGGTGGGGCTTGGGTGCCAGGGTGGGCAGGACCCCAAAAATTTTAAAGTGCAGGCACAAGTCATATGACTGGGGTAGGGTTGCCACCTGACCGGTATTTTACCGGCCTGGCCGGTATTTTTGATGGTTGCTCCCAATGTTATTAATAGGGAAAAATCTTAAATATATAGGAAGGCCGGTATTTTTTTCTAGAAAAGGTGGCAACCCTAGACTGGGGGCAGTTGGGAAACTGACAAAATGCCTAGCCTCATGTCAGATTTCAAAATTGAATATAAAAAAAAATCTGTTTGCTCTTTTGAGAATTGGATTTCAGTGCAGAATTCTGCTGGAACAACAGCACTATTAACTGATGTATTTTGAAGGAAAAAAAAAGTTTTCGCATGAAAGTATCCCTTTAAATCCATTGGTTCTATTGCGGGCAGATCTAGGTCATGCTCTCTGCAGAAAAATCTTTTAGTGATACACAGCTTCCATGCTCATGCGGGCCAAATTAACACCCCATTATTGTCCCAGAATGCAGTTCTCCCGTTGGACTCGTGATGGCGTCTGTAGCTGTAGATTTTTACATAACCTTCAAAGCGGAACGCATTTTGTGTATTCAGTGAAGTTTCAGGTCAAAAAGATAAGCGGTGCAATGGGGAGGGGCATCAGGTTGAAAGCACTGACACTTATCAGCCGGCAACCAAGAGGGCCTCCTCGGCGACAGCAACCAAACACGGAAGTGCTGCGTCTGTGTGACACGTGACTTCTCTCGTGGCCGGATGTCATTTCGCGTCCCGGTGCCGCCTACTCAGCGGTGCTGCTGGGAAGCACGGAGTGACTAGTGTAGAGCAAGAGAGGGGTGTGTGACGCACAGAGAGACAGACAACAAGGGACATGGCAGGACAGACACCCGCTGTTGGGGACGCACGACTGGACAAGGCTGTCACTGACTGGCTCAAATGGGACAAGGTGAGAGGCACCGAGCCATGCCCTTATTTCCCTCGCCCCATTCATTCAACCCAAGAGAATAAAATGACCCATTGACAGCACGGCTCTGCCCTTCGTTTCTCCTGTGTATGTGTACGTCACACTATGCCAGATATATGTTATCTCGCAATGCAGCTCATTTCCCAGCGTTCAGCAAATTTACTCCTTCCCAATAGCAACCAAGGACACTGGAAGAAAAATACGATTGCTTGTCAAATGTTACTGCCCGGGGCAAATCTGCTGTTTGTTAGACGATAAATTGGCACTAACCATGGAAACAATTGAAGGCTTGCTGTAACATACCCACCTATGGAATACAGTTAATGTGAGGGGGGTCACTGACCCCATCTAAAAACAAATGCTCTGTAAGGCTACCGCTAAAACGTTATTGCTACTTTTTATTACTCCTCTTTCTGTTCAGGCCCTCTCCTCTTTATATCCCAGTCTTCTTCAAATCAGTGCATGGTTGCTAGGACAATTTGGACCCTAGCAACCAGATTGCTGTAATTGCAACTGCATAGCTGCCGAATTAAAAGCAATTTGACTCCAGAACCACAAATCAAAGACAAAAAACTCTTTAATAGCTTATCAGTTATGATACTGACACTATTGGGGTTATGTAATAAAAGGCGCTAACTTTACCCAGGGGCAGTAACCCATAGCAACCAATCAGCAGGTAAAATTTACTGGTCATCTGTTTAAATGCACGCATCTTATTGATTGTCATGGGTTACTGCTCCTGGGCTAACTTAGTGCCTTTTATTACATATGGGAGTTAGTTCCTTAGGGCTAGTCCACACGGTAAGATTCAGGGAGATTAGTCGTCTGGCGACCAATCACCTCCTCTTTGGGGCGACTAATCTCCCTAAATTGATTACCCGTGTTTCGCACCCGCTAATATGCGCCTAGTCACACACAATGCTGCGTTTTCCTAAGTCGTTCGAAATCGCCTCACAAGACAATTTTCAGCGGGCACGAGACACGGGTAAGCAATTCAGGGAGATTAGTTGCCCCCAAAGAAGCGACGATTAATTGCCAGGTAACAAATCTCTTTCAGTGTGGACTTGCCCTAAGGAACATAGTGCCAGTGTATGTATCATAATTAATGATTCATTATAACAGGAACTTAACCAGTCATGCTTCCCATATACACGCCCAGCTGCGGCTCATGCTACATGCCATTTATCCAAGCATCTAATGCTGGCAGGCCCTGGACCAGAAGATCATGCACAAGATATTATTTTTATAACCATTAATTCATACAAAATTATTTGAAGTGGGATCTGTGACATTTCTGCTGTAGAATATGGGTAAGAAGTACATTGAAACACATTATAGAATGCGGGTGGGACAATTAAACGTGTTAAAGTAACAGTTCAGTGTAAAATATAAAAAAAATGGGTATATAGGTAGGCTGTGCAAAATAGAAAATGTTTCTAATATAGTTAGTTAGGCAAAAATGTAATATATGAAGGCTGGAGTGACTGGATGTCTAACAGAACAGAACACTACTTCCTGCTTTTCAGCTCTCTAACTTTGAGTTAAGGTGGCCATACACAGAGAGATCCGCTCATTTGGCGATGTTGCCAAACGAGCGTATCTCTTCCCAATATGCCACGGTGGGCGATATCTGGGTGATCTGATCGTGGGCCCTAGGACCCAACGATAGGATCACGATAGAGGAGATACGGGTGGTCGGATTGCTGGACCGTATCAATGAACAGATGAGGCTGCCATCCAACGGGCTTTTTAGCCACGCTCGATCGTCATCTTTCCAATTTTCGGCCAGATATTGATCGGCAAAGCCCGTAGGAGGGCCCCATACACCAATAAGCTGCTGATTCAGAAGCTACAGTTATGATCCATGTGCCCCCCTCTCAAGTCACTGATTGGTTACTGCCTGGTAACCAATCAATGGAAACCAAGTGAGCTACAAAGCAGGAAGTAGTGTTCTGTTATCTGACACATCCAGTCATTCCACACTATAATTTTTTTTTGCCTAACTAACTATATTAGAAACATTTTTTATTTTGCACAGTCTATATATCTATTTACCCAGTTTTTATTTTTATACTGAATGGTTCATTTAATTATGGGGAAGTTTAATGTTGACTGCATACAGCATGTTGCATAGGGGAGATCGCAGCCATGTATAATAGATTATATGTACCAACATATACCAGCATTGCGTACATTTCCTTTGCTATTACTAAAGTCATTGGCAATATACTGCAAGCTTCCTGTTCTTACAGTAAGGAAAAAGCATTTCGCTCTGTCCCTTCTGAATTATTTTGGACAATGACACATGGGGTGTTTTGATCTTCTTGGAGACCCTTTGCTACTCAACATTGACCACATTTGGATGCACCAGGAAGGTTCCACGAGTCACTATTAATACCCCCAAATATATACACAATCACTTTATTGTTTAGTAGATAGCCACATCAGCACGGAGTCTTTGTACTTGAGGTTTCCAGCAAAGTTCAACAATCTATACTCCAATGCAGTGCTTTCATCACATCAGCATGTACAGGTATGGGACCTATCATTTAGAATGCTTGGGGCCTGGGGTTTGCTGGATAATGGATCTTTCCATAATTTGGATCTTCATACCTTAAGTCTGCTAGAAAATCATGTAAACATTAAATAAACCCAATAGGCTGGTTTTGCTTCCAATAAGGTTTGATTATATCTTAGTTTGGCTCAAGTACAAGGTACTGTTTTATTATTACAGAGAAAAAGGATTATTTCATTATGTGTCTATGGGAGATGGCCATTCTGTAATTTGGAGCTTTCTGGATAACAGGTTTCCAGATAAGGGATCCCATGCCTGTATATCATTTTTGCCTGATAGTAAAACTATAGGAGCCGGTTTGCCAGCTTTTGCAGCACAAACAGCGCTAAACAGGTCTGTCATCAGTTATCCACCAAAAGGGGTCCAGTTTATTAGCTGACCAGCTACCTGGGCCCTATCAGCAGGGGGCCCTATCAGCAGGGGGCCCTATCAGCAGGGGGCCCTATCAGCAGGGGGCCCCATCAGGCTGATAGGGCCCCATCAGGCTGATAGGGCCCCATCAGGCTGATAGGGCCCCATCAGGCTGATAGGGCCCCATCAGGCTGATAGGGCCCCATCAGGCTGATAGGGCCCCATCAGGCTGATAGGGCCCCATCAGGCTGATAGGGCCCCATCAGGCTGATAGGGCCCCATCAGGCTGATAGGGCCCCATCAGGCTGATAGGGCCCCATCAGGCTGATAGGGCCCCATCAGGCTGATAGGGCCCTTCCACGACCTGACCATAATCGTCCCACTCCATTACAGGCTACATCCCCATAAATGTTTTTCTTTTCGGCCCCCTCTACTAATTGGTAAAAGGCAATTTGAATCCAGTATTTTGCCACTTTGTATAGAACCAGCTACTTAATTATGTATTGGGAGCAGGGAAATAAGCCAGTAGACCTCACAGTCTGAGAAACGCTGAACTATTATATATGTCTTGCATGTTTTGTCTTAAAGAATCCAAAAACTTTGGCATTAGTCAAGCAGATGGTGGCTGATGGGAAGAAAGAAGAACTTCAGGCATGTTTTGGTTCAAGAATGGAGTTTGGTACAGCAGGCCTACGGGCAGCAATGGGCCCTGGGATTTCTCAGATGAGTGACCTGACCATTATCCAAACAACACAGGTATAGTGTTTACTCTATGACTGTCATTAATTGCATACACCATGATTTATCTCTGCCTTTAAAGGGGGTGTTCACCTTCAAACAACTAGTTGTTTTCAGATACATCACCAGAAATAACGACTTTTTCCAATTACTTTCTATTGTCTATGTAGCTCTGGTAGTGGGGGTCGCCAAACCCTGTAAACTGTTCTCAATTGATACATTTAATAGATACATTTCTTATCTTTGAGCTGAGCAGAATCTCTGGGTTTCATTACAGGCAGCTGTTAGAATTGATACAGTAGTTGCTAATACTCCAGAGATGCGGCTGAGAAATGTATCGACTATATGTTGCAAAATTGTAACAGTTTAGTCTGCGCCTGAATTACTGAGCTGCCAGACACAAAAGGGACATACAACTTAGATTTTGGAAAAACAGTATAAAGAAAAAGCAAGGCACTTGCAAAGACCAATCTTCCAGGCAGACTTGTCAAATCATGAAGTAGTTTTATTCCAGTACACAAGGACACAGCCTTACACATTTCATATCATTCGGATCCTTAATCATAGTAACAAATAAATAATGGAAAGTAATCGAAAAAAGTGTTTATTTCTGGGGTACAATCTAAAAACAACTCAACTAAAAAAAATTTTGGAAGGTGAACAACCCCTTTCAACCATGCTTTTCCCTGATATTTCCCATCATTAAAGCCTTTTGTCACACTGACAATGCAAAGGATCTGAACTTTTCTCTCCTATGATCTTTCTAAAAAGTCCACTTCCAGCTGAGCCCTTGCCATTTTCTTATCTTCAGACCATTTACAGTTCATAACCTATAGCCAATTGTGGAAATATTGTGCTTTCTAATAGCTTATGTACGGGGGATTTTAAAGAAGGACAGAATACTGAAATATGTGTTTGGATCAATCACCTTGTCTTTTTGCAAGAACAAAGGAACAATAAAACAGTTAAAGCAACAGTAACACCAAAAACTGGAAGTGTTTTTAAGTAATTAAAATATGCACAGTTGCCCTGCACTAGTAAAACTGGAGTCTGCTTCAGAAACACTACTATAGTTTATATAAATAAGCTGCTATGTAGCAGTGGCAGAAACACTTTAATTTTGTTGTGTTACTGTTCCTTTAAGGCTTTTTTTTTTTTTTTGCTACAGGCAATATAACACAGAGAGAATGCAAGTGTTTTGTCACACACACAAAATTCTTGCATTTGCCACTCCACAGGCATTCACAGAAATCTCTTGGCCTCTGCTGATACAATCACAGTGCAGGCTATTATTGTTTTATAAAATAACATAACAATGAACATTTTCCCACTGAGCTGGAAATTGCACAGAGCAGCAAAACAATTGCAGGAACTGCAGGAAAATAAGTGCAAATTTGATTGCGGCCAATTGGCGTAGTGTTGTGGCAAGTTTGCCTAGTGTTATGGACTTGGCATCCTTGTGTTCTAATTAGGTTGGCCACTTTTAGCTCCCGCCTCCCAGCGGTGGGCGGGAGCTATAGAGGAGGGTTGTGACGCAAAAAGGGTGGGGCTGTGACATGAAAGTTTCGGGGTCCGATCACATGAAGGAAAGAGGAGGAAGAAAAGGTAAGTTTCCACCCGAGGGCCATGCCTTTTGTTAAGGCCATTACAAATTATCAGTAGCTACATTGCTGGTAAATTTGTAATACAGGCTCTGGCAGGTGTTTTACCGGCTAGGTGGCAACCCTAATTCTAATGTATGTTGTTATTGTGAAATAGAGAAGGCTTTATCTGTGATAAGCAGTATGGCATCTCTATTGCTTTTGCGTAAATGGAAGAAGGGTTATTTATTTAAGTCTGAATGACATAAAAAATTGAAAACATTTTTTTTTTTACTATAAAATCCAAATTGTTTTGGGATTTATTATAACCCAAGGATGGAAAAAGTCAGAATCCGAAAATCCCGGATCTCAGACCTGCCAAGGTTGCATATAAGTCAATGGGAGAGTCCCAAAGATATCTCGATCTGCGCTGGGTTTTGTGCAATAATCCAAAGATTTTGTGGTTTTTGGGCAAAAAAAAAAAAATCAAAAAAATTTGTTTTCTTCCAGAAATTTTTGGGTAAATGTATTGATAAATGAGGGGAACAACAAATAAATTAGAACAGTGCCACTTAATCTTCTTAAAATAGAAATGCCTTTATTGCAGACTTCTGGGGCATTACAGCAACGTTTCAGGCCTCACATGGCCCTTTATCAAGCTGAGGGGAACAAAACACGTGCAAATATGGTTGGAGTATTTTTCAGAAAATAGTGATATAAATTCTGACTTTGATAAATGGGTCTCTAAGATTGTAAATTCATTGTAGAGCCAAACTATTTTTTTAATGTTTCCTATAATTAAAAAAGGAAGTATGTAGACATTTCCACATCCTCTCCACACTGCTGCAAAAGATCTACATGGTTTTCTGATCTCAAGTTCTGCCCAAGAACAACGCAGACCACTTTGTGACATCCTAATTGTATTCTAAATATGCAGTTTCTATATATGGAATGTGGATGCTGTGGCAGTTCACTGGTTATTGGGGAAGTTTAGTGTTCCCTGTTTATAGAAATGTGGTAACTGTGGTCTGTTTGTTCTTCAGAATCCTTGACAGCACTCCAAAGCTAATTTCATATGATTCAGGTTCTTTAACCATATGAGAGAGTTGCTTTAGAGTGCTGTCCAGGATTCAGACGTTTTCTGACCCACAGAAGTGAACACAGTGGAACGTGCACCCGTTCTACAACGAATCCTGTATGGTGCTGACTTCCAGCTTTAAAGGAACAGTAACACCAAAAAATGAAAGGGTTTTAAAGTAAATAAAATATCATGTAGTGTTGCCCTGCACTTTTAAAACTCATGTGTTTGCTACAGAAACACAACTATAGTTAATGTAAACAAGCTGCTAAGTAGCAATGACGGAAATTGAAAAACGGCTATATGGCACAGGATAAGTAATGGATAACAGATAACATTATGTTCTACAGAGCTTATCTGCTATCTGCTGTGTAACTTGAGCCTTTTCTCCTTTGAATGGCCCCATTGCTGCACAGCAGCTTATTTATATAAACAATAGTAGTGCTTCTGAAGCAGTTTAAGGGTAGGGACAGACAGGGAGATTCGGGGAGATTCTGTCGCCTGGCGTTTTTAGCAGGCGACAATCTCCCAGAATTTCCTTCTCCCTGTCTGCCGCTAATATAAGTGATAAAGCGCCAGCGCCTGTGCACACGCTACGCGGCGATTTCCGGAATCGCCCGAAGTTTCCTCACGAAGTATCTTCGGGCGATTCTGGAAATCGCCGCGCAGCGTGTGCACAGGCGCTGGCGCTTTATCACTTATACTAGCGGCAGACAGGGAGAAGGAAATTCGGGGAGATTGTCGCCAGCTAAAAACGCCAGGCGACAGAATCTCCCCGAATCTCCCTGTCTGTCCCTACCCTTACCAGTGCAGGGCAACACTGCTTTATATTTGATTACTTTAAAACTATTTCATTTTTTGATGTTACTGGTCCTTTAATATTCTAGTTCGTCTTCTTACAAGCTCTCAGAAATAGAATGCAGTCTCTATACAACACAAGAGAGCTGTTTGGGATGACCAATTACCCCCTGAAGCAGGTGGTGGGCTGTATTCACTGTAAATTTAGCCTCATCCTGACCTCTCATTTACTTGTGTACTCACTCTAACCCTGCCCCCTAGGGCGATGTCAGATATGGGGTGGGCACTGGTATATAAACTACTAGATCGGGTCCATATTGGGTTAGGTTATGGCAGTATAAGGTGGTGGACTGAAAAACTCTGACCCATGCATTGCAAAACAAACAGTTTTATGCTGTTGTTTGCTATTAGGAACCTTTTTCTGCAGACCCCCGGGTTCTTTTCAGAACTTGCTTCCTAAACTATTTCTGTCTGAGATCTCACTATAAATTGGACAAGGTGGAATGCCTTCTTTTGAGTGATGATAGCTTAGTGCCATGGGCATGGTCTGTTACCAGTGGCTCTGCATAGTTTTAGTCAAACGTTTCTTTAAAGGAGAAGGAAACGCTAAAATTAAGTAAGCTTTATCAGAAAGGTCTATATAAATACACCACTAAACCCTCAAAGTAATGCTGCTTTGTCAAAAGAAACCTCACATTTATTTTTATCTATTGTGTATACATGGACTTCTGTATCAGACTTCCTGTTTTCAGCTTAAACCTCCAGGGCTTGAGCATGCTCAGTTTGCTCCCTCCAGAGATAAGAGTGAGCAGGGAGAGACTCTGGCAGGAAATGATGTCACACCACACTAATATGGCAGCTGCTATCCTAAACAAACTGAGACAGCTTCTAGAGCAGTTTACTCTTGTATGGTAAAGCATTCTGCAGAATAAATATAGTGTTATAGCTTGCACTATTGTGGCTGATCTACTGGCAATAAACTGCTTGCCTTCTCCTTTAAAATGAATAGGAGGATGGTGTGTTAGTGTACTCTAGAGGACGGATATTATACCATATATTCTATAATATTTATCCTTCCTCTTGACTATTTTTTAGGGATTCTGTAGATACCTCGAGAAGAATATCCGTGATCTGAAAGAAAGAGGAGTAGTGATTGGTTATGATGCCCGTGCTCACCCTGCAAGTGGAGGTAGCAGTAAGAGGTATTTTATCTTTTAGCTTTGGAAAGGTAACAGTATTACTGCATTGTAAGCTTGAACATTAGCTTTTCCCCAGTTTATTATGATGATGATAATCAGTGGTAAGATGTCTGGTTTATTGTAGAGTACAATTTTGATGTGCCTTAAACCTATGTTTAGGCCAGTGTCACACAGGAAGGTTAGTAGCCATCACATGTAGTTGGTGAGAAATAGGTATTTTCTTAATAATGCCTTGACAAGAAACAATGAAGCCAGTTTCTGTGCAACTACACATGACAGCTACTCATCTCTCTGGCTTTAGCAGCTGATAACATTCATTTAATTTCATTAAACTTCTGTAGAGTAACTTCCCTACTTATCTTTACTTATCTTGAAAATCTAAAAAATATTAATTACATACAGTGCAGTTACCGGTTTCACTTACTTTATCTTTCTCACCCTCCATTTGTGAGGCCGTTACACAGATATGTTTGGACATATCTAACTCAGCTTTGTAAGATCATTTGAGAATTAAACTCTGTTTAGTAGTAATTGCATATAGCTTATCAACATATTTATTTTTATCCCCAAAACCCAACCCTCCATGTTGCTATGGGTGAATGGAATTATGTGACAACTTGACTAGGAATAAAGGCATGTTTTGTAAATACCATATATTTTAATGAAACTGGATAAAAATGGAACCTTTGCTTTAAATTTGCACATATGTAAATATACATTATTGTGTTATTTCTGTAGGTTTGCAAGACTTGCCGCCACAGCTTTTGTGAGCCAAGGAATTAAAGTCTACATGTTCACCGACATAACACCAACTCCATTTGTGGTGAGAATTAATCATGGAATTCATGTATTGGTGTAACTTTATGGCTTCTGTGTGTTCCTACATGTAAAAGAAAATCAATGAAACCATTTCATCCTGCAGGCAATATGCATTAGAGCAGGGGTGTCCAAACTTGGCCCTCCAGATATTAAGGAACTACAAGTCCCACAAGGCAATGAAGGAGTCTGACAGTCACAGTCAGGCAAATGCATTGTGGGACTTGTAGTTCCTTAACAGCTGGAGGGCCAAGTTTGGACACCCCTGCATTAGAGAGTCAAGATGCATGTGATGTTAGCCCACAGCACTAATGCCCCCAGAGAAAAGTGTCAGATTTCATAAACGTGTTCATCAAACCTAACCCCAAAGCACATTGTGCTCCCCAGAAAAATTATGCATATGCTACAGGCATGGTATTTTTCCTATGCCAACCATGCACTTGTAATGTAATACACCATAAGGGTGACCTAGTAAAAGGTACAATGTTTGCTACAGTCCAGACTTGCACCTTATCTATGGACTGCATCCTGGCCGCCCCCATTTCTTATACTCTCCAATAGTGTTAGTTAAATTATGTTCAGGTGCAGTTTACTGAGAATTTTGGACTGGTAGGATTATTGGTCACCTTTTTGAAACCTAGCATCTAACTGGCGGGTATAGATTATTAAACTGGACAAAAGTTGTCCTTTTTATTACATTACCTCATGTGCTTTAATGTTCACCAAGTGCCCAGAAAATGCATTTTCTACATTAACAATACTTTGTATTCTCTTCTGTGTTTTTCATTGTTTTATAGCCCTATGCTGTTACCCACCTTAACCTGTGTGCTGGAATCATGGTCACTGCATCGCATAATCCAAAGCAGGATAATGGCTACAAGGTATATTTCTCTTTATCTTAATATGTAAGCAGAATTGCAGAAAAATTGCATTAACCCTTCTGCCTTTACTGTTTCACACTGTAAACAACAAAGCAGCAGTAAGTGTGTGTATAACTATAGTCGTTGTTACTGACCAATTTACATCACAATTATCTGTCTTATAAAACCATGGCAGACAGTTTGCTTATGTGTAGCATGAAGTAATCACATATTGGAGAGATGTGACATAACACCCATGTAATTGGACATTATACTGATCAGTTATGACATTTGAACACAGTAAATGATATTGCTTTCCCACTTTGGTATAGGTTAGTAAAACAGACATTCAACTGTTTTTAGAGGTGCTGTATTTTAGAATCCCTTTAATGCAAGGCACTTCCAAAGCTGATTTTGCAGGGGGTTTGGTTTGCATTTTCTGACTGCATTTATAGTATAAACCAGTGATTGGTACTCTTTCAACTGAGAATAATAGTATCTTATTGATTTAGTTAGCCAGTGTTAAATGGGTCTATTTATTTCCTTACGTAGTAATTAAAACCCTTGCCAAAATAGTTTTGTTATAGGTTTTTACAGTGTACTTTTCTTTTATTTGTAACCTTTATTTTTAAATTAAGATCATCTATGGATATAAGCAATAATAAATGTACACCAAAACCATTTTGCATTTATTATTATTTTGCAGGTTTATTGGGAAAATGGAGCCCAGATCATTCCTCCACATGACAGTGGGATTGCTCAGTCCATTGAGGAGAACCTGGAGCCATGGCCCACAGCTTGGGATGATACATTAATTGACGATAGTTCTCTTCTTCAGGATCCTTACCAGTCTATTAATAAAGATTACTTTGAGGATATCCAAAAGCACTGTTTCCACAGGTAAGCACAAAGAGCAGCACAGAAGTGTAGGCTTGCTACATGATGGGGCAGGTATGTGCACAATATGGCTGAATTCTATTGCAGAAATGTGTACTCATTCATCACCAGTTATTTATCACCAGCCTACTGAATAATGAATCCCAGGAATCCTACATGTATATGTTTCGTAGAGACAGTATATTGAATATAAATATATGGAGTGTTATGGTGATATTCTAACCAATCATGGTAATGGTTATTGAGATCAGGTTGAAGGCCTGATTCCTTCTGTTGTTACAGGGGAGATTAAACATGTTGTGTTTCAAATAATCATGTGAAAATTCCTCTCTAAATAAGAAAATGTTGTTCATTTCAGAGAAATAAACAAGGCTTCCAAAGTAAAGTTTGTCCACACATCTGTGCATGGGGTTGGCCATAAATTTGTGCAATCAGCCTTTCAAGCTTTTGGCTTCAGCCCTCCGCTTCCTGTTGAAGAACAGAAAGACCCAGATCCAGAATTTACCACCGTAAAGTATCCCAATCCTGAGGAAGGTAAAGGTGTCTTGGTAAGTATATCTGCATGTTCTACTCACAGTCATGCTAATTGGATTAGTAATGTCTTTTAAAAGGAAATAATTATGATTTTGCTGCTGGAAGTTAAATCGCATACATTATCTTTCAGAAATTATCCTTTGCATTGGCTGAGGAGAAGGGTGTTAGAATTATTTTGGCAAATGATCCAGATGCTGATCGGTTAGCAGTCGCAGAGAAACAAGAAAGGTAAATGTGTATATATAACACATAAAATATATATATAAAAACATGGAGGAGGAGCACACCCTAAACTTGTTTAGCAACTTGCCTGAGTGCTGGTAAATAAGGTAAATAGAGTAACGTAGTACCACACTCCACGGGAATACTTGTGAAAAATAATCTAAATTTATTGAAAAAATCTGACGTTTCAAACACCAACTGTGCTCTTATGGGATCCCTTATCCAGAAACCAGAATGCTCGGAATTACAGAAATGATGTCTCCCATTTTATCCCAATTATCAAATTTGTACATAATTGTACATAATATAAAGGAACACCAAAGGGTTAGTACAATTTTTCTTAATCTGAATTCAATAAGTGTAAGCTTTGCCTTCATATCCCTCCATCTTTCCCCTCTTTATTACACTTGATGGATCACTGTGCTATTTTTTTTTCGTTTGAAAATCCTTGAAATATATTTTTTGCTTAGGTTGCAAGTAAATAAATATTTGTTTGAGATTTTTGCAATATATATATATATAGAAACAGCAGATATGGGCCGCACACCCTGATAGTAAACAATACCTGGGTGCTCATACATATAAAATACAAAATGAAGCAGAAAGTGATGGCACTCACAGGATTTGCAAAAAAAGATCAAAAATGGTGATGAAATTAAGAAGAGTTTATTAATCCAACGTTTCGGTCCCACACAAGGACCTTTGTTTGGGACCGACAAAGGTCCTTGACAAAGGTCCTGGTGTGGGACCGAAACGTTGGATTAATAAACTCTTCTTAATTTCATCACCATTTTTGATCTTTTTTGCAAATCCTGTGAGTGCCATCACCTTCTGCTTCATTATATATATCTAACGTGATACCGACACATTCCTGCCCCCTGCCCTGCGAACCTGTGTTAACCCAACCCTCCAACAATGCTAAATGATCTTTTGTTTTGTTACAGTGATGCTGGGCTAGGGGCAGCGGATCCTTAAATAGGCTGAAGTCCTGTTTTCATTCATAATCGGCCTATGGAAGAATCGCTCCGCCCCCAGCTCAGCATTACTGAAGCCATGCAGAAGATCCATAGTGTCAGTGGACCAGCTGCACAAAGGTTCTCTGGGCAGGGGGTGGCTTTGAGGGGAACTATTCCGGTTGCAGCACCTACTTGATATTGACAAATTTATATGATTTTTATAGGAATGTATTGGTATTGCTGTATATATTCATCGGTTACTTTCTGCTCTTTTTGCAATGCCTAGGGCCCACAAGATAAGCTAACATCTGATGCCCACTGTTAAAACATTCTAAATGCTATTGCTCACAATTGTACATAATAAAAAACTGATTGGAATTAATCTATAGGATAATATGGCCTGGGTCTAACATTCCGTGGTGCCATTTTGGTGATAGATGGTTGTATCTCATATCTGGTCAATATTTCACCCAAATATCTGTCAGCTGTCTGTCACTGGAAAGACCCCATACAAAGGCCAGTAAGCTGATACTTAGAAACCATTATATGTTGTCAATATTACAGGGATTCAATAAAACTGCTCTGCAGACATTTTCTGAAATGTGTTCCTAAAAATAGTTGTTGAGCGGTTGTATTTTTTCTTTGGTTTTTAAAGACATAGGAAATGTGTAAAGGAAAACTATACCCCCCTAACAGTGTAGGTCTCTATAAAAAGATATTGCATAAAAGATGTATTGCATAAGATATGTAAAACCCTGCTTCATGTAAATAAACCATTTTCATAATAATATACTTTTTTAGTAGTATGTGCCATTGGGTAATCATAAATAGAAAATTGCCATTTTCAAAAATAAAGGCAGCCCCCTTGGACCCTATGATATGTGCGCACAACGAACCAAGGAAACCATACATATTAGGTCACATGAGCCAATTAACAGACAAAGTTGTGTCTTTTGCTTCCGCACTTCTTCCTGTTACAGTTAGAGTTGTAGTATTTCTGGTCAGGTGATCTCTGAGGCAGCACACAGACAATCACAACATGGTGGTTCAAGGCAATATTTACTTAAATATATATACCAGTTTAATAAGATTCTTTAATATGCCACTTAGTTCGATATGTTGCTCAAGTATTCATTTTGGGGGTATAGTTTTCCTTTAAACTTGGATATAAGAAAGTTTTTATCCATTTTAATATTTAATTTTATGAAGCCTAGTAACATTTTACAAACTATCCATGGAGAAAGCTATGCAATAGTTATTTTCTCCGATTAAAGCCCCGGATGTTTGGAACGTTGTCTTGAGTATAATGAGTGCAAATACGGCTGCCCAGCTTCTGCTCATATGTGCTGTAGTGGCATTCTGCCTGGCCAAAAAATTGGCATGCCAGTCTGGAAGGGTCAGCAAAGTCAGGCTTTCTTCATTAATTAGACACAGTCTGTTACCCAGCTCTGTGTGTTTGTGTAAATCTGCAACCAACCAAACTGCTGCAGCTTCCTTTATAGCATTTGACTTGAAAAGCCATGTATCCCTTTGAGTTGCTGCATTGTTCATTGGGCAGAATTCCCAATTTGCGTTTGAAAAACAACACATTCCAGGATTGTCATTTTTAGGGATTTAGAAAGATGTAGTTTATCAACACACGCTTGGCCCCAGGGTTATGTTCTCTAAAATATGAATACTTGAGGATAAATATGTTTTTTATGTTAAGTATCCAAGTAAATCTTTGGCATGTCATAAAATGTAAAAGGCCTCTTGTCTAACATATTCTCAAAATTCAATATCTCGCATTTTCATTATCCAGTGGCGAATGGAAAGTTTTCTCTGGTAACGAGCTTGGGGCTCTCTTAGGCTGGTGGATCTTCACTTGTTGGAAAGAAAAAAATCAAGATTTAGAAGCAGTAAAAAATGTTTATATGTTGGCCAGCACAGTGTCCTCCAAAATCCTCCGAGCCATTGCAGTAAAGGAAGGATTCCACTTTGAGGTACAGCTTAGTGATATTTGTCGTAAACTGGTATGTTTACAAACGAGATCTGCATAACCAATGTCCGTTTTTTTAATAGGAAACACTTACAGGGTTTAAATGGATGGGAAATAGAGCAAAGCAGCTGATTGATCAGGGAAAAACTGTGCTCTTTGCCTTTGAAGAAGCCATAGGTAAGATGTGATTATATGGTTTCTGTGAAATCCAAGGTCATATAAAGCTACAAGTGGCTATTCACCAGCAGTTTAACACAGGTGACCTAAAGGAGAAGGAAACCCTTCTGGCGCAAAAACCCCTTCCCTCCTCCGCCTGGGCAAATGCCCCAATTAGTTACTTACCCCTTCTTCTAGGTCCTCTCCAGCAGAGTTCACAGGCGCCAACTTCCCCCGAGCGGTCTTCTTCCTGGATCCATGCAAGCAGGCATTTTTCGGTGTGGATCTACTGTGCATGTGCCGAAAGTCACAAAGTTTTCCGATTAACTTCAGAAGACACTGATGGATCCAGGAAGAAGACTGCTCGGTGGAAGATGGTGCCTGTGAACTTTGCTGGAGAGGACCTGGAAGGAGTAAGTAACAAGTTAGGGACATTTGCATGGGGCGGGAGGGAGTGGAGTAGGGGGGGCCTACGGGGGGAGGGGGGATAGGGTTTTGACCAGAAGGGTTTCAAAAATGATCTGGCTCCTATAAGTTTTGCTATCCTGGCATGTGAATGCATGTGTATAAAGCTGGCAATAGACCCAAAGATCTGCTTGTTTGGCGACATTGCCAAACAAGCTAATCTTTCCCCCGATATGCCACTAACAGTAGGGCTATATCGAGGGTAATTGAAACGATGTCCAGTTATCGATCAGGAAGACCCGTCAGAAGCCCCCATACACAGGCAGTTAAGCTGTCAAATTGGTCTAAACGAGCGACATCGGCAGCTTAATCTGCCCATGTATGGCCACCTTTAGGTGGATATGCATTGGATTTATAAACCCTGGACAAATTTTCACCTGGGCAGTAACCCATAGAAACCAATGAGATGCTTGCTTTCAGTGTTCAACCTGCAGCTGGCTAAGAAAAGGTAATTATTGATTGGTTGCTATGGGTTACTGCCCATGTGCACATTTGCACAGTGTTTGGAGACCAAAAAAAGATGAATTCAGGGACTGCTGTATATAGAGTATATTAGTCATATTATAAGAAATATGTCATGGCAGGCTGAAGACAGAAGGGCATATTGGCAGACATTAAATAGAATCCATTGAACTGGGCAAAAACAGACCATAAGGAAAGTTCAGGACAAAAGACAATTTCCAGGGCAGGTGATAGACAATAGAGTCTGGTGGTCAATGCTGGAACCTAAGAATATACAAATCACATAGAAATGAGCTGGTAGGGTTGTCATTTTTTCTGGGAAAAAATACTGGCCATCCTATATTTTGCTATTAAAGTGGTGGTTCACCTTTAAGGTAACTTTTAGTATGTTAAGGAACTTAAGCAACTTTTCAAATGTTTTTTATTATTTATGTTTTATAGCTTTTGGCATTTTTCTCTTTGCAGATTGCAAATGGGCATCACTGTCCCCATCTAAAAAGCGAATGCTCTGTGAGCTAAAAATGTTTTGTTAATCTGACCTTTTATTACTCATCTTTCTATTCAGGCCTCTCCTATTCATATTCCAGTCTCTTATTCAAATCAATGCATGGTCGTTAGGGTAATTTGGACCCTAGCAACCAGATTGCTTTAAATGCAAATCGAAGAACTGCTAAATAAAAAGCGAAATAACTCAAAAACCTTAAATAATAAAAAATGAAAACCAATTGCAAATTGTCTCAGAATATCCCTCTCTACATCATACCTAAACGTTATCTCAAAGGTGAACCACCTTTTTAATATCATTGGCAAGCACGATATTTACCGGCTGGGCTGCTAAAACACTGACCAGGTGGCAACCCCATCTATGAGAGGAGGCAGCGTATAAAACATACTGGATGTTTTCGTAGGTATCCGTGTATTTGCGAGTTCCTGCTTGCTTGTCTTATTTATAAATAGCAATTCATATGGTTGAGTTGCTGTATGAAACTAACTAATGACTTCTTTCTTGGTATGAAGGGTATATGTGCTGCCCCTTTGTTTTGGACAAGGACGGAGTAAGTGCTGCAGTTATTGCCGCGGAACTTGCCAGCTACTTGGCAACAAAAAATGTCACCCTGACCCAGCAGCTGAACATTATATTTAATAAGTAAGTTCTGTCCTTTATCTGGAGCATTTCAGCTGATTGACTTGAACACTGTGAACACTTGATATGATTGCAGATGTGTTAGCCATTTTGCTCTTATACGTTTATAATATTTTGCATTTCTGGTGAAACCATTTACTATGTACTCTTATGTAGTTTACCATTTAAAGGAACAGTTACACCACAAAATGTAAGTGTTTTGAAAATATCACGTACTGTTGCCCTACACTGGTAAAACTGATTCAGAGAAACTACTATAGTTCATATAAACAAGCTGCTGTGTAGCAAGGGGGGAAATTGAAAAAACGCTATATGCTACAGGTTAAATCGTGGATAACAGATAACACCATTATGTTCTACAGAGCTTATCTGCTGTGTAACCTGAGCCTTTGAATGGCTGCCCCCATGGCTACACAGCAGCTTAAGGTGGCCATACACGGGCCTATAAAAGCTGCCGACAGACCAGGTCGGCAGCTTATTGGCCCATGTATGGGGCCCTCCGACGGGCTTTACTGATCGATATCTGGCTTAAAGTTGGCCAGGTGTCGATCGGGCAGGATTAAAAATCCCATCTGATTGCGGCCGCATCTGCTAGTTGATGCTGTCATGCGATCCGACCGCCCATATGGCCTCCATTATGATCCGATCGTTGGGCCCTAGGGCCCACGATCGTATCAGCCTGATATCGCCCACCTCATTTGTTTCCAATAAGGATTAATGATATCTTAGTTTTGAGTACAAGCTACTGTTTTACTATTACAGAAAAAAAGCAAATCATTTTTGATTATTTGAATAAAATGGAGTCTAAGGCCATTCCATAATTCGGAGATATCTGGATAATGGGTTTCCAGATAACGGATCCAATAGTTCCCAATCTGATTTGTGTTAGGTTTTAGTCAGAGCTGATTTCTTACAATGTGAATTAACTCTGGTACAATGTAATACTTATATCTGAATATAAGCTACATTAGGAGAGCGCTACAATATAGCTTGCCTTGGCTAAGAGGTTTTCTGTGCAGCCATAAAGCAGCAACCCAGTTCATAAAGGAGGGTACCTTGGTCAATATGAGAGCTCCCAGCCATTCATACTCATCCAAACTTGCAGCAGCAAAATGTTTCACATGCGCAATAAGCTGCAATAAGTTGTTCTAGAGCAGCTGTTGGATGTAGTATAAGTAGACCGCTTAGTACACAACATTAAAGCAATTTTCTTTCTTCTGCACAGGTACGGCTACCACATCAGCCGGAATTCTTACTTTATATGCTACGATCAGAAAACAATTAACGACCTGTTTGAACATCTGAGAAATTATAATGGCGAAAAGGCTTATCCGAAGCTTTGTGGGAAATTTGAGGTTTCCAGTGTGCGTGATTTAACGACTGGATATGACAGTAACCAGCCTGATAACAAAGCTGTAAGTATTCCTTTAAACCAGGCTTCCCTGTGTAGCAAATCCAGCTGTCATATTGACTTTGAGGCAGTTGCTGTGTGGGACCAAGGCTTTGGCAAGTGCTGCCAGCGACTGCCTCGTGCTTGTGATGTTTCTTCTAAAATTCAGTGTTTTGAATGGCTGAGGCTGATTTTTACATTATCTGCAGATCCTTCCAACCAGTAAGAGCAGTCAAATGATAACATTTACTTTTGCTAATGGAGGAGTTGCCACCATGAGAACCAGTGGGACAGAACCAAAAATTAAATATTATGCAGAGTTGTGTGCTGCTCCAGGAAACAGGTAATTTCTTTATTTTTTTTTTTTTTAATAAAAAATATTTTGAGCTAGTTTGGGTGCAGTTGCCACTTCCTAAATATCTGAATGTCTGGGAGCTCCTGATTGGAGGTGAAGACCAATGAGCAGGGTGCCAGTAACAGGTGTTGCACCCATCATCAGACAGCAGAGGAATTTGTTCCTATCCTGTCTAGAAAATTGCTTCTTTTCCACTAACAACGTCCCATTTTGCTTTTAGTGACTTTGACGTGCTGAAGAAGGAGCTAGACGACCTTGCTGATGCCATTGAAGAGTATTTCTTTCAGCCAGAGAAAAACAAACTACAGAGAAAAACTGAGTAAACCCAATATGACGGGACCAAAATGTTTACATATTAAGCCCAATCGTAACCACATTTGCTGCTTTTACTTTACCTGTACCAACTGCATATTTAGCATTAGTAAACAACACAGTTAATGCACACATTGGAGTCCTCTAGTATACAAGAATCCCTGAAGCAACTGAATGACACGATGAGCTTACATATTCATACAACTTTTATTTTCCAGTCAGGCCACAGAAATGAGATGTATGATTAAAACAGCTTGCTACTTTTATTGGGAAATAATTGAGCATGCCTAGGTAGAGATGCACCTAATCCTGGAATTGGTTTGGGATTCAGACAGGATTTGCCCATTTTCAGCAGGATTTGGATTCAGCCGAATCATGTGCCTGGCTGAACCATATCCTAATTTGCATATGTAAATTAGGGTCTGGAAGGAAGTAAAAACATGTTTTTCCACTTTTTCCTTTCCTGGCCCTAATTTGCATTATTTGGCCAAATCTTTCACGAAGGATTCAGGGATTCAGCCAAATCCCAAATAGTGGATTTGGTGCATCACTATTAGTAGGTACTTACAAAATACCTAAATCCTGCCAGAACATCCCCATGTGCTGGGACAATTGGTTTTTAGATTTTTTTTATTGGTTAATTGAAATGTTTTGGTATAGGGTTATTCAGCTTGTGCTATCAGTCTAAGTATATTTGCACATGCTTGCAGCTCCTAACACTGTTTATTCTCTTGGGAATACTTCACATTTGCTTAGTTAGGGTAACAAATGGACCAGCCCAAAGTTAAAATCTAGAATTCTTTTTGCTGAAACAGATAATTGTAATAAGTACCATACATTTATACAGTTCAAATATAGGACATTTCATTAAACGCAACTACCCTTCCCTTATTAATAGAACTATACTGTCTGTTTATAATAAAATATGCCTTTATTTGTATTTAAATTTAGATCATTGAAGACCCATGCAAATCATGCATTGTTTAGTCTATGGGTGGCATACTAGTAGTATATTGTTTTTGACTATATAAACATGATGAAAAAATTGTTCTGCGTGGGCCTATTATAGGGGACAGCAGTGGACTATACCGGGGGCAATCTAATAATGCAGATATCTCAGAATCTGTTAAAATAAAAACTGAATTTACAGGGGTTATTCACCTTTGAATTAACTTTTTTTATTATTTGTATTTAGCTTTATAATCAGGAGCTCTCCTGTTTGCAATTTCAGCAATCTTCTGAACACATTTGTAGCCTTACAGGGCAATTTGTTTTAGGATGGGGTCAGAGACCCTCCCCATTTGAAAGTTGGAAAGAAGCAGAAGGCAAATAATTCAAAAACTATTTAAAATGTTGCTTAGAATTAGCCATTCTATAAAATACTAAAAGTTAATTTAAAGTTGAACCACACCTTTAAGGGCCCTTACACACGGGCGTTTTTACCTGCGCTCCCCTGCGTTCCGTTTTGCTGCGGTCAGCCACAGGGGAGTGCAGGTATAGACACACTCAATTATTTTCAATGGGGCTGTACTCACGCAAACGCATGTAGGCGCCGAACGCAGGAAAAATGCAACATGTTGCGTCTGAACCTGCGTTTGGCGCCTACATTCGTTCGTGTGAGTACAGCCCCATTGAAAATAATTGAGTGCGTCTATACCTGCCCTCCCCTGCGGCTGAACGCAGCAAAACGGAACGCAGGGGAGCGCAGGTAAAAACGCCCGTGTGTAAGGGCCCTAACAAATTTGAAAGCTGGAAATAGTCAGAAGAAAAAGAAGGCAAATAATTCAGAAAATAAATAATGAAGACCAACTGAAAAGTTGCTTATAATTGTCCAGAAAAGATGATCCACTCTTTTAAGTTGTAAAAGTACTTGGAGAAAGACCCTGAGTTAGTTATCCTCAATTCTTTTTTTAGGTTTGGCTCCACTTATTGGGATCCCAGTTCCATTTTTTTTCACCAGCTCTAAGCAACAAACAAAATGCATTGTGTTTCATCTTACTGACTTTTATGCTGTTAAGATCTTTTGAAACACGGCACGGGCGCAAGACTGGGGGAAGAGATGCAGGGAGATTTGTTGCTTCAAACACGCGGCGATTTGTCGCAGGCTACAAATCTCCCTGCAATCTCTTCGTCTGGAAGAGCCCTAAACAGTAGCTATCATTGATTTCTAAAGCTGTTAGAAGCCAATGCACCCTCCCCCTATACAGGCAAGTAAATGTGGCAATTGTTATGCTCTGACACGGAAAGAAAAATATAGATAATAACCCCCACTTGGATCTCAATGTTAAAGTTAAAATAAGTATCTTCTGATACTATAGGTTACAACTTTATTGATAAAAGGACTAACGATCCACATAAAAAGGTAAAAAGGATTATAATTCCTGTGTTCTGATGCGCGGTTCCTGCAGTGCAAATTAAATTATTCTAAAGTGCTAGTGCTATTAGGAGTGAATAAAAGGATTATACTGTGTTTAAATAAATTAGTGTCTTGTCTTTATAATTCATCCAACAAGTTAAATTCATTGATCTATCAATTCATGATTATAAGATTGACTCATTGATCAATTAAAATTCATTAGGAATAGTTCATTAGATAAAAATAGATATAAATAGAATGAATTGTCTCCTCTTAATAAATAGAGTAATAAATTAATTATAAAAATAAATATTTGGTGCACAATTCATGAAATAGTAGTTTGGAAATATGAAAATAGAAGAGAAGAGATGGAGAAGTCCCTGGTAGGGACCCCACACGGGGAGAAAGACAGAACACCGGGGACTGTGGTCTCAGTAATTTAACTGCACTTTTCGTTTGAGAGCTATCTAAAGAACCGCAAATCCCCGATGTCTTTGAGTGAGAGAGGTGAAAGATTGAATTGTCGTGACCGGAACCGCTAACTCCACAGGATTGATTTAAGCTGCTTTTTCAAGGCAGAAAAAAGCATATGCGAAACGCGCGTCGGCAGGCTTAAGAATCGTCTAATTATTTTAACTCATATTAACCTTGGACTAGAAATCTTGTATCTTAAATCAATCCTGTAATCCTTTTTATCTTTTTATGTGGATCGTTAGTCCTTTTATCAATAAAGTTGTAACCTATAGTATCAGAAGATACTTATTTTAACATTGAGATCCAAGTGGGGGTTATTGTCTATATTTTTCTTTCCGTGTCAGAACTACAATAGTAACCTGACCTCACACAAGGATTTTAAACTAATTAAACCCTAATTGCATAATAATTGTTATGCTCTGTCATTTAATGGTCAGCCTTAGGCTAGTGGTAGACAGGCAGATTTGGGGAGATTTAGTTGCCAGGCGACTAATCGCCTCTTCAGCATGGCAACAATCTCCCCGAACTGCCTTCCGTGTGCTTGAATGAGGAATCGCTTGCGCTAATACACTCACATCGCTTAGATTTCCTTGTGAGGCAACCTCGGTCGACTTCGGAAATCTGCGGGCTAGTTGGAAGGACCGTACACATTCAGGGCTGCAATCAGAAATCACTGGGACATGTACGACAACAATATCTGGGCCCCAGATCCTGCCCACCCCACAATAAAGAAAGTGACCGACATCAGCACTAAAACAGTAATGCCCCCCAACAAGTTGTGGTCAGGGCCCCCCTTCAAGTAACATAGAAACACTGGTGGTCAGGGCCCCCCTTAAGTTAAAAAAAAACATTGGTGTCCAGAACCCCCCAAAAAAAGTAAAAAAAAAACTGGTCTTAAGGGTCCCCCATAAAACTTTAAAATCCAATTTGGTTGCCAGGGGTTTAATAAAAAAAAAAATTGGTGTTCAGTGGTACTTACCTTTAAATGTCTTTGTCATTCTCCTTTTTGGTGGCTTCTTTTCTTTGGCTCCTCTTGGTGGCCTTCTGCTCGGTGGGTTCCGCCTTCTTCAGCCACTCAAGGGGGCCCAGCTAGTCTGGGAATTGCAGCACGGTCGTGCCCCCTTAAAGCTTAAAAAAAAACGAGGCCCAGTACAGCATTGCCCCCTGATGATGGCTCTGCTCACATTCCACGGCCCCTGCTGTAACATGCCAAATGAGTTGACTAGAGCACAGTTCAGTCCTACATTGAAAACAGCAGGGTTGGAAGAAATAATGGCAAAGGGAGCCTGAATGACAGTTGATCTTCCAATTGAATTTAGGTATGAGATTGTGTGTAGACCAATCAAACTTTTCAACACAATGCACAGAGAACCATTTGCTTATAGACCTTGCTTTGTGCACAGGCTCATTGTCATGGTGAAACAGAGATGGGGCCTTGCCAAACTGTTGCCACAAATCTAGAAGGGGCCATAAAACTCCCGACCATTATTCCTCCACCAGCAACACTTTCCATTTGGTACTGTTCCTAAGAGTAGCTAGTGTTTTCCTATCCTCCACCTGATGCAGATTACTGTAAGTCGCTGTACTCCTACTTTATTTCTACCATATTCTGGATGTCTCATTGTCCCTTTTTTAGTTTATTTTCCAGGAATCAGCATCATAGTCATTAGCGGTTTTAATCCTCTTTTATGATATCACATACTTCTGAACCAAGTATAAGCCACTTTGAGACCCCCCCTTTTTTTATTTTTTACAAATCCGTAACATTTTAGTAAACCATTCATTAGTGATAACAAACCTAAACTGTGGTGTATGGTGATTTGCTGTTAGAACTGGAACAACAACACCATTTGTTAGATTTACTTAAGAGGGGTTGTTCACTATGGTGAGTTCTTTTCGGTAGCTCTCCATTTTGATGTATCAGCAGTTAGATGGTTGCTAGAGTCTTATTTACCCTAGCAACCAGGTAGTGCTTTTGAAGGAGAGACTGGATTATGAATAGTAGTGGGGCTGAATAGGACTTTTAAAGGGTTGTTCACCTTCCAACACTTTTTTTCATTTAAGTTGGTTTCACTGGAACTGAGTTGGGCTGCATTTTGCCCCCTTGATCGAATCGTGCCACCTCTTCTGCTGAACAGCTGAAGTCCTGAAGCGGCAAAAACTCCTGAAGCTGCGTACTGAAGAAGCGGAAAGACCTGAAGTCATGAAGACCCTTTAGGGCCCAAATTCTTTTTAACTTATAAGGGAAGCCATGGCACCAATGTTTTTATTAAAAATATTTTCTGGGGGGCCCAATGTTTTTTTTTTTTTTTAAACTTGTAGGGGGCCCTGACCGCCAATTTAAAATAAAAAACTTTTATGGGGGCCTGGTGCCACATTTTTTTTTAACTTATAAGTGGGGCCTGATTATAAATAGTTTTTTATAACAGATTTTTTTATATTTCATTTTGAAATCTGACATGGAGCTAGACAAGTCATGTGACTTGTGCTCTGATAAACTTCAATCATTCTTTACTGCTATACTGCTGCCTGGTAGATCTAAGAACAGCACTCAATAGTAAAATCCAGGTCCCACTGCAACACATTCAGTTACATTGAGTAGGAGAAACAACAGCCTGCCAGAAAGCAGTTCCATCCTTAAGTGCTGGCTCTTTCTGAAAGCACATGACCAGGCAAAATGACCTGAGATGGCTGCAGTACATGCCAATATTATAAATTTACAAAAATAGACTTGTTGGTTCAGGAATGACATTTTATATTGTAGAGTGAATTATTTGCAGTATAAACAGTGTAATTTAGAAATAAAAACTACACCATAAAAATGATAGAATCCCTTCAATATTTAGAATGAGTTGCTTAAAATGGAGTCTATGAGAGATGGCCTTCCCGTAATTCAGAACTTTCTGGATAATGGGTTTCCAGATAAGGGATCCCATAGCTGTATTGTTTTGTATTGTTTCAGTGGAAGTTTGCAATTTCATGTGGTTGCTAGGGTCCACATTATCCTAGTAATTATGCATTGATTTCAATAAGAGACTGGAATTTGGTGAGGGCATGAATAAAAAGATGATTTGGGTCAGTTGGAAAGGGTCAGATGGCAAAAACTATGTAAGATAAATAATGAAAACCAGTTGAAAAATTGCTTCTAACTGTCAGTTCTACAACATACTAAAAGTTAACCATTTTATACATAACTAACTTACTATGTATAATAAATAGTTAAGGGGCGAATTTATTCACCAGGCGAATATATAGTAAATAATAATAATAATAAATTTGCAAAACGCCAGCGAAAATTCTCCTGCCAAAAAATTGCTTGTGTTAAAAAAACCGAGACGCACGTCAGAAAAACCTAAAATTTGACTCACCGAAAATTGACTCGTTTCGTGAATTTTTCGACAATTCGTGAATTTTGCTGGAAATTCGCAAATTTTTCGGCGAAACGGGATAGATTCGCCCATCACTAATAATAAAGTATGTGAAATGGTCTCGTGCTGTACTTGGTGCAAGAACATAAATTTGGGCCATTTGTTTGTTACTGGAATAGCCTAACGGTCAAAACCACAAATCCAGTAACACTGGCAGGTTATATTTAGAGATTATGAGAGAACTCATAGCGTGTATATATTTCCAATTGCCAGCTATAATTATCGTGTGTTTCTTCGATGGAACAGGGCGAGAGCGTAATGTCTCCGAGAGAAAGGCCATAGGGAAGACAAGCCACGCAGCTGTTGTGCATGTGATGAGCACCCGACAGTTCAGCTCCGCTGAAGCTTTACAGAACATTCTATTTTGTTCCTTCTTATCTGCAGCCTGATTATTCCTCTTCTGTGGGCTCCAGCTGACAAACAGTTAGAACAAGGGAATTTCATGGCCATAAATGCACAAATATTGGTGCCAACGGCTCTTGACTTTTTTTTTGCTTGAATATGTCCAGTCAGTCAATGTATCCATGTCTTGTGGTTTGTTCCAGTGCACTGGAGAATACTGTGACATCATGGAGCCACCTAAGTTTTTTTCTAAGGCCATGGCTCAATTAGTGAGCCCCACAGGGTTAACCTATGCGAAAATATATAGTGAATAAAGTACCCCTCTTGTAAAATATAAGGATATTATAGGTTACCGAGTGACTAAATAAAACACATCATGGAACTCTGAGGTGACTTCTAATATGTTGCAACAGGGGGTGCTTTATTATAATACACAAGTTTCAGGAGTTGTGACAGAAATGACATCACTAAGCCCTGATTATAACCGATGATATCACTAAGCATCATTTATAAGGATACCATTTACAAGCTATTCGTGGCTCTTGTGTATTATATATAGATTTGCTCTGCTAAACATTGCACTACTCTCTTCCAGTCATAAAGGATGGGCAAACATATACGACCTCTTAAATAGGGGCAGCCAGGGAGAAAAGGAACGTGTTTAGCGTCCCTTTATCTTTGAGCCCTAGGCATGTGCCTGTTCTGCCTACCCCTAGTTCTGGCCCTGCACTCAAACTGCATTTTGTATATCTCTGCGCATTATACACTTTAATCGGTCATGTGTCATCTTTGTTTGTTGTTTTTATAAATGGTTTTGTATATATTAGATTTTTTGTATGTATTAAACATTATGGGTATGGGCGTTTTTTGGGACACTGTGTATTTAAGAACTTTTTTTTGCAACTGTTTCTAATAGTTTTTTGATAGGCTTTGGTCCTCTTTAAATTTCAGCCCATGATTAAGGGGCAGATTTATCAAATTCACATGAAGAATTTGAAATTCGATCGACTTTTCAAAAAGATTCGAATTTAGAATATGCAAATGAGGAAAATTCGAACATCGAATTTTGAATATTCGACCGATTCTAATTTCGAATTTAATTGTATTCAAATATTGGTTCGATTCGAACATTTTAATCGTTTGATCGAATATTTAATTGAACGATCAAAATTTTCCTATTCGATCGTTCGAATATTTGAATAGCGTTAAAATCCTTCGAATTCGATTTTCGAAGGATTTTACTTCCCTCACTATTCATATGGTCGAATTATTTTCAATTCGAAATTCGACCAATGATAAATCTGCGCCTAATTGTCTATTGGGCATGAAACATATAGGGCCTATAGAGGTGTATTTTTTATATTTAGGGCCCTGTGGATTCCCTCGAGTGCTGGATTGCCCATTTTCATCTGTACAAATCAATCTCTTTTAGTTGGCCATTGTCACTATCACTTCAGGCTGTGTGTTATCTCTGTACTATACATAAATATTCTATAGGACACCATGTAAAATGTTCTGCACATACTGATACATAATGATTGTTCTGTATGCATGTGGGTATCCAGGGAAGTTGTGTAGCACAGTTAATGGTCCATGAAATAAATGTTTATTCTCTATACTAGAGATCCCCAAACCTTTTTACCCGTGAGCCATATTCAAATGTAAAATAAGTTGGGGGGCAACCCAAGCATGCCAAAAGTTCCTGTGATTGGCTATTGGTAGCCCCTTCTATGGACTGACAGATTACATGAGGCTCTGCTTGGCAGTGCACCAGGTTTTCATACAACCAAAACTACATCAAAGCCAGGAATTCAAAAATAAGCACCTGCTTTTAGGCCACTGGGAGCAACATTGAAGATGTTGGTGAGCAACTGGTTGTGGATCTCTGCTCTATACTATAGACATAGAGCTAATTCTATCACCTGTTCCACCTGCTAATGCAGAACTGCCCTTCTTCTCTCTGTTCACTTCTGAAAGCCACATACGCTTCCTATGGTGCCTCATGCAGTACGTAGCCTCTCTCACATTTGTGCACAGTCACACTGAGCTGTCCTCCTCTCCGTTTCACACAGACTTTTTTAGCAACAGCTTTTTTACCCTGTGAAGCCAATCTCATAATCAGAGCCTCATCCCCCCAGCCTTCCACACGTTCTGCCTCTCTGTCCTTCTCAGCCTGAGCTCCCTTGGGCACTGTGCCTTGTGTCTGACAAGACGGTGGGTAGAGAAACCTCCAAATTCCTCCTGAGTGGTCTGGCCTCATGAAATGCCCTGTGTCTGCCTTTCTCTATCATCCGGAGCCCTGTAAACAGGTAGGTGTTTCCTCTCTCTTGTGCTAGACCTGCAGTATCCAGAGACAATGGCTATTTCTGGAGAGACATTTATGCAGTCCTTCTACTGGATTTGCACTAAGCCATTATAGATATAGTATAGATTCTATTTACAGATTGGCTGTATGTATAGTTATGTTATGTGCATCAGGTAGGCTGGCAGCTGTTATTAAGGCACAGGAAAAATACATACCAGTACGTATTCAAAATGAAATTCTCATGTGAAAATGCCTCTACATTCTGAGAATGAAATGTGAAAGTTTTGGCTGTGAGCACAATCTGTGTTGCAGACAAGAGAAGCTGCAATACAGCAATGACCGACGCAGACTGATGTGGCAGGATCACCAGTACTGAATTACAGTGTTCAGTTTAAGGTAGAGAATGAAACGTGTTTTACAGCTCCTACACTGATGCAGCCCTTTAGTGGAAGGCTGTCAGCATTATAGTTGAATGTTGAACAACCTAAACAGATTATCAGTGGTTTAAAATGATTCTGTCATGATTTCTATGATGCATTTTTTATTTGTAAATGACACTGTTTATACTGCACATCATTTACTCTGCAATATAAAATTTCATTCCTGAACCAGCAAGTGCATTGTATATAAGTTGTGATATTGGTGTGTAGGCAGACATCTCAGGTCATTTTGCCTGGTCATGTGCTTTCAGAAAGAACCAGCACTTTAGGATGGTACTGCTTTCTGGCAGGCTGTTTTTTCTCCTACTCCATGTAACTGAATGTGACGCAGCAGGACCTGGATTTTTCTGTTGAGTGCTGTTCTTAAATCTACCAGGCAGCTGTTCTCTTGTGTTAGGGAGCTGTTATCTGGTTACCTTCCCATTGTTCTCTTGTTAGGCTGCTGGGGGGGATGGGTGGTATCACTCCAATTTGCAGTAAAGAATTACTGAAGTTTATCAAAGCACAAGTCACATGACTTGGGGCAGCTGGGAAGCTGACAATATGTCTAGCCCCATGTCAGATTTTAAAATGCTCTTTTGAGAAACCAATTTCAGTACAGAATTTTGATGGAGCAGCACTATTAACTGATGCGATTTACAACTTTGCTATATGAACCTGTACCTTATAGCTCTATCTCAGCTTTATTTCATTACCAGCACTAATGTAAACAATCCTTCCAGTATGTGAAATTGCAGACATGGACATGTCTCATATTGTTAAAGGAGAAGCAAACCCAAAAGTTAAAAAACCCATATCCCCCCTACCCTACATAGACCCCCCTCCCTCCCCCCTCAGCCTAAGTGTTACCCTGGGCAAATGCCCCAAACTTTTTACCTACCCCTCTGTGCAGATTCAGGCATTAGAGTTCATGGGGATCATCTTCAGCCGCTTCGGTAATCTTCGGAATGAGACCGGCGCTCCTGCTATTTTCGTGAGTTTCGGCGCATGCTCCACTACGCTGGTCTCAATCCAAAGATTACCCAAGAAGATGGTGCCTGTGAACTGCAATGACTGAATCTGCATGGGGTGGGGGTAAGTAAAAAGTAAGGGGCATTTGCCTGGGGTAGCAATTATGCTGTGAGAGATGGGAGGGGGGTCTATGTAGGGTAGGGGGGTAGGGCTTTTTTTAAACATTTGGGTTTGCTTCTCCTTTAAGTCTTTCCATGCTGTTACTCTGTATTATACCCCTGGCACATGCTGACAAGTCAGTGACTGATGGGATTGGTTTGGGAAACAGAGCTGTGAGTAAGGGTTTTAGTGACCTGCTACACATTAGCCCATAAGCATGAAAGAAGTGGCTAGATATACTGCCCACTGTATGTACACAGGCAAGTGTCAAAGCAAATCATTAAAGGGGTAGTTCTTGCTTGCATTAACTTTTAGTATGATGTAGAGAGTGATATTCTGAGACTATTTGCAATTGGTTTAAATGTTTTAGTATCTGTGGTTTTTGAGTTATTTAGGTTTATATATGGCAGTTCTCCGGATTGCAATGTCTACTAGGACCCTAGCAACCATGTATTGATTTCTGATAAAGTTTACATCATTTTAGCCTTTCCTTCTACAATAAAGCCCTTTAATTTTTAGATGTCGCTGTCCTTTTAAGAAATGTTTGCAGGAATATCTGTGTGCATTACACTTTCCTGCTCTTCATTGTGATAGTGTCAGAGCCATAGGGTGGGGCTTTTGATTTCCCAAGAATACAGAATTACACAGTAACATAGTAACTGTGCTCGACATTTCATTCTGATTCATTGCTCATACAATAACAACAACAAACAAACATTTATCTGGGTCACTAACTCTGGATATCCTCAGCAGCTCAAATGGATCTTAAACATACTCTGCACTTTTGCATGTTACTTTCCTTTTTTTTTTTTTTTTTGCCATTTAGAAGATATTAGCGTGTGTTTTTGGTTTTGCAGGTCTCTCATAAGGGTGTCCCTAAAATAACCTGAAACACACAAGTTGTCTCCAATGAGATGTGAAACTGTATAGCATTTTCTCTGTCCCCTTAGAACTGTGGTGGCAGCAGAAGGGATAGCTATTTATACGGTCCTGTCAGTGACATACATCTCATACTCCATGAATCTAATGAAATCAGCAAATACAAACTTGCTCTCAGTTATACGGATAAAAGAAAACCCTACTTACAATTGCCGGAGCACTGGTACTCCTCAGCAAGCGGCCGGGCAGCATGCTGACCCTCAAAGTTTGCCACCCTAAGCCTGGGCCTCGCCACAAATCCAGGCCTGGACCCACAGCAAATTATTTTTCAGGCCCCCAAAATGTTTAGAGGATGACTAGTTTTACCAATATTTACTGAAACAGTATAGGAATTAGGGCCTCATTGGGCCCCTGTACCTCCTGGGCCCCTCTGGTCACAATGTTGGGTGCCAAATTATCTCCATTTAAGGGACTGGCACATAAGTCAGCAGGCTGGATCGGGGGGGGGTTAAATGAAGGTCTGTGCAGTAGGGCCGGGCCACACAGGCACCCTAGGCAAGCCTGATGGATGCAGCGCCTGCTTAGTGCGAATTAGGGTTGCCACCTTTTCCTGAAAAAATACCGGCCTTCCTATATAATTTTTCTTTTTTTTCCTATTAACAACATTGGAATCAAACATCAAAAATACCGGCCAGGCTGGTAAAATACCGGCCGGATGGTAAACCTAGCGCAAATACGCAAGGTTGCGTATGTGTGCGCTTTTGCAAATTGGTGGGAATGCGCATGTGCGAGAATTGGTACGCATGCGCAGGAGAGCTAGAAGAAGTAAAATGCACAGAGAGTCTGCAAATACCACTCAGTGGAATATGGCGCCTGTGAGCTCCGCTGGAGAGGACCTAGAAGAAGGGGTAAGTAACAAGTTAGGGGAGGTAGGCCGGGGGGAGGATGGAGGGGGGCCTACGGGGGAGGGTTTTTTTTTGCTCCTGAAGGGTTTGCTTCTCCTTTAAGCAGTTTGCTCTTTCTTCCTTTCTCTCTGCTCTTTGACTACCAGAGTCTGGGGCCATTGTAGGCGCCCAATTGCATACCTCCAAACTGTCCCGTTTTGCTCTGGACAGTCCCACATTTGACAGCTCAACCTGCAGGCCCGCGTTTGTACTGGAAAGTCCCCATTTGTCTGCACTGAACTGGAAAGTCCCTATTTCTCTGCACTGAACAGCCAAAAAAGATACAATGTTTATAACTTAATTGGCTCTTGGCAAAGAGCCCAGAATAGATACTTAAAATACTTTTGTAACGGTTTTGTCTCTTGGGAGAAGTTAGACTCAGTTTAAAGGGAAATTCACCTTCATTAGTGAAAATATTGGGAGGTATGCAATTGGTCAAATCAGTGCAGTGCATTGAAATCCTGCAGTTGTGGAGCAATTGTACTAGACTTTAAATGGTCAAATATTTTTTGGATATTAATTATCCAAAAAAGTTTTTAGGTAGAGAGCCCTTTAAATATCTTTTAATAAAGATGGAGTGCACAATATTTTAGGGTTCTACCTTGCAGTGCTGGGGTTTCCTCCCATACAGTCAATGCATACAAGCAGGTTAATTGACTCCTGATAAAACTGGCCATACTGTGTGTAAATATATTAGGGACCTTAGACTGTAAGCTCTGCTGGTCCAGTGACTGATGTGAATAATGTATAATCTCTGTAAAGAACCACAAAAACTATATAAACAGACAACAAATGTGGGTTCCTATCCATGAAGCTGATGGAATGTTGGTTTATCCAAGCGTACAGCTGGGGCTTATGTCTATGAGAAGTCCAAGTAATATGATCCAGTGGGAGCCTGGGAGCACAGACTGCCCAGCAGCACTTCCATTTCTGGTTCCATAACCTTCACTGAAAATCTTTACGTGAGGCAACAGGGTGACAGAGGGCACAGGAGACAAACTTCAATGCAGATCTTTCCTGCCCGGGCAGAGAGTGCCAAAACGAAGGTCAGAAATCTCCTTTCATTAGGAATTACTTTAATGAAAGCCAGCTTTGCTAAATACTATTATCATTTTCGATTTCATTTTATCAACATAGAGAAATCGGGGCAAAGGAAGCAAATTAGACTTGTTTTGGTTTTTGAATAGAAGAAGATGTTAGACAATTTGGGATGAAATCTTATATAAAAAATACAGATTCACTTACTTAATGTGTGCCATTGCACCCCATGGGGGACATTTCAACCAATCCTCTCACATACATGAGCATAATGATCAAGCTGGGGCACTCACTCATTACACACATTCATGTGTCCCAATATGGTGCCTGCACTGGGAGCTCCTATTGTGTGTATAATGAAAATAATGAGCCCCCTTTTGTAAAATATGTAGATATTAGAGGTCCCCTGAGAGTCCTGTGACTTTATATTTTACAGTAGGGGTTGAATTATTCCCTATATACATCCCCTATTTTGGCCCTGCAATGACTGGGCTTTTTTTAGCTAAGGTTAATTGTACACAGACTTTTAAAACATGTTGAGTGTATTTATCTTTGTTTAAATATTTAACATATAGCAGAAAATCCTTATTTTCTATTATTTTCTATCGTGCAGCAACTTTTTCTGTTTGTGTCCCTTCCTAGGTAGGCCATAGTTGAAATGGAAGAGCAACACCAATATTCTCAATTCAGAAAACACTGACAGGTATTCGCTGCCAGAATGGATCCTACAACATTTACTACTCCCAAATCTCCTGCAGCCAAACAGGCTGTGTTGGAGTTTAGTCTTCAGCTGATTGGCTCTCTAACAGTGAACTCGCTGACTACTATGTCTATGTTACCATGGGTAGTGGAGGAAATCAAGAAGAGAAGCTTGAAGACTCCCAAGAATTCGCAAAGTGTCCTCCAGATTCGGCTGTATGTTTCCTCCACAAGCATCTTGTGTGAGCCAGATCCAGGCAAATGCCAGCAATGGGATCCTTTAATTTTCTCCAGCATCTTTGACTGTAAGCCCCAGCTGGTCCAGAAACTGATTCACAATAGCCAAGACCCCAGTTATTTTGCATGCCTCCTAAGGAAAGAGAACATTGAAAGCCAAGAAAGCACATGCTACCTTTTCCACTCTGATGATCCCTTCAAAGTAAGTATAGCTTTTTATCTAAAAAAGGAGCAAATAGTGAAAAACCAGTTCTTATGCATGCAGAGTGGCTGGTCGTTGGTATGATGGACTTGCAGCATGCTGTGCGTTCCCTTTTCTCTGATTGCTTGCAACACAATGCAGGGATTCATTCTTGAACCTGCTTGCAAGGAAGCAAAGTCCATTGTTCTACTTTTCGGAAGTATAAAGCTGGTTAGATGTTTAGGAAAGTATCTATTTATGGTAGATCTGTTGGTGACAGATAGACCACCACACATGGGATGCTTGCTTCACTGCAATGCTAACCATATGAACACCCATTCTCCTGTGTATGTGGATATTGAATATTCCTTGTAAATAACAAACCATGTAGCCATATACTAATTATAAATAAAATCCCGTTGTTGTTCTGCATGGTTGATACCCATGTAAATGCTTTTCTTGGGTTATAGAACATCTCTGTTTCTTTTCCTGACCTTTTAAGTAACATACAGTAGCATAATTATAGCAAAAGCAGACCCTGTGGTTGCAAAGGGCCTGGCCTGCAGGATCTAGTAATACTCCCCTGCCCAGCTGCTCTTCTACCATGAGTATAAGGGAACAAGCAGTGGAGAAGGCTAGGAGCTGTTGTGTGCACCAGGCCCCTCCAGCCCTGGAGTTCACAGTTTTAACAACTAATACATGCCATATATCTAGGGTTGCCACCTTTTCTGGAAAAAAATAGCGGCCTTCCTATATATTTATCTTTTTTCCCTATTAATCCACCATAATTTTTACCAGCCATTCTGGTAAAATACTGGCCAGGTGGCAACCCTACATAAATCCTGACTGTTTTAGCCAGTTATAATGCAAAGAAGATATAAACATCACAACATTTATTTTAACATCATTGCCTGCAGTCAAACTGTATTGAACATCTATCTATACATGGTTCCTCCCGACCGCAGCCAATCCCAGTTAGCAAAGAATTATATTAAAACCTGACAATATATTGTTTATAAACTGGAATGCAATAAACCTTTCCCACTATTTCCATGAGTTTCCATGAGTTCTCAGTAACAGGAAGCAATATTTTTTATGTGTAAAACACATGGGTCACCAGGAGCATCAGTGTTTGTCCATTGTGGGATTTATCTCTTAATTAAAAGTGACCGTTTCCTGCTTTAGAAACCCCCATTGTCTCACTGTTGGTAACTGTACAGTTTTACCACCCCCGCAGAGCAATGGGAGTCTGCAACTTCCTATAGACAAATTGTGACTCATCACTTGAGTAGAGTAGAGTAGAGAGCAGAGTGATTGGGATGAACACAGTATAACACATGGTAAGAGAAATGGCCACCTACAGACAGCAGTGCAAAAGGAAATACTAGCTAATCAACTACACTTTCAGTGCAACCTTGATTTTACCACGTATGTTATTATGGAACAGTAGGGTCCAGAATGGAAAGCCTATTACAGGTATCTGCAACCTTGGCTCTCCAGCTGTTAAGGAACTACAAGTCCCACAATGCATTTGCGTTTATGAATCATGACAGACTCCTTCATTGCATTGTGGGACTTGTAGTTCCTTAACAGCTGGAGAGCCAAGGTTGCAGATCCCTGGCCTATTATAATGTGTATAAGTATCATGTGGTGGTAAACATTTTGGTACTGGTAAGTCACACTGTTGCTCTATCTATTTCTGGGTAATTATGATTCAGATGTTGTTTCTGGGTAATTATGTTTCAGATGTGTATGTATATTAGAATAACATGCAATTTAGGTTGTGGAAGGTGTTCTATTCAAGGGGCTAGCCACAAGTCTTTAAACGGTGGAGGTGCAGGTCACAATGGGACCCTGACCTTAGCTCTTGTTCTGCGGTAAACAGTGAGGTAAGGTAAGCTTGTGTCTCCTGAAATTGTGCTCCTGAACTTTCCTTATGGAACTAGATTACATGCTTTTCAATCCCATTGTGCTTTAGCACTTGTACTCCAGGAATTGTAAACTTGCTAACCCAGATGTTATGTGTGTTAGAACACTGCATTCTCAACATTTTAACAAAAAACTGCTCTTCAGTGGTTTAGGCTTGAAATTCAGTTTGCTATGTGTTTGTTATGATTGGTATCCCAAAACCCAGAACAAAGCCCAAGGTCCCGGTCATGGCTCAGTGTTCTACCTTTAACAGCCGCCTCTCACTTCGGGAGGAGCCCTCAGCTAATTGGATGCCGGCAGGTCTTAATGTGAGAGGACCAGGGGGAGAGTTCTGGGCGAGCAAGGGAAACTCATGTGGTACAGGAACGGAGGACAAGAAGCGTAGTCAAGGGACAGGCCGGGTCAATAACAAGGATCAGAAAGAAGCGTAGTCAAGGTCACAGGCAAGGAGGTCCGGAACAGGCAGGAAGGTCAAACACAAGAATCAAAGTAGAAACACACCCAGGAACTCACAATAGCAGAACCTATATTGGGCAATGATTCAGTGCAGGACAGGGATCTTTACAGGCAGTCTAATGGCTTACACTGATCACATGGATCAGATAGATAACAGCTGAACAAAGCCCTGCCTTAGGGCCCGTACACACGGGCGTTTTGGACCTGCGCTCCCCTGCGTTGCGTTTGGCTGCGTTTAGCCGCAGGGGAGCGCAGGTCTAGACGCACCTCATTCTTTTCAATGAGGTTGTACCAACGAGGCGCATGTAAGCGCCGAATGCAGGTGGAGACGCAACATGCTGCATTTTTCCTGCGTTCGGCTCCTACATGCGTTCGTGTGAGTACAGCCCCATTGAAAATAATTGAGTGCGTCTATACCTGCGCTCCCCTGCGGCTGAACGCAGCAAAACGCAACGCAGGGGAGCGCAGGTAAAAACGCCCGTGTGTAAGGGCCCTTACTTGCATTTACACTCATAGTAATGGGAGTGAACCAAAGCAAGACCTGTCTGCTCACAGAGCAATGGTAAGTCAAGCAGCCCAGAAACACCAGGTCCCTGGTTCAATTCCAGGCAGGATATTACACAGGACCTGAATAGATTGGTAAGCAATCAGAAATAAGAATAACTATACATCTGAAGCCTCAAAGTCAATAGGTGTTTGGTTGTGAACCTAAAATCTGAACAGAATTTTAATTTGAAGGCTGGGAAGGGGCAAAATAAGAATGGGAAAAATGTATAAAAACAAAAAATGAACACCAATAGATTTAGCAAAAAAAATTAGAACTTCAATAGTGGGACCTGTTTTACCTGTAGAGTTATAAGGAGAGCAGTCACAGTATGCTTTCCTTACTAGTATGCCCTGCTGAGTCACCCCAATTAAAGGTCCCCATAGACTCAACGATTCTTCTTTGGTGGACGACCAATTTCAGTGCAGTCAGACCAATCCGTCAAATTATCGTGCGGTTGGTGGGATTCGAACGATCGCACATCGTACGTTTTTTCGTCCGACATCTGTCAGACAATTGATCGGCCAGGTTAAAAAATCTTTATCGCTCCCAGTGCAATCTGTTTGCAGAGCCAGCAGGCAGCTACCCTTCAGTTTTGCTGGCAATATCGCCTGAAATGGTCATTTTAGTTGATGGACAATTCATACGATGGGACGATCGTTTCAAGATATTCGTGGTCTCTCGGATCTTTTAAAAATCTTTACGTCTATGGCCAGCTTTAGTTGTGTTTTAAATATTGGGTCCTACTTTTGGTCACTCTGGAGCCCAGCTTCTGCATTTTGGCCACTACATTTTTTTCATAGTTAATAATTTAGCAACATAATTTTCAAGAGCTGTAATTCCAATTATAGGTGTGTTACATAGTTACATAGTCTGAAGGGGTGGCCTCTGGTGCGGTGATCCTCTTTATGGGTAGAAAGGTCCCTGATATTTGTCTATAATGTCCTCTAATGTATTTGTAAAGTATAATCATGTCCCCTCGCAAACGCCTTTTTTCCAGAGAAAACAACCCTAACCTGGACAGTCTCCCCTCATAAGGTGCGTGGGCCACATAAACTGGCCCACATACCTTTTTGTTACTACCATGCAAGTGTATTTAGTCTTGATATTAAGAGTCACAGCAAAGTATCCCTTTTGGCCTTTAGTGTAAATCAAAGAACTTGATAACGCATTCAGATTCTTTAGATCTGAATTTGCTAAATGAATCATTAGAAAATATAGTAATAGTAGTTATGATAATAATAATAATAGTTTGATATTATGAAATGTAAAAAATATATCTTGCTATAATGGCAGCAGACACATCTCTACTACTACTAAACTGTATCGGGGGATTAGCGTCAATACAATTATAGGGCAATTATAGAGGATTAAAATAATGTAATGTTTGGATACTTTTTGGTGGGAATACTGCATTCTGTTAACAGAATTGCAAAATTGGGATTGAATTTAAAAGGGGTCCTAGGACAATGCAAAAAGCCTACTTCTCCTAACAGCTACATGACTGCAGGTTGTCCTATGCTATAGTTTGAAAATATTTATATGCCCTTTACTTTTATTTATGGTCCTCCAAAGCCAACCTCCCCCCCTCCCCCACGGTAAATGTCCTTTCTGCCTTATATTTAAACTCTTGTCTTTAATGGCATTTGGACTTGTTCCTACTGTTATTACATGCCAGCTCTTGCCATACCACGCAGCTGCTACACCCCACAGAACGCTCATCACTTATTTTTAACCACAAGACTAGCAGACTTTGGTCAGAGGTCAGAGTGCTACATTGTTTGCATGGATCCAGTGTCCAGAAGTAAAACAAATATCTTGGTTTATCCTGGGAACAAATTCCAGTTATGACACACAAATATTTCTAGTCTGAACTCCCAGGGCAACTCATTGGTGTAACTGCAGCACGGATCTATCAAACTGTACTTCAGCCTCAGAAGAAACGTTGCTCAGATATGTAAATGGAACGTGTTTGTCTCTATTCTCTCTATTTATATAAAGAACCAGAACATATAGAAGGTCTGTCTGGTTGCTAGGGGAAGTGGCAAGCTGGCAGCCAGATGAATGGAGAACTACAGAACAAAACATTACATATATTCAAAACCACAATCATTAAAGAAAAAGACCAATTGCGCAGATATTCAAGTTTTTTTATTTTTTTGTGTCCTAGGCATTGCTGGATTCTGCATATTGGGTTTGGTTTTTATTCACAGCAATGCCCCAGAGACAAGTGTTGTGGAAATGCACCCCTTTAAACTGTGTTACATGTGTTGATCCCAATGTTAGTCAAGGAAAAGTTATTTTCAAAGGATACGGTAGAGGGTGGAGATTATTACCCATGAGCAAAAAAAAAGCTCCATGTATGTCATTGCCCTAAGACTGAATAGTCTCTCTCTGTAAGTTACTGCATTTGCAGCCACATGACATCCTAGCAATGTATCGCCAGTCTCTAAACTATTGAATTATTTTCTCCCCTGGGCTAGTCTCTCAGTTGCACTAAATTCTAATTTCTCCTTTATTCATTCCCTGTAATGACATGAGTGACTCATATCCATGCCTGTAATTAAATTCCAAATAAGCAAAATAGAGACCTGTTCACCGCTGTAAATCCATACCCTAAGGCATTCTCATTCTATCATAACATAGATCTCTATTAATTTCTCATTGCCTTGTGGATGATAAAAGGGTTTAATTTAGCAATAGTATGACTTGGTTTGCAGAAGGAGTTGAGTTATCATGGTACAAATCATATAACAGAAACCAGGTTGCTTGGCTTCCTTATAATAATAACCAGGATTTAAAGATTGATACAAAATTTTATTAAAATGTGTATTATTTATTTATTCACACCCCAGTAAACCTGCACCTTTGCAACATGATAGGGACTAGTAGTTAAAAATTGCCATTGGTACAGTTTGTATGCTAAAACATGTATAAGCATGTATGCCTGAAACATGTTGAGTTTGCATTAGTACAATCTAATTTACAGACAAACATGAATAAATAATGGACTGGATGAAGCTGCTACTCTTTGCAAAACATTGTCATCAGATCTGGGGCCAAACCCAATGAAGGTCCCAGGAATAGGAAGCAATCAATAATAATAATAATAATGTAAATGTAAATGAGAGAAATCAGTATGAGTTTGGAGGCAAAGTGTACATGCTACAACATTAATAGAAATGTAGATACATTCTGCTTTCCCAAGTTTATTTACTTACAGCTCAAACCATAATTCACTAAAATTGGCCATAGACGCAAAGATCTACCTGCAATATCGGACGAACAATCGTATGTCATCATCGCCACTAACCTTTCACATCAAATAAAAGAACAGATCAGCTGATGTTCTGCCCTGACAACAACCATACAAAAGTTAAAGTCTGATAAAGCTGGTGACAGTCTCCCACTGAAAATCAGCAATACACACAGAGATATGATCGGCGGCCAACAGAAATCTTCTAATGTGTCTGATCGACTGAACGATCGATCGCCATATCAAAAACAAATGTTGGGACACTTCACACACAGTCTGAAAATCGGATCTTTGCATCTATGGCCAGCTCTCCTAAAAAGCTGTTCTGCAATAGTACGGTGTGTGTATGGGTACTGAGCATGCAACCTGTAGGAAATATGGCACTTCTGGCATTTGGAAGAAGTCACTGGTTCATTAACAGCCAAAAAGTAGCATTTATTGGTCAGTTGTTGTCTACCACTGAATTCATACACTTTCCTACATCTCAGTTATTAAATGCAGGACAAAATAGGCATATCCCCAGTCTGCCTTGGCATTGTCTAGTGTCTTGATTTGCCCCAGATCTGCTCCCAAACCCATCCTGTCTGCAATTGTGGACTGTCTAGCACAGGGGTTCCCAACCTTTTTGGCCCCGGGACTGGTGTAACGCCAAATTCTTTTTGCAAGGTCAGGAGGGGCACACCACCGGTTCTGGCCCACGGCTCAGTGGTTGGTGACCCCTGGTCTAGCAAACATGGAACTGTGAAGGCAAAAGATAATTTTGGGGTGCAAAGTATTTTTGTACAGTTACTGATACCTTCTGCAAGTTTTTGACCTTGTCAGCATAGTCTTTATGGAAATGTTATCATTCAGTGTTTAGAGGCATCCTGGAAGACTAAAATATCAGCAACATACTAAAATCAATGTAAAAGTTATCATGCACAAAATCCAAGTAGAAAACAAAGGCTTTTTCCAAGCGTGTGTCTGTTTGAAGTGGATTTGTAACAGTTGTAATTGCAGGTAAAGTTGCTGTACCGTGTTAGCCAGTAAAAATGTTATTGGGCAACCCTTTTGAAATAAAAAATAACAAAATGGTATAAAGGTGATACCTTTATTGGCTAACTAATATAATCATAGCAAGCTTTCAGATCTATGAGCTAAATGTTGTATATATACCAGAGAGCACCACAGCTTCATTGTAATCAGCTTGAAAAAGGAACTAAAATGTTCTGAAAGCTTGCTATGATTATATTAGTTAGCCAATAAAGGTATCACCTTTATACCATTTTGTTATTTTTTATTTCAAAAGGGTTGCCCAATAACAGTTGTAGTGATAGAGTGCCACCTAGTGATAACTTACTGTCAATAAGTAAAATTGCTGTTACACTAAAATGTATACAAGATCTGAGTTGTTTGCTGTAACGCATGGTAAATATTATGTTTCTGATTGCATAAGGACACTCCCAGCCAAATACTGGAACGAGGATCAATTGTAGTAGTGTTTTTTTCTTTTTCGTGATTGAGCCCTTGATTCTCATTTCCGAAAATAGTTTTTTTTGTAGGTGTGTCAAGTCTTTGCCACCAGTAGTGTATTCTCTCTGGTACACAAAGGGTTAAAACACTGGGGCCTTCGGTCATTTTCTCTAGGCTGACATTCTCCTCAATCATAACGCCATCTTTCTTGGCCAGCGGCCTTATCCCTGAGCACAGACATTTAAGACATTGTGCATTGTGCAGGCTTTCAGTTCTCTTCTCCAGTATGGTAAGTGGTTCTATATATTAGGATGCATGTATTCTTCTTCAGCTAGGCACCAAGCTCCACCTTATATTTTCATTTCTCCAGTACTCTCCAGGCATGGAGGCTTCTAAACAGCACTGCAGGATCCTTGTATCTACTCTGTGGTCCCCTGCCTCCCCCAGGAGTAGGTGTGCTTTGAGCTGTGCCTGGCACGGTTTTGAAAGGTGTGCAAGTGCAAAATTAGCACTAATTACTTATGAGCATTTCTGTGAATGGGCCATGTAGGGTTGTCACCTACTGGCATGGCTGGCAAAAATGATGCATCATCCCAATGTGATTAACAGAGAAGAAAGTAAAATATATGTGAAGTCCAAGTCCAGTATTTTGTTCCAGAAAACATGTTACAGCTAGCATTTGTAGTGTTGGGACATTATCTTATTATTAATGCAACCCACTAATGCAGTGGTTTTCAAACTTCCTAATGCTGCGACCCTTTAATACAGTTCCTCATGTTGTGGTGACCCCCAACCATAAAATATTTAAATATTTTCGTTGCCAGCCCAGAGCAGATTGTTAGGAAAGTACAGGAGACAGCGTGGCTGCAAAAATTTTTTTGCCACACCCCAATTACCATGTTAATTTTACAAATTTCAAATGGGCAGGGAAAGCTGTACGGCAGTCCCTTCTAAGGGGATATAGAAAGTTGTAGTGCAACTGGCTTCCCTACACAGCTTACTGAACTACAACTCCCAGCAGCAACACCCGGGAGAGAGATGAACCTGCTCCTAGAAAAACCTTAAGCGACCCCTGTGAAAGGGTGGTTCGACCCCCAAAGGGGTCCCGAACCCTAGGTTGAGAACTGTTGCGCTAATGTAACCTTGAAACTACTGCCACATCCAGGATGCCGATAATTCTGAGGTTCCATAGCACCAATGTCTGCACTTACATACTGTTAAAAAGAAAAATCTAGACCCTCATTTGCATTCCCTGCAAGTATTCACAAGTGCAAGGAGTGTGTATGGGCACAACTACCTTTTATGCCTTAATGCATATGCAATTTCCATTTAGAGTGCTTCACTTTTGTTTAATTTGTTAATAACCCCTAAATTGTTTCCTATGGGAACAGTGACAATCGATAACTTGCAGTGGTCAAACACCATGTGCCATGAGCCTTATTCCTTGAATAAGAAGTTTCATTTATAAGGAACCTTGATTTTTTTCTGGTCAGGGTTTTTAGGGGGGAAATAACCTTCAATTTTTTCGAGATTTATCATACCCCAAAGCTGCTACAATTCTGAATCCAAAAATACGTCTTCTCAAACCTGTCGTGGGCCGAACGATCGGATTACAATGAGGAGGAATGGGCTCTGATGGATTGGTCGGCAGCAAAATGAAACCTTTCCGATTGATGTCGTTGCCAGATATTGATCTGGAAGCCCCATCAGAAGCCCTCATACACGGGCAGATAAGCTGCCAAATTGGTCTAAAGGACTGATATCGGCAGCTTGTGTGTCCATCTTTTAGGATAAGGGCACACAGCAAGATTCGGGGAACTGACATCCCGGCCATACCGCCGGCTTGAATGTAAAATCACTAGCAGTATGGCACTCGTGTCGCTTCGTTTTCCTGAGCCGTGCTGTTGGTTACTGATATCTGGATGTTTGCTAATAATCAATTTCCTTCTACAGTTCTGCTTCGTTTGCTTATTACAAGTGACTTCATTCAGAGTTCCCTGAATACTGGGAATGATTAGCATAAGTCTCTATGGCGTTTAGTGCTCAACAGACAATAGGCCGAATGTAACAAGCCTTTCCTGTAATTCAGACTCCTGGTGCAGAAACTGTAACTTTATGTGGTAAATATGTTTACTCCATAGGTTTGTTTTCCTTCTACTGGACATTGGACTCATAGAGGCCCCTGTGTAAGGGCAACTGCCATAGGAGATATATACATATCCCTAACCTGTCCGCTCCTTCTTAAATTACACTGAACTGAATTGAATTACACTGAATAAGCATAATGTACTAGCAGTTATATATTACACTTAAGAGTGCCATAGCTACGTTAACCCTTGTGTTTTTCACTCCTATTTTTTAAAGCTGTTTATTTCACTGATAAAAATAGACTTTGCATTTTTGGGCAGCAAGACAGCTCAGGCATAGTGAGGCAATCAGGAAGTGGAATCACCTGGCGGTCATGAGGTCACTTCCTGACTACAGCAAGAAAGTAGAAATGTCGACTCTTTTGATTTCTTTCAATGGTCAGGACCCCACAGAAATTATCTCAGATAAGGGCTGTGTTTGGAAGAGATGTGGACATGTTTTGGTGCATGGCCAGGACTGTAACGGGAGCCCTGCAGCGGGTACCTGAGGGTTATCCACAAAACAAATAGGATACCCTGCGGACTGAGGGTTGCGGGTATAGATGTGGATTGGATGTCGGGTTGTGGGTCTCGTCTAAATTTCTTATGTTATATTGTCTATATTTTACTCCTTTTAAAATTTTACAAAACTTGTTTTTGTCCCCTCTCAATTTTGAAGATGTCACTTCCTGTTTGCAGTGACATCACTTCCTGATTAGTGGAGGTCGGTGGGTTGCGGAAAGGCTTGTGGATAAGGAAGTTGCGGGTCCGGGTATTGGATCAAAGTGGGTAAATATGCAGGTTGCGGTTCAGGTCCGGGTCCTATAAATTGGTTCCGCACACGACTCTATAATGGGGTGTGGTTGGATGAACTGAGTGGCTGCCAAGAACCTGCCCCAAAACCCCCATGGCTAATTGATGTTTCTGAGAACATGGCAGCTCAGATGTGCCAATGGAAGTATTGAGTAATTGGCATTAATCAGATTGGCACCAGATATTGCAAGACAATGCATTTTCCTCATAGAGCATGGAAATGTAGGCTCTATGACTCTGTTTCAGTAAGCAGGTTAGCACACTAAGGAAAAACCCTTAATAAAGTTGGGTGAAAAAGACTCCATGAACAAAGTATAAACATTGTATAACAGATCCTGTAATATCACCCGCTGAGAACCATGAGATACAGCCATGAGACAGCACAGTTATAAAGAATATTTTGGTGCTCACTCAAGTAGTCATGGACTACGGGAATTCTGTTGGTAATCCTTTGTAACACCCTTCAGGCAGCCTGAGACAGTGAGAGACACCAGATCAAGAACCACCGGTTCATTCTTTCAAACAGATTGTGGTGTTTATGCAAATGGCCTGCAGGTGGCACTGTGTATACATAGGACTTTCTGTACAACTTGAAAGTGAAAGTAAGACTTAATGCTGTTATGTAATGGCTGCATGAACCTGCTAATAAAGCACTGATATACTCTCCTCATCCTCGGCTACCAAACACAACACAGATGTGTGCATTGATAGCTACAGTTCCTACCTCCACCTTTGCGAGAGCTCATCAGAGCTTGAAAGGGTGGTAAATAAATGTTTTTATGTTCTTCTTGAGATCATCAATCTATGTCAAATTAATGTCATTAATTAATATTTGTAATTTATTATCTTTATTGTTATATGGTGCCACTAGCTGCAGCTTTGCTGGATACTCCGTTATACAGACAAGCCCAAGCTTTTAAATCAGTTCCTGCAATGATGAAGTCTTGTCTCATTATTGAATTCCTATAGAGGATTTCCTCCCCTATAATAATGACATGATAAACGGAGTTTATTAAAGGCTTCCTGCACAGGCATCCTTCCCTTTCTGAGCTGCTACCTTATCTCTAAATCAAAGTGCAACCTTTATTCTCATTCTTTCCTATAAACCTCCAACAAACCCTAAGGAAATGTAGAAACAATCAGTGCCAAGTAGAAGTCTATTTATTGAATATTTATAAATTCTGCATGCCTGGGTATTCTACATACTAGAAGTAATTTTTTTTTAATGTCCACATATATAGATATCAGGAGCAGCATGGTCCATTTGAGATTGAATTTGAATCAAAACGTAAGAGGGGTAATTAACTAAAAAATTCTTGAAACCCCTGCCTTGAACCAAGGAACTAAAATCTGTCATTAAATAAGAATAACGTGAGCATCATGGCTACATTATACTGAAAAATGTCAGTACAGGTACGGTACCTGTGATCTTAAAACCTCGGAACCTGGAGCTTTCCGGATAAGGGTTCTTTCTGTAATTTGGATCTCTATACCTTAAGTCTACTAAAAATAATTTAAACATTAAACTCAATAGGATGTTTTTTTTCCCCTTCAATAAGGAGTAGTATATATTAGTTTGGGAAAAGGGAAATCATTTTAAATTATTTAATTATCTGATTAAAATGGAGTCTATGGGACACGGCCTTCCTGTAATTCAGAGCTTTCTGAATAAAGCGTTTCCAGATAATGGATTCTATACCTGTAATGACAATATTCCTTTTTAATTTGTCAATCAATTATGGCCCACTGCTAGAGGGGGGCGACTCAAAATTATTCCCACACCTCAGTTATTATTAATCAACGGATGTACATCAAATTAAATATACTTGTTTTTTGCCTGACCATAAAACAATTTAATTTTGCCTTGGAATCACATTTTTAACTGAGAATGCATGGTATGTGCAGCACCGTGACAGGCAGTACATTGTTAGCTTGTAAAGCTTCCTTTGAATTATGAGTAACCCACCATGTTTTAATTTAAAGGAGTATTTTAAGAAGCACAAATCATTTATGGATAATCTAAGCAATCATCTAAGCAATGTCATCATTCTCATAGTGATCAGAGAGAAGTGTATTAGTGTGTCGGCTCCCACTCCCTTCTGCTTTTCAAGCACAGTCAGATATTTTACATTCCCCCTCCCCCTTTTTTTTTTTAGATAGATTTTTTTCAGTAATAATTTGGACTTGTTCTAAGACTGATAAGCTATTTTAGGAAGGATTCAGTGGGGTTTGTTTATCTAGGGCTTGGTACCGCCACTGAGGTGCTGTATTGTAGGCTTATTCCAAGGAACTCAGAAGTCTGCCAATACTGTAAGGCTAGCTGTACCAGATGTTCCACTGATACGGACACTATCAAACTAATAGCATCTTAGGATTCCTGGCACAGAAATCCCCCCCTATATTACTGAAAATAATGAGCATTTCTGACTCTTACAGTACTCTAGTGGTTACTTTTGTAAGTGGAGAACAGTTGTCTAAAGCTCTGGGCATAACTTCCAGATCTCAGGAAACACAATTTAACCCATTTATGAGTAAGAAAATTGTTTATTATTCTCCTGGAAGCAGGCCCGGACTGGCAATCTGTGGGTTCTGGCAAATGCCAGATGGGCTGCTGTAAGTTGCCATAGAAAGTGACTATTAAGTGGGCTGGTGGGGGCTGTTTGGGCCTCTTTGGAGCAGGACCTATTTTGAATCCCAGTCCAGTCCTGCCTGGAAGAGTTGGTATTGAATAAAATTTAAACAATCAATTGTTTTTATGGAAGAGAAGTTGTTTTTAGCTATGAGTATATAGCTTTAAGAAGTGTGTGTTTACAATTGTGTATCAAGTTATGCTATTTTGTATAATGCATCGATGCCCTGAGGAAGTGACCAAAGCGGTTACAGAAACACGTTGGCAGTTTTGCACTGAACATTTAGTCTAATAGTGTGTGCTTTTAAAATGGATAAAATAAAGGAAGACGTTTAAATCAATCTCGTGAGAGACTGCATTGGATTCCGGACAAAGTGTATCAGGAAACCCGCAAAGGATCCTTGGGATGTAAGGTGGGGAGCTCCTCAACTGACGTATGATTGAGAGTTTGGAACCTCAGGAAACACAATAACTGACAACTAACAATGGCACATGGGGCGTATAACGTCAGCTTATTTGAGCCAGTGGAAAACTGCCCTAATGCCCCCGTGCAGTATGGAGGGGTTTTGTACATTCCTGCTATTTGTGGTGTGTCTGCTAAAGAAGGCACTACTCCCTGTCTCTGTGCAAGTGTTAAGCTGGCCATAGACACAAAGATCGGACGTCCCCATCTCCCGACCTGCCACTAACCTTCAGTTTAAATAAAGTAGTAAAAGAACAAATCAGCCGATGTTCTGGCCCTAACAGCGATCGTACCAAAGTTTATGTCCGACAAATAGGGTTACCACCTTTTCTAGAAAAAAATTCCTATATATTTAAGTTTTTTCCCTATTAATAACATTGGGATCAACCATCAAAAATACCGGCCAGGTGGCAACCCTACCGACAAAGCTGGTGACAGACTCCCACTGAAACTTGTCACATCGGCAATACATGCAGAGATATGACTGGCAGCCAACAGAAATCTTCTAACTCATGTGTGTCCAAACTTTTGGCTTCCCTGGGCCACATTGGAAATAGAAAAACTGTCTGGGGCCCATACATGAAATACACAAACACTTTTTAAAGAAAATACTCAGAAAAGAACTACAATACCAGTTAGATAACCAGATGGAGCTATACACTGGAATATGGGACACCTGGATATTAAATAGACTTATTATTATATATGAGGTTTCCTTGGGAACCGAGCATTTCAAGCTGGGCCGCAGTCATATCCATCCTGGGCCGCAGGCGGCCCTTGGGCCACAGGTTGGACACCCCTGTTCTAACCTGTCTGATAGACTGATCACCATGGTACGACATGCCACACACTATAACGTTCACGCTATTAGGAACCTTGCATGGTGAATGGGTACCTTCAGATGCACAAGTGGACCCTGTGGATTCCGGTGTTCACTGACGCCCATTTGGAGCACAGACTTTCTGCTGTGGAAACCAACAAGGATGTACGTAAGGGGAATCAAGTCCATAAGCGAGGTACCGACAAGGATTGAGAGCAGAAGTGGTCAGAATCAGGCACAGAGACAAAGGTAGGCAGTCAGGCAAGGGTCAAAACCAGGAATTAAAATCACAATCAAAACGCTTCGGCGGGACACAAATAACTAAAACCAGCTTGGGCACAGGCAAAATAGTGAACCAGCTTTTTAAGGAGGATTTGGCGCCAATTTTCAAAAGTGGCAAATCCAGCGTCAAACGTCAGAGTCATGCCTGCGTACCAACAACCTGGGAGAGACCCGCCAAGAGGCAAGAGATCTCGGCATTCTCCCGGCGCGTCTTACTCACACGGTCCGAAAATCGTACCAACTGAGGATTCGTATGATCGGATCTTTCTGTCTATGGCTAGCTTAAAGGAAGCTGCAATCCTTCTGTAAACAAAATAATATGGAATGTATCTTTTTAAGCTAATAATAGCACACCCAGAATTTTCTCCCCACCTGATGGAGAAAACACCAAAGGTTCGACTTTTAGATCTATGTGAGCTTTTTCAGACCTCGAATGAACTCACAACTTAAAGGAACACCACAAAATGAAAGTGTTTTAAAGTAATGAAAATATCACGTACTGTTGTCCTGCACTGGTAAAACTCATGTGTTTGCTTCAGAAATACTACTATAGTTCATATAAACATATAAATATATACACCAGGTATTAGATTATGTATTTTCAGATTTAAGCTATTTCCAGTTCCTGGGTATAATAAATCGCAGGGGAAATAAAAACTTGAATTTTTTTTTTTTTTAAACTGAAAATTCAGGTTTTGACTGAAAAACACCCTTAAATTTTTCATGGAAAAAACAACTTGACCTTTGATACACCCCTATGTGGCTTCAATGGCATTCACCTGCAACTGAACATACAAGGGTGGATTTAGGTAGAGGTGTTCAGTGTCTGAATTACCTTTATCAATCTGGTTCTTTGTTGTTGCATAAAAAATGCCTTAAATATATTTATACTTGTCTATGCTAATGGAGGAAAAAACAGCAGTGGGATTTACATATAATACCTTGTTGGATATATTATGGCAGTATAACTGTAGGCGGATTTTTAAGGCTGTCTCTGTAAGTATGCAAGCCTGTCTATCGATTGATCCAAAATAATGGAAGCCGTAATGTAGTTTTATGACCCTTGAACACAAGGTAATCAAGGCCACTTGAAAGCCTGCCAAAAAAAGGTGTTGTCTCTGACCTGGAATGTCCTGCTGTCTATTGTTGCACATCCAGTCAATGAAGACATTTTAACTGCTTTCCCTCTCAGACCTGTAACCCTGTTTGTTTAATCCCTCAGTAACCTGAAACAAAACTACATAAAGCACACTCTGCCTTTATTTGGTAACAGCCTTTTGAGATCACCAAGCTGCTATAAACCAGAGACGTTGTGCTATGCAAGACCCACCTTTCAGTTACAAGACCTGTGTGGTTGTGTGTGTGTATGTGTGTGTGTATGTGTGTGTGTGTATGTGTGTGTGTGTGTGTATGTATGTGTGTGTGTGTGTGTGTGTGTGTATGTGTGTGTGTGTATGTGTGTGTATGTATGTGTGTATGTGTATGTTTGTGTGTGTGGGGGGGTGGTCTGACATACCTCCCAACTGTCCCGTTATTAGTGGTGCAATCCCTCTTTTAACAGCTCAACCCACAGTCCCTCTTTGGTACTGGAAAGTCACATTTTTCTCTGCACTGAACAGCCAGAAAAAGAAACACAGAATCTGTGATTAGAAGGCTGAATGCAGTGGTTTCACAGGTGTATCTTTCCATAGGGTCCAGCCCCATGTATGTATATGAGCTCACCCAGCTGTTAAAGTCACCCATTTGGGCAGAAAGAGCGAATTGTCGCCAGTGACCATTTCGTCAGACTTCACGCCACTTTGCCAGGTGCAAATTCGTTACTACACTTATTCACTTAAATGCAAAGTTGCGTCCTGGGCAACGAACACCGGCGTCTTTTCCCTATCATTACATCGACAGTGCGAGCGATTCACTGGCGAAATGTTGCTAGTATTAGCCACTTTGCCCTTTAGTGAATCTGCCCCATTGTCTCAGGGTTTCAGAGAAACCATATGCATTGATGCCATCTGAGCACCGTTATGTAGGTAAGAGGGACAAACTTGCAATTAATGTGTCTGTAGGGATATCCTACCTACACCTGTGCAGGGGAGCTAGTAAGCACTGGATCCAAAGCGATCAATGAGATGCCCCCTATATGTAATGCCTCTAAACATCTAATCCAACATTCAATCAACTCAATCTAGTTGGGTGAAAAAAGGAGACTTTTAAACTCCCTGGAAATACTTCTAAACCCCTAATCCAACATTCAATCAACTCAATCTAGTTGTGTGAAATAAATGACACTTTTAACCCCCCCCCCACCCTTTATTTGGCCGTGGAAAGGCCACAAAGGCCCAGACTCAGTGCAGCAATTTGTTAGGGGGGCAGTCAGCTGCCCAACCATACCCGCACTGGTTCAGAAGAACTCTCCTCTGTACCAATCCCTAGTACTCCAGATCCCAGGCTGAAAGATTACTCATGTGCAGACAGGAAGTAGAGGAGACGGACGATGAACGACATATATTTTATTAGAACAAACATGTGCAAGTTGACGCCAGAGCACATAACATGCTCAAATTCATGGGGAAAGATACAACCGGACATGGGGTGGACGACAGAGCAGGTACTTGCCTGGAACCCCCCATCAGGCCCGGACTGGCAATCTGTGGGTTCTGGCAAATGCCAGATGGGCTGCTATAAGGTGCCATAGAAAGTCAGTATTTAGTGGGCTGGTGGAGGCTGTTTGGGCCTCTGTGGTGTGATTGGGCCTCTGTGTACCTGAAATGACAGGGCCTATTTTAATTCTCAGTCCGGACCTGCCCCCCCATCTTTGTGCTCTAGGCACGTGCCTACTCTGCCTACCCCTTGGCCCGGCCTGAGAACAAATATGTGTTATCCATAAACCTCATCAGCCATTTCTGGCTCTGCCTTTCTCTCCCATCACAGTAAGTGGGAAAAGTATTTTTCACCCAAAGTGGCTTTCAGCCTGGGACCCCCCCATCCATTGTTTAGGGCTTAATTAATTTTGCTGACTATTCACAGCACTAAGCACTTGCTTTGTAAAAATAATTGGAATTTGGGGTAACGAGCAACACTTTGGGCAGATATTACAGAATGAAGTGTGAAGAACAGAGTTTTGGTGGATGACTATTTGGACCCCACATTGAACTTGAAGTGGAAATGCAGCTCCCCCACCCCATGCTTGTTCTCATAACCCAGTGAGTATGGGGTTAATTAAAATCACCTGCAGGGCCAGGTCATCACTGTAGCTTTCTAGATTAGTATTGCTTGGGGTAGATGACAGTTATCAGGGGCATAACTACCGGGGGAGCACGGGGTGCGAGCAGACCAGGGCCCGCACCCCTGCAGGGCCCCCCGGCAGATTGCGCTTCGCTGCGCCCGTCTTTAGTCAGCTGCTGGCGCAAAACAAATTAGCACGGAGGGTGGTGTTGGGGGGCCCGGCTGTACGGCCAGCACCCGGGCCCGCCCCTGGGCCCGCCCCCACCACATAATTGTCAGTTACGTTACTGACAATTATAATGGCTGAGGATTGCCCTTTTTATTGTAAACACACCACATTGCTTCACTTAGGGTAAGTTCACACGGGTAGATTCGGGGAGATTTAGTCATCTGGCGACTAATCGCCTCTTCTTCTGGGTGACAATCTCCTCAAACAGCCTTCCACCTGCTAAAATGAAAAATCGCCTGCGTCAATGCACTCGTGGCGCTTCGATTTCCAAAGTTCCCGAAGTGTCCTCAAGACGAAACTCCGGAAGGCAGTTCAGGGAGATTGTCACCCAGAAGAAGAGGCGATTAGTTGCCAGGCGACTAAATCTTCTCAAATCTGCCCGACTGACCTTACCTGTTAACATGATTTTTAGATTTTACTATCTAGTTGGTTTTGGTTCTACTGTTGCTGACAAATAAACTGTTAAACAATTGACCAACTGCCCCAAATAGTTGCATTGCTCTTAAGGCTGGGGACAGACAGGGAGATTTGGGGAGATTCTGTCGCCTGCTATTAAACGCCAGGCGACAGAATCTGCCCGAATCTCTCTGTCTGTCCCCAGCCTAAAGGAACAGTTCAAAGTAAAAATAAAAACTGGGTAAATAGATAGGCTGTGCAAAATAAAAAAAGTTTCCAATATAATTCATTAGCTAAAAACAGTAACGTAACTAGAGGGGGGCGGGCCCTGGTGCGGGCCCTGCAGCCTCCAGTTCCCTCTGTACATGATTTTTACTGTGTCTTCAGCCGTGCATGAGCTGCTGGGGGCTCTGAGGGGGTGCGGGCCCTGGCACTAAATATATAATGTATAAAGGCTGGAATGACTGGATGTCTAACAGAACAGAACACTACTTCCTGCTTTTCAGCTCTCTAACTCTGAGTTAATCAGCGACTTTACGGGGGGGGGGGGGCACATGGGACATAATTGTTCAGTGAGTTTGCAATTGATCCTCAGCATTCAGCTCAGATTCAAAAGCAACAGTTATGACTTGGGTTGCCACATGGCTGGTATTTTACCGGCCTGGCTGTTATTTTTGATGGTTGATCCCAATGTTATTAATAGGAAAAAAAGGTAAATATATAGCAACCCTAGTTATGACCCATGTGCCCCCCCCCCATCAAGTCTCTGATTGGTTACTTCCTGGTAATCAATCAGTCGAAGCCAAGAGAGCTGAAAAGCAGGAAGTAGTGATCTGGCTATTATGTTAGCCATCCAGTCACTCCAGCCTTTATACATTACATTTTTGGCTAAATAACTTTATTAGAAACATTTTTTATTTTTACACTGAACCGTTCCTTTAAGGCCAAAGTGTCAGTTATCAGTATCTGCTCTCACTCTAATCCCTTGCGTTACTAAGAAAGACTCACATAGTGCAGGTGTGCGCCTCATATGGAGAAAAGATACTGCAATAACGCAGCTCTAGAAATTGTTTGCTGATGTTGCCAAGACCACTTCTTAATCCCACCCATAATGAAAGCAGGAAAAACCTTATTGCAAGCATGTGCACAAGTTTAATACACAGCTAGGGGCCCACCATCCAAGGCTCCTACAATAAAAGCAAAAGGGCTATTTTTTTTTATAGAAATGTCTATAGTTCCTTTAATGCAGTGGTCCTCAAACTTGGCCCTCCAGCTGTTAAGGAACTACAAGTCCCACAATGCAATGATGGAGTCTGACAGCCACAGTCAGGCAAATGCATTGTGGGACTTGTAGTTCCTTAACAGCTGGAGGGCCAAGTTTGAGGACCACTGCTTTAATGGTAGTACAGTTCACCACATAGTCCATACTAGATGCAGGGAACCCTGACAGTGCTGGGGCCCCTTGCATTATCCATCATAAGCACCCAGTGTCTGCAGGCCCGGCACACTTAATACACTCTTAGGCCCAGAAAATGAGCACACAAGGCACAGTATGGAAAGATCAAAGCAATGATGTTTTCTTTTAATGTCTTTATTAAGGATTTGTTCTTCTCTCCGGCACAGATATATCAGGGCATGGAGGCTGGGAAGGAAATACTGCAGATTTATAATAACAAAGTATATAAAGTCGTATGGATTCAACTTCGCTCATAGCACAAATGGATTTTTAGAATGTCCAAATATATATCACCTGCTTGGTGATCAGCATTACAAATATATATCTGGTGTTATACAGGATGGGACATCTGATTACTTGGGGTGACTACACAGATTGTCGCCCTAGGAGAAAAAACTAAGAACTGCGTTTAGGCGTTAGCCGCAATATAATAGGGGGGAAAGAGGATGGATAGAGATCCTGAATTTCCAACCAAATACATTCAGTGATTACTTCTTACACTACAACTACCACTGGCAGGGCCACCATCAAGGGGGCACAGGGGGTACCCTTGTACTGGGCCCAGGCCTGAAGGGGGTCCGGCTGTGCTGCATTTTTCAAAATAGTTGGGCCCCCCTTGATCGCGCTGTGCCGTGCCACCTCTTCAGTCCCGAAAAGCCCAGGTGGCGAACAGCTGAAGTCCCAGCAGCAAAAAGACGCAAAGTCCCGAAGCGGCGTCCTGAAGTAATGAAAAGACTCGAAGTCATGAAAACAACCAAAATTTAAGTCCTCAAGCGATAGAAAGACCCACAGTCACAAAAGGAGGCGGAGTTTAAGTCCCACCAATGTCTGTGGTTTTTTTTTTTTTTTAAATCCCCTGCAACCAATGTTTTTTTAAAAAAATATTATTTGGGGCCCCAATTTTTTTATCTTGTAAGGGGTGTCCTGGCACAATGTTTTTTTTTTTTTTAAATATTCTCTGGGGAGACCAATGTTTCCTTTTAAAAAAAAACTTTTATGAGGGGCCCTGGTGCTACAGTGTTTTTTTAACTTATAAGGGGGCCTTGATCATCAATAGCTTTTTTTATAACTTGAGTGTGGGGGGGTTACCTTTGTCAGCGCTGATGTCTGTGTGGTCTTTTAACTGTGGTGTGGAGTGGGTGGGATCTGGGGAGGGCGGGCCCATCCCCAGGGGGTGCCCAAAAATGTTGTTGTACAGGGCCCCATGATTTCTAATGGAGGCCCTGACCACTGGCGTAACTACCTATACAGCACTACCTATCCCGGGCCTGCACTGCAACGCTATTTGGGTTGGGGAGGAGGATGATCCTGTGGTCTGGGCCCATCTGTTGCTCAGGCCCCTCCACGGCCGTGGGGGCATCATAGTCCCCCTCCCAACCCATATTTTATCTTTAACATAGCATTAAACCATGGGCCCAGAAGGTTTGGCAAGAGTGGGCTGGGAGGAGAGCCCCCCTCAGTAAAATGTAATTGAAAATCAAAATTTAAAGTTTAGGGTGGTGGCACGCTGTTACAAGTCCCAGAGACAAATTGCCTCTTCTTTGGGTGACTAATCTCCCTGAAATGACCTCCAGCCGGTGATTTACATTCTAGCTGAATCCCTTTATTTTTTCAAAGTCGCCCGACGTTACCTCACAAGGAAACTGGGCCACTTTGCATACCAAAGCGTTTTGAGTGCGATCCTGTTTGAGATTTACATTCTAGCCGGTGGGAAGGCAGTTCTGTGAGATTAGTCGCCTGAAGAAGAGGCGATTTGTCACTGGGCGACTAATTTCCCCAAGTAGCAGCATGCGCCACCACACTGGCTTTGGTGTTTGTCTGGCAGCTCAGTAATTCAGGTGCAGACTCTAAACTGTTACAATTTTGCAACATTTAATTGATACATTTCACAGCAACATCTCTGGAGTATTAGCAGCTATTGTATCAATTCTAACAGCTTCCTGTAATGAAACTCAGAGATTCTGCTCAGCAGGGACAAAGATAAGAAATCTATCTATTAGAAGTTTTACAGGTTCTTTGGGGAAGAGCTACATGGCAAACTTACCATTGTGTCCGTCTAGGGTTGCCACATTTTCTTGAAAAAAATACCGGCCTTCCTATATATTTATCTTTTTTTCCTATTAATAACATTGGGATGAACCATCAAAAATACTGGCCAGGCCGGTAAAATACCGGCCAGGTGGCAACCCTATGTCCGTCAGATCCGACGCTGGGCAACAAAACGCCAGGCCGGTAAAAAAAAACGGCCAGGTGGCAACCCTAAACAATTGTGTCGCGTCGGACCCCCGTTGCGACACCATCCGACTTAACTCAAAAGCGTAAAGTGTAATTTTTCACCTTTCAAGGGCAGAACTACATGGCAGACTTACCTGCGGATCCGATGCTGGCCGACAAAACACCCACGTCAAGTCCGACGGAAACGCAGGTAAGTCTGCCAGGTAGTTCTGCCCTTGAAAGGTGAAAAATTACACTTTACGCTTTTGAGTTAATTTTTGATGTTTGATCCCAGGGTTATTAATAGGAAAAAAAGATAAATATAAAGGAATGCCGGTATTTTTTTTTCAGGAAAAGGTGGCAAACCCTATAGAAGGACCAATCTATAACAACATTTCAGTTGGACTTTTTTAATTATTTGATTTATTTTCTGCCATTTCCAGCTTTCAAGTGGGGGGGGGTGTCACTTACCTCCATCTAAAAAACAAATGCTCTGTAAGGCTTCAAATGTATTGTTATATATTGCTGCTTATTTATCACTTTTGTATTCAGGCCTCTGCGCCATTCCCTCCCTATAAGCGCCCCCAGCGGGCAGCCAGCGATGCGGCCGCACATTCCATTTCCCTACGGAACTGCTTTCAAATTCAGCCCGCGCTTCCAATACAGAGAGCGGCTTGAGCAAGTCCGACACAGCGCTTTATTCACCGCCCGCCCTGGCCAATGGGAAGAGGCAGAGTCGAGCGAGTCCCCCCTAGCCGCGCTGCGATTGGCCAGAGCGCTACTGTGGGCGCTTCAAAGCGTTAGGAAGTGAGCGCTCCCATAAACTCAGAAGCATGCTCGGGAAGGAACAGCCCAGGAGCTGGCAGCCCCTTCTCATGTTTAGTGTTACACACCCGCTGCTGCTATGAAGGCCCGGCTGCAGAAACTCATCTCCATTCACCTGGATACAGGGCAAGAGAAAGAGCTCAAGCAGGTACCTTTACTTTTGCACATCTCCTTGTATCTTCCATGGGGCTCAGCTGCCTGCCCTTCTTGGGTGTTGCCAGTGTTTCTTCTGCAGGGATTCTTAACCTGTTGCTCTCTCCAACAGTTGCTGCAACTCCCAGCATCCTATGCAATGAGTCAAGGGGGGTACTGGGAGTTGTGTCTCAGGCTCAGCACCTACTGGAGATGCAGAGATATTATCTTCTGTTTTTAACTAGGAACTTTATGAGTTGTTGCTAAACTTTGGGAGTGGTTGTGTCCCCAGATATTTTGTTTTTATTTAATTGTACCAGGGACACCAGTTCTTATTTAAAGGGATACTGTTTACATGTTTTTTTTTTCTTTCTTCAAAACGCATCAGTTAATAGTGCTGCTCCAGCAGAAATCTGCACTGAAATCCATTTCTCAAAAGAGCAACAGAATTTTTTTATATTTCATTTTGAAATCTGACATGGGGCTAGACATTTTATCAATTTCTCAGCTGCCCTGGGTCATGTGACTTGTGCCAGCACTTTAAGATGGAACTGCTTTCTGGCAGGCTGTTGTTTTTCCTTCTCAATTTAACTGAAGGAGTCACAGTGGGACATGGGTTTTTACTATTGAGTGCTGTCCTTCTATCTACCAGGCAGCTGTTATCTTGTGTTAGGGAGCTGTTATCTGGTTACCTTCTCATTGTTCTGTTGTTTGGCTGCTGGGGGGGGGGAAAGGGAGGGGGTGATATCACTCCAACTTGCAGTAAAGAGTGACTTAAGTTTATCAGAACATGAGTCACATGACCAGGGGCAGCTGGAAAATTGACAATATGTCTAACCCCATGTCAGATTTCAATATGAAATATAAAAAACTGCTCTTTTGAGAAATGGATTTCAGTGCAGAATTCTGCTGGAGCAGCACTATTAACTGATGCATTTTGAAAAAGACATTTTTTTTTCCCATCGCCGTATCCCTTTAAGTGTAAGTTATTAAAAGGGTAACCTTTAATAAACACAAACCCCCAGCAATTAATGGCAGCCTTTGGCAATCCCCAGTATCCGTGAAATCTGCTTAGGGATAGTCTCCTGCAAATCCTAACAATAGTTTTAAATTGATTATATGGCTTTTTTGTTCAGCAGCTTTCCAGTTTGCTATTTAAGCAGCTATTTGGTTGCCAGGGTCTTGTTTACCTAAGCAACCAGACATATGTTTAAATGAGAGACTGGAATTGGAAATTCGAGAATGTTAAGGTGAAACCACCATAGCAGTTGTTAGGGAAAAACCCACACCCAGCAAATTAAAACGTTGTCGATACTTTTTACCCGACTTCTGTTTGATACAGCGCTCTATAAATACATGTCCGTAATAATAACCCAAAGGAAGGTAAAACAAATCTGAAGCTTTGAGATATTTGCTGGGTTTCCCCCTGCTGTATCGTTACTGTGTAACTGTCTTTAACTGGTTCTTTTAATTAGGCTGGTAAAGCATTTACTGACAAAATATTACTCTTTAGTGATGTGCAGTTGCTACATAAAGTCGGATTCTCAATATGGAGTTTATCTGACATAGATTTGACCAGCAATCAGCCTGTGGCCTAGTGATGTGCAGGTCAAGAAATTCAGTGGTTGCAGAGTGGCCCAGGGGGGTCTTGTGCTCCTCTTCAGTAAAGGCGACGATCAATCGTTCAGCACTCGATTTCTCTTCCCTGGCTACTATTCTCCTATAAGGAAGGCAGGGAGGAGAAATTGAGTGCCGCACAATGAATCGCCCGATTGCCTTTTCTAAAGAGGAGCGCAAGTGAAGTTTCGGTTAAGTTATTTCTTAATAAAGACTTTGTAATTTTAAAGTTTAATATGCGTTGGTGTTTTTTTTTTTTTTTTTTCGTAGTGTACTTACAAATCTTTCTATAAAGAGATACTGTCATGGGAAAACATTTTTTTCAAAACACTTCCGTTAATAGTGCTGCTCCAGTAGACGTCTGCACTGAAATCCATTTCTCAAAAGAGCAAACCGATTTATTTATATTCAGTTTTGAAATCTGACATGGGGCTAGACATTTAGTCAATATCCCAGCTCCCCCTGGTCATGTGACTTGTGCCAGCACTTTAGGAGGTGACTTTCTGTCAGGCTGTTGTTTTTCCTTCTCAATGTAACTGACATGTGTTTTTACTATTAAGTGCTGTTCTTAGATCTACCAGGGAGCTGTTATCTTGTGTTAGGGAGCTGTTATCTGGGGGGGGGGGGTGATATCACCCAACTTGCAGTAAAGAGTGACTGAAGTTTATTAGAGTTCAAGTCACATGACATGGGGCAGCTGGGAAACTGACAATATGTCTAGCCCCATGTCAGATTTCAAAACTGAATATAAAAAAATCTGTTTGCTCTTTTGAGAAATGGATTTGTGAAGAATTCTGCTGGAGCAGCTCTATTAATTAATGCATTTTGAAAAAAGTATTTTTTTCCCATGACAGTATCCCTTTAAAAAAATGTTGATGTCCTTTAATTAGGGCCCCCCTGCAGCCACTGGATCTGCTTCCTCTGTAATTATGCCCTTGAGTGTACTGTCCCATATTTTCATGGGCAGACTATTCCAACTGGTATCTTTGTACCTTGTATATTGATTTGTTTTCCAGTTGGGAATGTTGAGAAATCTTATCTTCTACTGTGCTGTGTTGGCCCAGGCATGATGCACCAACAGATGGGCAGAAGATAAATTTGTCTGCAACTCTTCTGTTTTGCTGAACAAACATAACAGTGGCCATCAGGGCCGGGCCAAGGGGTAGGCAGAGTAGGCACATGCCTAGAGTGCAAAGCTGGGGGGTTGCCCGGCACGTTCCTCCTCTGTCGCTTACTCCCAGTCCGGTCCCCTCTCTTGCGTAGTCTCTCTGTGCTTCTGCTTCTTTTTTTTTTTTTTTTTTGCAGTCCTGCTCTGGTGGCCATACTGTGTATAGCCAATCCTAGTGTGTCTTTGTATTCACCCCACTAGAATGTGCCCACTTGAGAAATCAGATTGGTTACAGGAACTGCTGAGATTTTAAGCAAACCACTGACCTCACAAACTAAACTTCTACTGCAACTGCAATAGAGACTGGAATCTGTACCACTGAGTATATAGTTAGGAATTTGTGCGTTGACCTTACACTCCCTGTTATAATATAAACCCATAATCTCATCTATACTGGAGCATTGGCTCTCTGGTTATTGCAGGGGCAGGTGTCCCTGTATATTGCACCAAAGAACATCTGTGACTTCTGTATTGGAGTAGTGGGGACAGTCCGATATCTACATTCCATCAAATAAGGGTAGGGGCAGACGGCAGATTCGGGGAGATATAGTCGCTGGACAACTAATCGCCTCTTCTGCCGGGCAACAATCTCCCCGTACTGCCTTCTGTCTGCTGTAATGAACAATCACCTGCACTAATGCACTTGCGGCGATTTACAAAGTCGGCCGAAGTTTCCTCGTGAGGCAATTTTGAAAATTGAAGCGCCGCGAGTGCATTAGTGCAGGCGCTTCTTCATTACAGCAGACGGAAGGTCAGTTTGGGGAGATTGTCGCTCGGGAGAAGAGGTGATTAGTCTCCCGGCGACTAAATTTGCCCCTACCTTTAAGAGGCACATTTATCAAAGGTAGAATTTCTTATTCATGTGCTTTTTTTTAAAATTTATTTATTTTTTTATTCTATTAAATTTGAATATACTCGAAATTTGATTGGGGGGTGGGTTATGTAAAAAAAACATTGAATATCTAAAGCTCACGCTAATTTTACCAACCCGAAAAGTGGAATCAAATTCGACTAAACTCGATTCGAGGTTTTTTCCTCTGGGAAAAAAAAAAAAACTTTAATATCAGGAAGGCTAGTAACATGTCTAAATTGGTGCCTGGACCTTTCCTAATGACTAATGCATGGACTCAGCAGGTTTTCGGTGGCGAATAGTCAAGTCGAATTTTTAAAGGGCCAGCTTTTGATAAATCTCGGGATTTACAATTTGAATCGATTTTTGGGTAATTCACATTTCGAAAATTTGAGCGTTTTGACCATAAAAAAAAAAAATGAAAGAATTTGAATCTTCGAATGTACGAAACCTTGATTCATACGATTTTCAGACCATGTGGAGAGTCCCAACATTTTTTGTCCCATCGGTCGTTTGGATGATTGGCCAGATTAAAAGATTTCTGTCGGCTGAGGATTATATCTCTGCATGTATTGCCGATCTGACCATATCGCTGTGAACCTCCCAGTAGAATCTGTCGGACATACTGTTGCACGATTGCTGTGACGGGCAGGACATTGGCTGGTTTGTTCTCTTTGCTGCTTTATTTGATCTGAATGGTTAGTGGCAGGTCGGGAAAGAAGCGGATCTTTGCATCTATGGCCAGCTTTAGTCTCTACAGGAATACTTGGTTCTAATGTCCTGGAATCTTGAAAGTGTTGTTGGGTTGAGGTACTGTGAGTGATGTAACCCAAGGGGAGGTCTACCAAATAGGCTGTGTGTTAGTTTGGAGAATGATCTTCCTATCTAAGCATTGCTTAACCGCATGGTAATAAAGTTTGTTAGAACTCTTTTTCATTGAATTGTGTATGAAGTCGTCATTGCATCCTGATGTCATTCCTCTACCACACTTGGCTCTGCAAATTGGTCATATGTTTGCTGGTTTGCCACCAACCAAACAAACTGTCTGATACTGTATGGTCATACGCAGGGATGGTCAAATTCTATGCTATTGATTTGCCAGTGCTTTGGGAGGGAACTGCTTTCTGGCAGGCTGTTGTTTTTCCTTCTCAGTGTAACTGTCACAGTGAGACCTGGATTTTACTATTGAGTGCTGTTCTTAGATCTACCAGGCAGCTGTTATCTTGTGTTAGGGAGCTGTTATCTGGTTACCTTCCCATTGTTCTGTTGTTAGGCTGCTGGGGGGGGGGGTGATATTACTCCAACTTGCAGTAAAGAGTGACTGAAGTTTATCAGAACACAAGATTTGGGGCAGCTGGGAAACTGACTAAATGTCTAGCCCCATGTCAGAATATAAAAAAAATCTGTTTGCTCTTATGAGAAATGGATTTCAGTGCAGAAGTCTACTGGAGCAGCACTATTAACTGATGTGTTTTGAAAAGAACATTTTTCCTATGACAGTATCCCTTTAAATATGTTTGTAAACAGAATGGTTTTTCTCTTCCAATGTGTTTTTCGTTGCCCAAAATGTATTTTCTCCTTGCACCGATTCCCCTCTCCTATCTCTGACTTGCACATGTTAGGGCTGAGCTGCGTGGGAGCCACCATTCTTTGCATACTCCACAGCTGAGAGATTTCTGTGCTGAAAATAATGCTAAATGCCTTAATTGTCAACATACATTTTAAAAAGACTTCAAAATTAAAATGTAATCTGGGTGGAATTATAAAACCGTTTGCAGTTGGCCATTATCATTGTTGCTTAGGGTTAAATTACCCTAGCAACACGGGAACAGTTTAAAAGAAATAACAATAAAGTATTGGAACAAAAATACATTCTAAAGATTTGCTGTCAATTTATTTGTTTGCTGGAGTCAGTGACTGACAGCAAGACAGTGGGTTTTTTTTATATGCAGGCTGGAAAGATTATCACTGAGAAACTAAATCAAATATATGAAGTCGGGGTGGGGACAGTTTAGGCTGTAACCTGGTGTCACTTTATAAATGAAAGTGAACTTTCTGAAATTATCTCGTTTAAAAAAAAAAAAACTCACATGCCCAATTTTTAGCTTATTTATTTATTTATTAATAATACAAAAACCCCATGATTTAATCAGATTCTGGAAAAACTCTTTATTGCTCAGATTTTTTCGCAAATTTGATAATATTTTTCGGACTTTTTTCCCAAATTGCTCAAGTTTTTTTCCGAAAACCCAGAAAAAGTTGGATGTTTGGACTAAACCCAGGGCAGACAATGAAAACTTCAAATTAAGATAGATGCCTCTCCAGTTGATTTATACAGGACCTCAACAAGTCTCTGATGGCAGATTCTGGCTTTTTGCAGCATCTAAAAAAAATTTCAAGTTTTTTTTTTTTTTTTGAGATTTTAACATTAACAACACGTTGCATTTTTTTTACTGCAGTTTGGTTGCAATGGACAGTATATACTAGATTGTCAGCTCATGTGCTTAGGCCCAACCAAAATTACTGTTCCAACGTAAGATAAATGCAAGCAGTACCTTACCTCCCCTACATAAGTGCCCTTCATGTGAGCATATTTTTGTAAGGAAATGCCACATAAGTCCGTTATAGAGACAAAAGTGGCTTTTATTGAGGTATGCAGGTTTATTTTGATTTCAGTGCTGCTGGGATATGAATTGGCTGACAGAGTAAACAGTTCAGTTATTTCAAGTGACTGAAAAAGGTCACTTTCATGATTCAGACAATAAAATGCTTTGTAGGCTGAGAGGTGGCTGATCTGTTTGATATTGAGGATTTTGTACACTACTCCCCCCATAATGACTTCATTGACTATGATTTATTATAAGATAGTCTGTTCTTTTAATTGCACTAGAAGGAGCAGCTGTCTTACAGCTTATACAGATTCAGCTGGGCAAGTGCTGACTTTTGTGAAGCCTCGAGATAATTTAGTATTATGTTTCATGGTGTAGACCAGGTGTCCAACCTGCGGCCCAGGATGCATGAATGAGGCCCAACTTGAAACGCTTGGATCCCGAGGAAACGTCATAATGTAATTATAAGTCTATTTAATATTCAGATGTCCCATATTCCAGTGTATAGGTCTATCTGGTTATAGCTCTATTTCTGTGCATTTTTGTCACAAACAAAATGCACATATCCTCATTTTCAGGCCAAAATCCGATTGTATACTTGCTTTTACTTGAAAATGCCAGGTCTAGGAACATTTGAAGTTGTCTTGTTGTATGGTGGAATATTTTATAATGCTCCAGGCAGTTATGTTGAAATGTTTATGGTACAAAGCCTTAAGGTGGCCATACACAGGCATATTAAAGCTGCCCATATCAGTCCTTTAGACTGATTCGGCAGTTTATCTGGGGACTTCCCGATTGATAGGCCAAAAAACAGGCAGATATTCATTGGGCAGGTTTGATATTTTTTTGGCGCTCGAGGACCGAATCGGCTAGTTGATGTGGTCATTGTCCCGTCTGCACCTATTTCCTTGGTAGTAATCAGATTGTTTGGCCCTAGATTAACCTGATATCACCCTGCATTTGGTGTGCATATTGGGGTCAGATCTGCTCCTTTGGCAACCTGATCAAACAAGCTGATCTTATTATGGATGGCCTCCTTCAGGATTACATGGGGGAACGATAGACCTCTATCAGCCAATCAAATGTTTTACATCAACAACTGGCCTCCTAATGCTGAAGGCAGGAGTAGTAACTCCCAGCACTTGTACCACTCAGCTAAAGGGGCTTTCACATTTGCCCAGTTTCATCAAATTTGTCACCAGCATTTTATCCCTTTACAAATGCTCATTGTTAACTCCCTTCATATTGCAGCATTTTTAACTTTTTGATACAGTGTAACTTTTCTTCGGGGCCAGTGTGTGCCCTTGTTCTTCCCTGGGTGTTTCTATTTACAAGGTTAGGAAATGATAAACTGTTCTTTTTTGTTTGTTTTCAATAGATGCACATTGATTTGCATTTTCTATGTTACTGTGTTACTTTCAGTTTGCTAACCTTGCTATATGTTACACTTTCTTAATTCATATTTGTCTGTTGTTTTAAAGGGATACGACCATAGGAAAACATGTTTTGTTCAAAACACACCAGTTAATAGTGCTACCTCTGGTCATGTGACTTGTGCCAGCACTTTAGGATGGAACTGCTTTCTGACAGGCTGTTGTTTTTCCTTCTCGATGTAACTGTAGGAGTCATAGTGGGGTATGCAATTTTACTATTGAGTGCTGTTTTTGGATCTACCAGGCAGCTGTTATCTTGTGTTAGGGAGCTGTTATCTGGTTATCTTCCCCTTGTTCTGTTTTTAGGTGGGGGGAGGGGTGATTTCACTCCAACTTGCAGTATACAGTGACTAAAGTTTATCAGAGCACAAGTCACATGACTTGGGGCAGCTGGGAAATTTACAAAATGTCTAGCCCCATGTCAGATTTCAAAATGAAATATAAAAAAATTCTGTTGCTCTTTTGAGAAATGGATTTCAGTGCAGATTTCTGCTGGAGCAGCACTATTAACTGATGTGTTTTGGAAAAAAAACATTTTTCCCATTACAGTATCCCTCTAAATAATGTTTTCAGTAAGAAATACACATACTTTGCTATAGAATGGCCAATTCTAAGCAACTTTTCAATTGATATTTATTTGTGTTTTTTAAATAATATGCCTGACTCTTTCCAGCTTTGAAATGGGGGGGG